>CP126893.1:59630000-60030000 GCA_030440675.1 Furcifer pardalis | reverse complement strand
AAAATTTCATTTTTCCTATGGGTTTTCTTTGGGTTACGTAAAAAATTAATTTTTCCTATGGGTTTGCTTCGAGTTACATAAAAAACCTGTTTTAAACAAAAGCCTATGGAACAGACTTTTTTCATAAGTAGGGGTTTTACTGTACACATTTTTTGTATGTCATAAGAACATATGACAAATACACATCATATCGGATAGGGATAATTTAAAAACAAGAACTATCTGGGCACGTCTGTTTCTTTGCAGAGAATCTGAATGGCTTCTTCATTCTTTTTCTACACTGACACATTTCTATGCCCTCCAGGAGTGGGGTTGGGGAAGTGGGAGGAAGCCTTTTTTTATTCATGTACCAGTTCATGACCTAAGAATTTACAAGACATTATTAAATTTCATCAGATGAATTGCATCTATGAGAGGAAATCTCTGGCTAAGCATCTGGCCCAAATATAGAATCCCAATCAAGGACACAAAAAGCTTCTTTCCCCTTAAAGCTTGGCTCATTTTCATCTCACTCCCAGGTCAATAAACATGGTGAATATAAACACCAGATTGATTCAGAAAAAAAGAGAAGGGAGGGAGGGAAAGGATAGTGTTTATAGTGACAAGAAAAAAAGCCTGATCTTGTATCTACTATTGCCACAGTAAACACAGATTTATGCAAACTCCACTTGGTTTTGTTTGTTGTTGTCTTATGAATTAACTTCACCTTGTAAAATAGCTGCACTACATACAAGTGATACAGCTAAGGTTATATTACAATCTCTGCTAAAGCAGCAGGGGCCGTATAATGAATCCTGTGTCAAGTCACCAAATTCTCCACATTCCTCAATTTCCCAATCTATGTCAAATGTCTTGCAGCAGCAACACAAGCAAGATCCAGAGCTGCTGAAATATGTGGATTTCAACTCTTTCAAAGCAATGTTCTCACAGCTGAACAGTGAGACTGATAACCCCAGTCCAAGGCAGACGTGTCTGGCACACAGCATTGTAATCGTACTTCACACTTTGGTATCTCACTTGATATTTCATATCTGTACCACCCCCATCCAGCTTGGGGACTGAATGTGCAACAGGACTCTTAAGATCCATCACCAACATTACTTAAAATGATATCTGATTGGCAATATCCTTATTTTTAAAACCTTTTATCTTGCCAATACTAAGGATCATTGTCCACTTAGGATATACAGTAATGTAGAAGCAAACAGAGCCCCATAATTCTATACTGTAGTTTAAGCATGAACTTCATAGTTTGATACTGGGGTACACAGAAAGAGTCTCCTTGAAGACTGTGATTTTTTTTTGAACCACAATTGGGCGTACCCTGGTAATGGCAACCCTGTGTTGCCAGCTAGTCTTGGTCACAGTAGGTCAGGCTAAAGGAACTGCAGAATGGACTCGCCATAAGGTGCCTTCATTTTGTCAGTTTCACATTGGGCCTAGACATTGAAGAAGAAGAAAATAGCTTGATACTGAAACTGTTAGATATTTGAAAGTCCAGCGGCGGGAAAATCGCCGCTTCCTATTGGTCAGTGGGTTGGGTCAAGCAGGGTATTTAAATCCCTGCCTCTCCGACCGTTTTGTTGTTGTTTACTTGTGCTCACAATAAACAGACGTGTTGTTCGGTTCACCTACAATGGCTTCCGCGTCCTTACTCCCGCGCCCGGATCTCCGGATCTAACACTGGCGATGAAGGTGGGATACTGAGGAACGAGCCAGAACCGCAGAGACTCATCGAGCCAGCTGAATCAGCACCACGCCATGGCTACCTACACGCCCCCGACTCCCTTCCAGCCGAAGGACGAGAAGTGGGGGAGCTACCCGGACCGTTTCGAGTTCTCCCTCATTGCTGCGGAGCTGGGAGAGATTTCCATAGAAAGGAAGAAGGCGTTCTTCCTCACCCACTGCGGCTCAAAGGTCTATGAGGTGGCCCAGTCCCTGGTGGC
Source organism: Furcifer pardalis (assembly GCA_030440675.1). Taxonomy (NCBI): domain Eukaryota; kingdom Metazoa; phylum Chordata; class Lepidosauria; order Squamata; family Chamaeleonidae; genus Furcifer; species Furcifer pardalis. The sequence continues at coordinate 60,028,054 of CP126893.1, read as the reverse complement.
TCCGACGCCCATCATGGAGGTCACCTGGGACACATTGCAAACGGCTCTCAGGGACCACTTCTCTCCGGAACCCTCCAAGTTTGTTTTCCGGATCCATTTCCGGGACCGTTACCAGATGCCAGGGGAGCCCATAAGCGAGTTTGTGGCCGCCCTGAGGACAGCCGCCATCCCGGCCGCATTCGGGCCACATCTCGAAGAAGCCCTGATAGAGCAGATCATCCGCGGAGTCCGGGACAACAAACTCAGGAGGCGCCTCTTGGCCAGAAGGGATTTGACCCTGGCCACGGTCATAGAGGAGGCGAGAGCCTACGAAGTATCCACATCGGCCACATCTTCTCTCAATCGGGCCCCGTCGGCGCAGCATCCGGCCACTGCGCACCACCAGGACATCGTTCCCGAAGAGGAGGACGATGAGGACGCAGAGGTGTGTGCGACCGACGGGGCAAATCAAGGAAAGAGCAGTCAGCGCTGTGCCAGCTGCGGTGGGCCACATCAAAGGGCGCACTGCCGTTTTAAGGACGCGATTTGCCGCCACTGTGAGAAGCGGGGACATATCACAAGGGCCTGCCGCGCGAGGCAAATCGGAAACCAGTCTGACCGGCACATTCAAAATCTCCCGCCGGGAAGGATGGCCGCCGCCCACCGGACAAACCACAGGGGCCAGGCAAACAACGGCGCCAAATTCGAAGATGCTGAAGTGCATACCATCACGATAAGCCACGCCGACATAGAGAAGGGTCGGAAATTCCATACCACGGTCCAGATCGACGGGAAGTAATGCCGGATGGAGGTCGACTCCGGAGCCGCCATGTCCATCATATCCTGGAGGTGGATGCAGCAAGCTTTCCCCTCCCTCAAGGAATCCGACTTGGCCCCCCAGAGAATCCGCGTGAAGGACTGCCAGGGCAGGTTCCTTCCAATCGCGGGCCAAAAGCGGGTTCACGTCCAGTACGGGGGGAGGGAGTCGGTCCTGCCGCTCACCGTGGTCCACGGCAAGGTTCCGACCCTCCTGGGAACAAACTGGTTTCCGGCCCTGGGGCTGACCATCGCGGGCATCAACAGCATCGCCGCCGAACAGCCCAGTGAAATCGCGCTGAGGGACGACCTGATGGCGGAGTTCCAGGATGTTTTCAGGGAAGGACTGGGCAGGTATGTGGGGTCACCCATCTCTTTCTCACTAAACCCTAGTATTGCCCCAATCCGCCTTAAGGCTAGGAGAGTTCCACTGGCCCTCAAGCCCAGGGTAGAGAAGGAACTGGACAAGCTGGTGGCCCAGGGAATACTCGTTCCAGTGGACCATGCCAGGTGGGAAACCCCCATCGTAACCCCCATAAAACCGGACGGGTCAGTGCGCATTTGTGCAGACTACAAATGCACTATTAATAAAGCATTACAGCCAAGCGCCTACCCGGTTCCCGTCATCGACCACCTGTTGCACTCACTAGGACCAGGGAAGATCTTTGCCAAACTAGACCTGGCACAGGCGTACCAACAGCTACCAGTAGATGACGCCACGGCCGAAGCACAGACCATAGTTACACACCGGGGTGCATTCAAATGTACCCGCTTACAATTTGGGGTCAGCATTGCGCCGGGGTTTTTCCAGAGTACCATGGAGAGACTCCTCCACAGCCTCCCGGGGGTGGTGCCCTATTTTGATGACGTCCTGATCATCGCGGAAGACCCGGGACAGCTCAAGGACAGGGTTGCAGCCGTCCTTGCAAAATTTAGGGCCGCCGGGTTGAGGGTGAAACGGGACAAATGCCTACTGGGGGTACCCTCTGTGGAGTTTTTGGGTTTCCGCATTGACTCTAAGGGAATCCACCCAACCGAAGGAAAGGTGAAGGCGATACGAAACGCTCCAGCCCCCAAGAATAAGCAGGAGTTACAGGCTTTCTTGGGGCTCTTAAACTTCTACGCGGCATTCCTAAAGGGCAAAGCCACCACCGCTGAGCCGCTACACAGACTGCTGGCGGCCAAGTCAGGGTGGAAGTGGGGCCTCGAACAAGAGTCGGCGTTTAAAACTGTGAAAAATCTCCTATCTCAGGACAGCTTCCTGATCCAGTATAACGCCACCCTGCCACTGGTCCTCGCCTGCGACGCATCTCCCTACGGCATCGGCGCAGTCCTCGCCCACCGGCTGCCCAATGGGCTAGAGGCACCAATCGCCTACTACTCCAGAACAATGTCAACAACGGAGAGGAACTACGGGCAGATCGACAAGGAGGCGCTGGCGGCAGTGGCAGGGGTAAGAAAATTCCACGACTACCTTTACGGACGGGACTTTGAGCTCATCACAGACCACAAACCCCTGCTAGGGCTCTTGGCCGGCGACCGCCCTACGCCGTCCGCACTGTCCCCCCGCATGCAACGCTGGGCCCTATTTTTGGCAGGGTACTCCTACACGCTGGTTCACCGCCCCGGAAAGCACATGGGTAATGCAGACGCCCTGAGCAGATGTCCCCTTCCGGACCAGGACGGCGCTGAGCGGGGGGAGGCGTCGGTGCTTTTCTTGGATGTTTTGGACTCAGCCCCCATCACATTGGCTGAGGTTGCCAGAGCCACGGCAAAGGACACCGAGCTCCGGACTGTCTCCAGCTGGGTGCAGCGCGGTTGGCCGGTAAAGGGGGAAGGGGAGTTCAAGACATTTGTTGACAAGCGGGACAAATTATGTTGTGTGGGGGGATGTTTGTTGTGGGGAGACCGGGTGGTAATTCCCAAGAAACTCCGCACGGCAGTCCTAGAAACATTACACAACAGTCACCCGGGGGTGGTTAAGATGAAGGGCTTGGCGAGGAGCTATGTGTGGTGGCCCCGGATTGACAAGGACATAGAGGGTTGGATAAGCAAGTGTGCACCTTGCCAGTTGTCCCAACCCAATCCTCCAGCGGCCCCAGTCAGGGAGTGGGAGCAACCCTCGGGTCCGTGGCAAAGGCTCCACATCGACCTAGCTGGCCCATTCCACGGCCAAATATTCCTAATTGTCGTGGATGCCTATTCAAAGTGGCTAGAAGTGAGGCTGTTGAATAGCACCACCGCCAGGGCAATCATACGGGAACTCAGACAGCTGTTCGCCACACACGGCATCCCAGACACCTTGGTCTCCGATAACGGCCCCCAGTTCACTGCCACAGAGTTTGAGAAGTACCTGGTTTCCCTAGGAACCAGGCACGCACTAACCTCCCCGTTCAGGGCACAAGGGAATGGGCAAGCTGAGAGGTTCGTGCGCAGCATGAAGGAAGCCTTGGGAAGACTGGGACCGGGGGATTGGCAGGAGAGAATTGACACATTCCTGCTGGCACAGCATAATCTCCCCTGTGCGGCAACGGGAAAGGCCCCCGCGGAACTCCTGATGGGCAGGAGGCTCCGCTGCCAGCTGGATCGTTTGCACCCCCAGTACTCCCCGGACAATTTCCGAGAGGGAGACACGTGAGGCCGCACGTTCCCCATAGACACCCCTGTCTTTGCCAGGAACTTTGCGCCTGGCCCACCGTGGGAAGAAGGGATCGTCAGCGACATGCTGGGCCCATACACATACAAGGTTCACCTCGCTGATGGTCGAGTATGGAAACGCCATATCGACCAGCTCAGGAGGCGGACAAGTTCCGACACGCAGGACGACTCCATTCCCAAAGAACAAGCCGTCCCAAAACCAGACACACCGACGCTAGTCGAACCGGTCACCGACCCGGTTCAGCCCTGCCTCACCCCCTCTCGCGCAGAATTGTGGCCGGAGGACTTACCTAGTGAAGCAGGTCCACCCCCGGTCACCGCTGAACTCACCGAAGGTAATCCAGAGCAGTCTCCTGCCCGGGCAGAGCAGAGCGGAAGCGACAGGTCTGCTCCGCTCAACGCCCCGGTGACGACTGAACTGCGCAGGTCCAGTAGAGTTTGTACACGCCCTCGTCATCTGGATGATTACATATGTAAATAGAGGTTGTAGTGCATTCTGGGGGGAAGGGGTGTTAGATATTTGAAAGTCCAGCGGCGGGAAAATCGCCGCTTCCTATTGGTCAGTGGGTTGGGTCAAGCAGGGTATTTAAATCCCTGCCTCTCCGGCCGTTTTGTTGTTGTTTACTTGTGCTCACAATAAACAGACGTGTTGTTCGGTTCACCTACAATGGTTTCCGCGTCCTCACTCCCGCGCCCGGATCTCCGGATCTAACAGAAACTGTGGTTAAAGAAACATGAATCTGTGAGTTTTGTTTTCTCCCATATTTATAATTGTTTAATCTCAAATTCTCTCTGCCTAGTTTTCTAGAAAAATGTGAATTTTGAAACATTATTATTAAAAAATTGACCTTTCTTATTACTTTCTGCACTAGACAGATTTAATAAACACAGAGGTTTATTGCCTGCCATGTGGGTGATGAAGATGCGAATCCTGTCAATAAAAGGGGGAAAATCTTCTGACAACTTTAATTAATTAGTCCAAACATTGTTGAATACAAAGAGATTCAGAAGAAATTTTTAAAATTAAAGCATTCTAAACTTTGACATGGGTAGTTTAATCTGTTATTTTCATCATCTTCTTCATCTTTTTAAAAATTACAATGGTTTTCTGTAATGTTTATGAAGAAATTTGGAAAATTTGGAAAATTACTATGAAAAATGGTGTATGGTTATGTGAATAAGAATCCCCAGTATCGGTTTGTATCCAGAGGCTTTACAAGTAAGCTGTCTTCATCAAACTGCCCCATTAAGGATAGGAATATATTGAGAGTCATCTGCAGACATAGTTTGCAATAAGAGAAACAATTGCATAGATTTAATAGCACTTTAAGTATCATGATCTTTATCTAGAGATCTCAATCATGCCTTCCTGTCACACATCACCCTCTGCCCTCTCACCATCAGTGTCTTCCACCTCCTCTTTATGCGAGGTTTGACTGTATATTTAATAAGGTTTATTAAGTAAGTTAAAGAAATGAGTACAGTCAAACCTCACATAAAGAGCGCTTCGCTTAAAGAGTAACTCGCTTAAAGAGCAGAATTTTCTCTGAATGTTCGCTTCGCTTAACAAATAAAACCAACCACAAACTCGCTTAACAAATAAATCAGGGTTCGCAATCCCCTCCCCCCCCCACAATTGGTCACTTACAATGGTGTTTCACTTAAAGAGCAAACTCGCTTAAAGAGCAAGTCTGTGGAACGCATTATGCTCTTTAAGCGAAGTACAACTGTATGGCATAGGAACTCAGAATTGCAAACTTACTCATCCAAAGTACATACAAAATTAATGAAAAGCTAAACTGCCTTTGGCCCTTATGGCTGTTGAATACTCACACTCTATCTGTGAGGCTCTCTGTGGTTTCCCCTATGCAAGAGAGGGACCAATCACTTCCCATGGGTTTTTATTTCCTCCCTCCAAGGTCTGCCTCCCAGCCATTGGGATTTCAACCAATGTTCTTACAAGTTGACATGTCCATCACAGTTTAGGATTTCGTTTCTCACAGTTCACAAGGCTAACATGTTTACATCCCAATGCAGTCGGTATGTTATATGCAGAGACTCCTACAGCTTGAACTCTTCATCTTGGATGTACTAAAGCACAAAGTAATTCAGTGGGTAAAAAGCTAATGAAAAAGTGTAGCACACATAAGTACTCTGTCCTGTTAAGACACTGAACTTGATGACTGGAAGGCTGGCAGGTCAGCAGTTTGAGCCCCAAGCACTGCACAAGGGAATGAACTCCCATCTCTGTCCCAACTCCTGCCAACCTAGCGGTCTGAAAGCAAGAAATTGTAAGTAGATCAATAGAGACCACTTTGGTGGGAAGGTAAACAGCATTTCATGTACTCTGGTGTCTAGTCATGCCTGCCATATGTCCATGGAAACGTCTGCAAATGCAGACAGCACTGGCTTTTGGCTATAAACAGAGATGAGCACTGAACCCTTGAGTCAGATACAATTGGCTTTTGAGCAAGGGCAACCATTACCTTACTGAGAAGACCTTGGCAAGAGTCACCATAGCTCAGAATTGACTTGACGGCATGTAATTATCATTAATATTGTTTTTATTACCAAGCACTGAGGTAAAATTCGCATCTGATAATGTTTTTCTGTTTTTTGTAACATGAAAAACCTTTTGGACTGAACCAAAAATAAATGCTTTACTTATACATTTGCTTATGCCAAACACTTTGTTTTTTATTTAAACTGATAATGTCTGATAATAATAATCTCATGTCAGAAATTATTCTGGATTGAAAGGATTTTAGTGGAAGAAACACAACTCAGGGAATGCTCAAATGAGGCGCCCTTCATGTCCCCAAGAGCTTGGACAGAGACAGGTACTCAATCTATCATGCAGTACCTGGGTCTTGAACTGCCGACTTGCCAGCCTTCCAGCTAACAAGATGAGTTTCTTAACTACTGAGCCACTACAGACCAAACTGAAGAGATTTCAAAGCATCCAAAGCTAGAGATCTTCTCTTGAGACTACCATTCAAGCTATTTGGAGTCTGTATTTTAAGAGCAGAAGAATAAAACTTCAGTAGGCACAAGGAACCCCTATTTTAAAAATCAAGGCACTACCTTAGACCAGTGGTCAGCAAACTTGGCTCTCCAGCTGTTCTTGGACTTCAGTTCCCAGAAGCCTTGATCAGCAGGAGTGCTGACTTGGGTTTCTGGGAATTGAAGTCCAAGAACACCTGGAGAGCCAAGTTTGCAGACCCCTGCCTTAGACCAATCAATTTCTTTCAAACTACTATTGGGCTGAACCATAGATCAGAACCTCTTTTCAGTGGCATTAAGAGTGTCTAGACATCATTTAAGTGATCACAGTGGCTTTGCGATTAAGACACTGAACTTGATGGTCAGAACGTTGGCAGGTGAGCAATTCAAGACCCAAGTGTCATGCAACTGATTGAGCTCCCATCTCTGTCCCAGCTCCTGCAGTTCAAAAGCAAGACATTGCAAGTAGATAAATAGCTTTTGCAGGAAAGATAACAGCATTCCGTGCCCTTCAGTGCCTAGTAATGGCTACCAGATGACCACAGTAACATCTGCAGATGCAGACAGGACTAGTACTTTGGATGTAAATGGATATGAGCCCTCTAGAGTAAGATACCATTGGCTTTCGAGCAAGGAAGACCTTTACCTTTACCTTTATGTTTACCTTTACCAGAAATCATTTCCAGCTATTAATGAGTGCCATTGGCTCTTCAAAAGCAGGCAATTAAAAAAAAACACAATTTATTTTAATATTTCACATTTCCCATATCATGAGATTTTCTTCCTATTGAGACTGAATAACCAGAGGGCTAGAAAAAGACAATAGATCAAGGGTTCTCAACCTTACCACACCATGGGCCAGACAAATCCCCCTCAGACTATGGTGTGGGCCCAACACATGGTTCCCCTGCCACAAATGCTGCTGTTAACCACAGTGGGTGCATTTGCAAAGGTGCAGGTGCATTTACAGCTGTTGTAAATGCATCCACTTCCGCTTCCGGGGTTGTCACCATGGGCCAGATGGAATGGCATCAGGGGCCGGGTCTGGCCCATGGGCCATAGATTGTGAACCCCAGCAATAGATATTGAAAGGGCAAATAATAGTTCCACATGAAGTAACCATTCCCCATACAATTTATTTGGGTCTACAGTACATTGCAAATGTACTGTAAATTGCAGATTCAGTTGAGGTTGAACCCCAGCATGGAAATGTTAGATCTGGGCTTGTCCGAAGTGCAGGCTGGTCATGTTATCTTGGATCGGTTTGATCCAGTTGTCCCTGAGGAAGTGGACAGGCTCCTGGGATCTGTGTGTGCCACTGCATGTGCATTAGATCCATGCCCCACCTGGCTGGTGAAATCTGCCAGGGCAGTGACAGGTAGTTGGGTCGAGGCCATTATTAACTCCTCGCTTCGGGAGGGGGTTTTCCCTGCTAACTTAAAATATGCCTTGGTGTGCCCCCTCCTAAAGAACCCATCCCTCGACCCTGCAGTTATGACCAACTACCAGCCTGTCTCCAACCTTCCATCCCTGAGTAAAGATTTGGAGAAGACAGTGGCACAGCAGTTACAGGAGATCCTGGATGAAGCAGATTATCTGGACCCTTTTCAGCCAGGATTTAGGCCCGGATATGGTACGGAAACTGCATTGGTCGTGCTTCTGGATGATCTCTGGAGAGTGCGGGATGGTGGACATCCAACTGTCCTGTCTCTTCTTGACCTCTCAGGGGCTTTCGATACCGTCGACCATGGTATCCTTCTGGGAAGGCTCCTAGGATTGGGGATCCAGGCCACTGTGTGGTCCTGGTTTTCCTCATTTCTGAAGGGCCAGACCCAGTCGGTGTGGTTTGAGAGTGAGAAATCCAGCCCTAGGCTGCTCCAATATGGGTTGCCTCAGGGCTCGGTGCTCTCACGTCTCCTATTTAACATCTAGATGAAACCACTGGGTGAAATCATCTGTTCCCACTGGGTGAGATATTATCAATACACAGATGATACTCAACTGTATATCTCGACCCGTGGAGATCCAAGTGATGCAGTGGAAGGCCTTTCCAGGTGCCTGAAGGATGGGGGAAAATGGGCTACAGCTGAATCCTGTCAAGACTGAGAGCTTGTGGGTCAGGGGCCCTGTGTTATCTCGGGAGCTACCATCTTTGGTTCTGGATGGGGCAGTGTTGCCCCAAACAGACCCAGTGCCCAAATAGACCCAGTGCCGAATCTGGGGGTCCTTTTGGACTCATGACTACTGCTCGAAGAGCAGGTGGCAGTCATGACCAGGAGGGCTTTTGCACAACTTCGTGTAATACACCAGTTACGGCCGCTCCTAGACTGGGACTCCTTGCTCATGATCACACACACTTTGGTCACTTCCAGACTGGATTATTGTAATGCACTCTACATGGGGCTGCCCTTGGTGACCATTTGGAGGTTGCAGCTGGTCCAGAATGCGGCTGCCCGGGTCGTGATGGGGTGTGGGCGTTATGCTCATGCCTCACCATTGCTGCGGGAGCTGCACTGGTTGCTAGTGTGCCGCCGGGTGCAATTCAAGGTGCTGGTTAATACCAGATGGAGCTGCTGCCTTTTAGAAAGGGGGTCGAGACCTGGCTGGCAGATCATGTGTGGGGTATGGGCCAGACAGATGCCCCAGTCTGTTGGCTCATTTGAACCCCCTCTGTTTGCCTTGTTTTACCTTTTTTAAAATTTTTAATCTTTTAATCTTGATTTTATATTATGTTATTATTGTGTTTTATGTTGTTAAGAGTTGTGTCAGCCGCCCTGGGTCTTTTTGAGGAGGGCAGCATAAAAGTTTGCTTAAATAACTAAATAAATAAATATAATGCATGCATTAAATATTACTTAAATTTTTTGTGGCTTGGTTATCTATTTTGTAATTTAATGCACACTGTGATTCACTTCCTGAGCATTTCAACCTTATAAAAGTCAGACAGAAGTCTATACTAGTGACAGGAATAACAGTAGCATTTTAAAAGAACTCAAAGAGTAATGAGATGAAGTTGTCAGTTGAAGCAAGGCAACAAAACCATGAAAAGTTTATTTTGTTTTTTTGGTGGGGTGGTTAACTACAATTCTCATATTCCCCCAGCTCCCTGGACAGTGGCCATTCTCACTAGGACATCTTGAGTACTTTTAAGCCTGAAGACAAGCTTTGTCCAGAGAGCTTTCAGTGCAGTCAGAGCCAGGCAATGGTAAAAACTACATTTACCGCTTGTGTTTGTTTGCTCGTTTAGGAAGCACAAGTCAGAGAAAGTTTTTTTAAAAAAAATCAAGAAGTATAGGAAACCGCAAGCAAGGCCTGTGGATTATGCCTTCAAGGGTTCTTCAGCTGTGACAAGGAAAAACATCTGCAAGAAAAGAGTTGTAGATATATCTGAAATGACACTGAAACCTGAGAGGAGCACAACATTTCTGCAAAACCTTTTGTAACTTTTGCTGCAAGGGTTATTGAATCTAACCCATCTGCACTGCTGTACTGCTGTATTTTAAAACTCCCTCAGTTCATAGGCAAAAGATTCACATGGACATGTGCCTCTCTCTATCATTCTGATCACTATTTGAAAGGGGAGTGTATCCAGTGATGGGATGACCCCGGTTCCATCCGGTTCTCCGGAACCAGTAGGAACAATCTCGGAGGGTTCTCCGAGAGGGTAGCCCATTTTTAAGGCGTCCGGTTCTGGACGGCTCACTGAAAGAATTTTTTTTTTAAAAAGTTGGAGCCAAAATGGCTCCAATTTAGTGCGCATATGCAAAAACTCAATCTGATGCTGCCGCCGAGCCCTCCCAGGCAAGTTGAGGCCTGCCCTGCCCGGGCCATCCACCGCCGCCGAGCCCTCCCAGGGGTAAGTGAGGGGTTTGTGTGTGGGTGGGTGTATTTTTATTTTATTTTATTATTATTTATTTTTAAGGCCCCACCCACAACATCATGACGTCATGACGTCAGCTCCGCCTATGACATCATGATGTCATGACATTGGCCACGCCCATGACGTCTGTGACGTCATGGCGTGGTAGTAAAAAAATTGTAATCCCATCACTGAGTGTATCCCAGTTACTTCAGCAAGATAAAATCCCAAGAAAAACTGAATTTAGGTGACCCAAATTGGACATGACACTACTGAACATCAGAAGACGAAAGTCTTCTCTTGGAGCTTGCTGGAAGATGGCCAAGCTGGCATGAGTAATACATTTTGTAAAGGATTGAGAGGCGAGGAGGAATTTCACCCTACTCTAGAATCTTTGTAAATGGGATCTCTGCCACTTGGTATCAGGTTGAGGAGGGGGGGCATTTCTTCAGCAGTGCTTCCCAGCTGCAGCATTTCAGGCTGACAATATGAATGAATCCCAGTCTGGCCAGGTTATCCTGCTATGGTAATAGAGTAGACCAGACTGCCGGTGACCCAACTCTGAGTGTCAGGCGGAGGTTAACTATCCTGACCACCCTGAGGACTAATGGCTTTGGGTGACAAAGTCCACAGGGAAGGGTGATGGTCCCCAAGTGGATTAAATACCTACTTGAATCCATCTTGATGGAGGCCAGCAGCTTCATCAATACTGGCCTGGGGCTGAAGAGGACTCTTTTTCAGCAGTGTTACGAGTGTCTAGACATCATTTAAGGGACTGCAGTGGCTTAGTGGTTAAGACACTGAACTTGACAACCAGAAGGTTGGCAGGTCAGCAGTTCGAGACCCAAGTGCTGTGCAATGGACTGAGCTCCCAGTCTCAGCTCCTGCAGTTTGAAAACAATAAATTGCAAGGAGATAAATAGCTTCAGCAGGAAAGGTAGCAGCATTCCATGCCCTTCGCTATCTAGTCTCAGAACCAGAAAGTGACTTGTGGAACTGGATCAGTGGTACTGGTGTCATGCTGCAATGTGGAAGGCAGATGAAAAGCCACTGCATTATATTCTCAGCACAGTCTTCATGGCTGATTGCCATGATGATCACCTATATTCAGATTCAGAAATGGCAGAAGAAGAATATGAATGAATGCTGCCTTTTGTCGATGCAGGAAAAGGTAAAAATGAGGTTTCTTGGGAACACCCCTGGCCTAGAGGCTAAGGCTATTCCATGTTCATGGCTGGGTAATAGGAATGAAAGCTCTGCGTAGCGTAGAACAACTGGCATTCAGGTCTTGGTGCGATTTAACAATAGAGACAAGAGGATTCATGTACGAAAAGAGAAGGCCTTGTGTTTGTTTGGGATGTCCAGTATCTTGTTTAGCCAACCCTAGAGTATGTATGTGCTCCATCTTGGGCAATTTGTAAGTCTTGTGTGAACAAGCCTTGAGTGCCATGATCTAAATAATCAAAGGAGAAGACATACAGATCACTTGTTACCTGCCTTTGTAAAATATTTACATAGGGAGAACCACCACCCCATCAAGGCGCCAAAAAATTACCATTCAAATGAAGTGTAAAGCCTATGATTAATACTTGGAAGAGGCTGCTGAAGTGGATGATGAATTAGCTATCAGTTGGCGTCTTTCATACCCAACCTGAATACTATTGGTAAGATGATCTCACTACAAATCACACGGAGCCTCTCCTTCATCTTACTCAACTACAAAAAAAAGAGTATTAAGCAACACTTGGCCTGCAGGATAGGATCACTCTCCCACCTACCCAACTTTCACATTGTTTGTCTTTCCTTAGCATCTGGAGATCTCAGCATTTAAACAGCAGATTAACTCTGATCCCTTGTGACTGGAAAGAAATGTGATTGAAAGTGACAGTTGTAGGCAGAACAACAGCAGAAGGTAAAACACAAAAGCATTGTACTGCTGCAAAGTAAACCCAAGGATATGGAAACTCGTGAATAACAATATGTTGCCATTCTGTTATTAAATACTGATATTTATGCGATCGGAAGAGAAACCAAATACTAATACAGTGGTGCCTTGCATAAAGAGCGTTTCACTTAAAGAGTAACTCGCTTAAAGAGCAGAATTTTCTCTGAATGTTCGCTTCGTTTAACAAATAAAACCAACCAAAAACTCGCTTAACAAATAAATCGGGGTTCGCAATCCCCCCCACAATCGGTCACTTACAATGGTGTTTCGCTTAAAGAGCAAACTCGCTTAAAGAGCAGTCCTGTGGAACGCATTATGCTCTTTAAGTGAGGCACCACTGTATTATCAATACCAATTTAATGTTGTTTATTTAAAGAAGCACTTTTAGCGCATCATGAGTAACATTTGTCCCTGAGTATGTGTATCAGAGATTTATTTGTTGTCTCTCAAAACAAATATTTCTTTGTTAACTTGCTAGGAATATGAGCTGGTATCTCCACTTAAGGAGCAGCCTCAGAGAAATCTAACTTTTCCATCTTTCACTTGAAGAGTTCATAAACAGCACCACAAAAATTTGGTAGATCTGCTTGTCAGAGTTGGATCTGCATTTTGTCAATTAAGAGAATAATTGTTTCTGCTGCTATAGTTGTTGCTCTCTTCTTACTGTTGTAAACAACTGAGTAAAGGAGTACAGTCAAGCCTCGCATAAAGAGCGCCTCGCTTAAAGAGTAACTCGCTTAAAGAGCAGAATTTTCTCTGAATGTTCGCTTAGCTTAGCAAATAAAACCAACCCAAAACTTGCTGAACAAATAAATCAGGGTTCTCAATCCCCACTCACACACAATTGGTCACTTACAATGGTGTTTCGCTTAAAGAGCAAACTCACTTAAAGAGCAATCCTGTGGAACGCATTATGCTCTTTAAGCGAGGTACAACTGTATTATGGTTTTTAATACTTTTAAACCATCCCACCTAAGCAAGTTATCCAGGACTGGCAAAAGGACCTAGAAATGTCATCACTTGGAAATTCAAGCAAATTATGACTACTGCTGCTGCTGCTGCTGATGATGGCTATTATTATTATTATTATTATTATTATTATTATTATTATTATTATTATTATTATTATTATTATTATTATTATTATTATTATTATTATTATTATTATTATTATTATTATTATTATTATTATTATTATTATTATTATTATTATTATTATAGGTTTTGGTGTATATCTGGCAGGGGAATAAAATTTTATTATATATAGACAGCTATATTAAGTTAATAGGTTGTGTATGGGTGTGTGGGTGTGAAATGTGGGTGTGGTAGAAGAAGTAGACCCTTGGTGAAGGCTGCAAGAAAGCTGCCTGCACCCTCTACAGCAGTTTCTATTGACAGACATGGGAGAGAGGATGGGAAAAATAGAGTGTACAACTACTCTTATGAACCCCCCCCCCCCAAAAAAAAAAAAACTCACCCAGCTGCCTTGTTCAGCACTGATACTATGAAGGAGTAGCAAGCAGTGTGTGTCTCTCCTAAGGAAGTGGCAGAGAAGTTTTTGGTTTAAAATGGGACAAATATTAGTGAATTTCAGCCATGTTGCAGTGGTATCTTTGGGCAATGCAACCAGGGCAAGTGAACAAACAATATAGTGAAAAGGGCATTTTCCTCCCAAAGCACTGACATGCCAGAGATGGACAAGGATGACATCAGGACTCAGACTTGGCACTCACAGGTACTGCTTTTTGTAGTTGGGAAAGAGATTTGTGAAGACAACCTGACATTCTCTCTCATGTTCAAAGCATGTAGTTCCATCATATTGAAGGGATAATTTCTCCCCAGCTCTCACTCCCAGCAAATTTCTCCTGTGCAAAGCAGCATTTTGACTGCTAATGTGGGGGAAGAAGAGACTGAGGGAACTCAGGTGAACTCTATTTCTGAAGCATGTGATATTGCCCCACCAATGGTACATGTTCCACCAGTTGCTGGCACTAACAGCGATGACAGGTTAGCAATCCCTATTAGGCACATGTAATCAAGAACTGGAGCTCCCAAGAGTCAATAATCTGGAAGTATTTTCAACATTGTGCAACAGGTGTTTGCATGGCTGACTGCAGGCTCAGCAAGAAGGTGCTCAAGTGTGGGCAAGACTTGGGCCGCCTTCCAATAATACCATGTCACCTGAATACTGGGCAGAGGGCATTGTTGCTGGCAAATGAAGGGGATACTATGGGGACAAGTGGCTTCCTTATTCCTTATTGTGAAGGATAAGTGTCACCAGAGGGCAGAGATTGAGCCATCAGCCTAGGGAAGCAAGGAGGTAGATGGCAAAATAGCAAGCGGTGGGACGCAACATTGCCAGACCCACATCTCATGAATAAGTTACAAGCTACTGTGGAATAGGTCTTCAGCAACTGTAAAAATACCAGGATTACTAGTCACCTAGGGAAGATGATAACCCTGGGTGAGTAGCCATTCTTTCTGGTGGAGGACACTGGTTTTTGTAGTTTATTGACAGAACTCATACCCTGTTACAAACTCGCATCCCAAATTACCTTTGATAGCAGGGTGGTACCAAAGGTACATTGGGACACAAAGCAACTGGTACAGCAGCGGCTGGCCAGGTCATTTTACAAATGACATGTGGAGCTACCAGGGTGAAAAACATCCCTATCTGTCCTTGACAGGATGCTGGTAGGAGATGGAGACATCAGACATTGGGCAAGACACAACAGCAGTATACTGGTGGGCCTTGTTGAATGTGGCTGTAATAGAGACTTTGAGGGACATGCTGCATCAGTGGAGTCTAGCTACAGAAAGCCAAGGTCTATTTATCACAGACAGTGGGCAGGACTGCAGCACTGCAGGCTGAGAAGATGAAAAGGGTTCGGTGTGTGGCCCACACTCTCAGTCTAGTCGTTCTACATCAGTGTTTCTCAGCCTTTGGTTTCTGGACTTCAATTCCCAGAAGCTTAAGTCAATTCCCAAAGCACTGATCAGCCAATGTACTGACTTAAGCTTCCGGGAATTGAAGTCCCCCTGTGGGGTGTGGCCCTTACATTGAGAAACACTGTTCTACATGCTTTGTGGGTATGGAAGACACATGCATACTTACTGTAATTGGGTGGAACAGAAAGGTGGCAGGGCATTTTCAACACAGTATCTGGGGCAGTTAGCTGTTGCAGCACCACCTAATATAGTATGTGGCAACTTGATGGAACTCCACTTCCTACCTGCTTGAAAAAGTACTGGAGCAGCAAAAGGCACTCCATGATTTAGCACTGGAGACTTCCATTGGTGTGGCTGCTCCTCTGGACAGAAAAGATTGGGATATTGTGGGTCAAATGGCCTACCTCTTCCAAAGCTTTGAGAGTACAATGCTCTCCTTAGTAGAGAAACAGCCATCCTTCACCAGATGGATCGCAGTATTCCAGGCCTCAGTTGGCATGATGGACAGCCTAATGAGTTGACAGTCTAGGTCAGGGGTCAGCAAACTTGGCTCTCCAGGTGTTCTTGGACTTCAATTCCCAGAAGCCCAAGTCAGTACACCTGCTGATCAGGGCTTTTGGGAATTGAAGTCCAAGAACATCTGGAGAGCCAAGTTTGCTGACCCCTGGTCTAGGTCAGTGATGGTGAACCTTGGCACTCCAGGTGTTCTAGAACTTCAGTTCTCAGAAGCCTTGATCAGAAGGAGTGCTGACTTGGGCTTCTGGTATTTGAAGTCCAAGAACATCTGGCGTGCCAAGGTTGGCCACCAGGGGTCTAGATTAGGCATGGGGACAGGTAGCCAGGATGATATATATATTTTTTGGGGGGGAGACCAAAAAAGTTCAGGAGGGGCAAAAAAATTTCAGGAGGGGTGACAAGGTCACACTCACATATATAACATTGGCACCATAGGGATGGGTTGGGGGCAAGCTGTTGGCTCAGAAGGGGGAGGGCTGTCCACCCCTGCCTATGGCCCTGCCTGGGGAACCAACTGCTAAAATACCCAACAGCCTTAGCATCCCCCTAATTAATTGTGAAGTATGATGATGGAGATATCGGGGCCACAGTGGCTTAGTATTTAAGATGCTGAGCTTGACAACTGGAGGTTCAACAGGTCAGCCATGTTAAGACCCAGTTCAAGTGAGCTCCTGTAGTCTATCCCAGCTCCTGCCAACCTAGCAGTTTGAAAGCAAGAAATTGCAAATAGATAAATAGGTACTTCAGCGAGAAAGGTAATAATTTTTCCTGCACTTTGTGTCTAGTCATGCCTGCCACGTGACCATGAAAATGTCTGCAGATGCAGAGAGCGCTGGAATTTTGGCTGTAAACAGAGATGAGCACCATCCCTAGAGTCAGACACAAATTGGCTTTTGAGCAAGGGAGACCTTTACCTTTACTTTATGAGATATCAGCATCTAGGAAGCTGAAGATTTGGACTCCATGCTTATATTTTTGCTCGAAACTGAGTGACAGTAATTGCTGTATCAATTGTTGCTGAGCATTACACAGGAGACACTTCAGAAAACAAAATAAAATAAACAAAACAAAATAAAAAACACTGTAGCACTTTAAAGACTAACTGCTATATTTTTATTGTTAGCTTTTGTGGATCAGGTCCACTTCTTCAGACAAGGAGTGAAACTTACAGGCATGGTTTTTATACATCAAAGGGAGAAGAGTGTGCCCAAGCAAAATGACAGACAAGCAAGCACAACAATACAGCTTCCCACAGCCATCAGCAACAATAGATTATTCAGATTAGCTCTAAAAGTCTCCCTTTCAATCTCAAAGGTGCTGAGAAAGCCCATTTTGGGCTCTGATCAACCTTTGACCTGCATGTCAGAAAACAAACAAAAACACTGTACCTGGTTACTTCCTGTTTTGCTAAAGAGAATTGGCAGGAAGGTTGTTCTGTTTTTGTATCCTGCATTTGGCAGTGTTGGGGTATGTCTCTGTGTCTGCTCCGTCCCTGTGGAACCTCCTGCCAACTGAGCAGCGTCTCCAGGCAGAGCTTTTATCTTTTCTTAAAAACCTCAAAACCTGGTTGGCACAACAGGTGTGGGGGGCGGCTGGGGAGATAGCCACTCTGGGCTGGCTCATATAAATTTTGCCCGGGCTTCCAGTTTTTAGTGTTTATGCGGCATTGAGGAGGGCTTTTTTTTTTAAAATAATTTTTAAATTTTTTAAACTTTAAACAATTTAACTTTTTTTTTTAACTTAATGTTTTTGTAGAATTTTATCTGTTATCTTTATATGTGTAAGCTGCCCGGAGTCACCTCGGCAAGGAGGTGGTGGTAGAAATGTGATTGAATTAAAAAAAAAAACGCAGGAGCCTACCGCTGCGAATAAATTCATGAGAGGGGTACTATTGCACACTTTGTTCTTGCTCAGTAAAATTGTGGCTGCAGTTCTGCAAAAAGGTATGTGCTGAGTCAGCCCCACTGGATTAAATGGGGGTTACTTTGAAATAGAGATATATAGGTCTGGGGTTTTAATTTCGCACTGCTTGTGGAAGTTCACAAGAAGGGAGGCTGGATTAAACAAAGCCAGGCTGTTTAAAATCATCTGGCAAGGAGGATCTCACAACTGTGAATTGGAGATAGGAGGAGACAATATTTTGTAGTATCGAGTTGCATTTATAAGGGGTTTAGAAGTTTTATACAGCAAATAATCATTTCAGTCAGGGTGGAAGGAGAAAGAAACTTTTGCTATCTCTGTCATTGATTGCAGGGGCCATTCCTCAATAACATGCTGAACTAACTTTTCTTAAGCCTTCCAAATAGATATAGATAAACCCCTGATCCAAACTGGTTTGGCTTTATTTGACTCAGCGTTTTATGAATTAACTGGAGAGACTTGTTTTGGGAATTGGCTGCCAGTAACTGGCAATCCCACCTGCCCGCCCACTTCTTCTGCATGGCACTTTAATTATTACTGTCTACAGACATGACTGCACAGGAAAGCTAGTACTTCTGCTCAGTGTATGAACATCTTGCAGTTACTGGCTCTGTGCCAACAGTACACATCATTAAAGTGTTCTATTTTGAGTGCACTACAAAAGAGCGTTACAGTTCAACAACTATATGTTCAGTGCTAAGCACAATATCTGTGATTTAGTCACTTTTCTATAAATCTGCTAAAGAAGCAGAAGTTCCAGGCAGAAAAAGGGAACCTTTTCTCCCATGTGTGTCTTATCAGATCAAGGCAAACTAATGACAATAAGTAAATGTTGTGTAAATGCTTTTCATTTTTAGTTATGAATTGGCTTACCGCCTGAAGGCTAAATACTCTAAGCTAGGAGCAATGTTCATATAAGGGACAAGACCCTTCCCCACAGATCCACACATTCACACATCTTGAGAAAACATTCTAGACACAATTCATCATTGTGCAATGGGCTACAGAGCTTGTCTTCTTCCTTCTGTGTGATCCCACAAGATTCCGTCCTTGAGAAAAGAGAGAAACAGACATTTGTCCTCTTATCATGACAACATGTTGAGACAGTCCAGAAGTCAGAGGTAATACCTGCTAAAACACAGATTTTGCACTTGAACGGTGATCGCAAAGGAAATGTTATTCTCAGAATTGCTATAAGACCCAGGATGAACTCCAATATTTCCTGTCTCAAAATTACCATTGATTTCAAGACAGGAATTAGGGACAGAGTTCTCTGGTGACATTCAACAGACAAGGCAGGTATACCCTCACCACAACAGGGTTGCCTTACCACATGTTTAAGCTAATGAAGCTTCTGCCAGACTACCAGGTTCAGAATTGAAAATACCCTGTTGTTCAAAATACAGAATGCTTCAATGCCAAAAAGGTGAGATTTACTTCTTCCATGTGCTGTTGACAAATTTGCATGGGGAGCATCATTTAAGAACAGCAGACGGAACAATTTCTTTCCTTCTCCTCACATGACTGCACATGCAGTCATTTTTCTGCACTACTATAGTATCTGGCTTGCTCTAGATACCATGCTCTATGTATCAAAAGTTCCAGATCACTCTATTATTTCCCACTTCTGACTCAAATAAAAATAATAACATTTACATCCTGATCCTGATATGTTAAACCAGGGGTGCCCAAACTATGCCCCATGGGCCAGGTCTGGCCCCTGATGCCAATTCATCTGGCCCATGCTGCCCTCATCGCTCCCGGAAGCAGAAGTAAAAAATGCCCATACAGGAGCAATGAGGGCAGTATGGGCCAGGAGCAACGAGGGAAGTACGGGCTGGATGAATTGGCACTGGGGTCAGATATGGCCCACAGGGCATAGTTTGGGGGGCCCTGGTTTAAGCAGAGAAAATGGCAGCCTAAAAATCTATCTCGTCCTGTTGCAAAATAGATTGCAAGGTATGTTTTACTTCCGCTTCCAGTGGAACCACTTGACCGGCCCGCTGAACCACGTGGCCCAAAAAGTTTGGGCACCCCTATGTTAAATATTAGCAGTGTGTGAATACCATCCACTTCAATTCCACCTGAATTGTTTGTTTTATAAGCCACAACCAATTCACTTCAGTTTATGATGCTGCACAATTCAGGACTATTACTTCTAACTGCCATTAATTAGATTACAGTATTTCCTCAGGGAGCAGGTGAAGGAGAGAAGGGGTGGCAGATCACCAGCCACTCTCTTCTTTCATGGGGCAGCCTGTTTTGCACCCCTGAACAAGATTATCCTGAAGTGTGATGGAAGACATTGCTTTTCCATCAGTATTAAGAGAAGAAAAATCAATCGGCAGTCCAGCTCATTTCATACACATGGAAGAGAGGAAGCTGAATTTTGTCTTTGGTGGCAAAATGTCTTGGCCAATGCTGCTACAACTTAGTTCCACCTGCCCTCTATTTATGACTTAAGCCACTTAACAACACTAACTGGATAGGATCATTCTGTTGCCTGAAAATGGCTGATTTCTTTCTATAATTTTCTAATACCTGTACAGTACTTCTTAATGAGCAAAGTACCTTACAACTCTTACCCTTGTAACATCTCTGGTAGTGGGGGTGCACTGAAAGCTAAAGTTTTTTTTTTTGAGTTACCTGTCGTAGGTGAGAACCTTGTTGGGGTGCAGGGGCTTGAGCCGTCTAACTAGGCAATGTTGCCCATCTCTTGCCAATGATGCTAGGCCAGGACTAAAACTCATCAAAGCATCCTTCATCGGATTCTTTAAGCAAGCAGAGGGCACACATCATGGTCCGCCTAGGCAGCGGGTAATGTGATATCCAAATGGCTAAAAAATCTGCATGCAAACAGACTTGATTTCTCAAGTCCATGTGCATGTGTGAAATGTCGTCATGGAGATCTCTACCAATGCACGGACTCCTTGCTGAATAACTACTCCAGGGTATCCAAGGGAAGGTTATAGAAAGCGGGGTTTGTTTGTTTTTTGGATATTTGTTCCTTTCATAGCATAGTACTCGACTCCAGACTTCACATGATGTCCCACTACATTCCTCTAACTTGAACATTACTGTGACTTGACATCACCACACCCCTGATGTTCCAGACACAGGTATCCTCCTGACCTTGAGGTTTTTATTGTGAATTGTGCATGTACTGTCTCCAGTCTCCCAAAATGAAACTGGGTGGCTCCTGCAAACCTTGCAAGTCCAAAGGAGAACTTCATGCCCTGATTCATCCATTTGTTTCAAGGCATGTTACATCATTGAATGTATTGCTTCAACTCTGACTTGCCCAGCAATTAGTTACTCCAGGATGGGTGGTGTTTACTTCTCCATGCCTTTCTAATGTGTGCAAGTATTTTGCAACCAAACATTTACATTACACAGCTGGATATTCTGACCCTTCACTGTTATGGCTGCATCTTCTCTCCAAGAAGATACTCAAATTACAGTATTTGCTGACGTATAAGACTACTTTTTCACCCTGAAAAACATGCCTCCAAGTGGGGGAGGGGGGTCGTCTTATACACCGGGTGCACTTCAGTTGGGATAGACATAGCTGCCCATAGTGGCCTCCCGATGCTCACCCACCTCATTCTACATACCATCCAGATGAAGAAAGAAGCTCTACATTACAATTGTGTCTCCCTTTCAAACGGGTGGGGGAAAAGAAAGGGTTTCACTTACTGGTACCTTCTGCTCTGCCCAAGATGGAGGAAAAAGCCATGCTTCTTCCTTGCAGGGGAAGCAAGAGGCTAGGCTAGAGCAACACTTCCTGCCTCAGTGCAATTGACCTGCCCACCCACTTTACCTGCAGCGCCACCACTGGTGGGTGGTGTGAGTACAGTTCTAAAAAATCAATAAAATAATTAATATTACTGTATTTTAATTACTGAAACTCACTAGCAGTTGCTACATTTCCCACTCTTGGCTTATACTCAGGTGAATCTATTTTCCTGGATTTCAAGGTCAAAATTAGGTACCTTGGGTTATATTTGGGTCGGCTTATATTAATGTATATATGGTAGATAAATAAGTACCACTTTGCACTTGCTCTGTTTTGTTTACTGTACATGTTTGATAACAAATAAATAAATAAATAAATAAACATACAGCCTTGTGACAGTTTTTCTGCATGTCATAAGCATTTGAATATAAATTAACATGTTGAAATCAAATCTGATGTTCTTTTACATTTTATTTGGTGTGTGGAAGGTGTGCAGAAGAGGGGGTAGTCTTATACGGCCAGTATGTAACAAACTATATTTTGAGTGGAAATGTTGGGGGGTCATCTTATATGCCCAGTTGTCTTATACACCGGCAAATACGGGTACAGTAATACCTCATATAACATTAGTATCGAATAACACTAAAATCGCATAACATTAAGGAATCTGGGGGGAAGAATTGCATCAGATAACATTAAGATCCTATGGGATGCTTCAGATAACAACCGCTAAAGCCTGTGTGGTTACAATGTATCTCTATGGATCCCATAGGATTTTAACATGCATCAAATAACACTAAAAATCATATAACATCAAGACTTGTGGAACCAGGTTTTAGTGTTATATGAGGTTTTACTTGTACTGTACTTAGACCAATGGGTCATTTTCTTCTTGTGAAGTGTCCAATTACCTTCTTTCGTCATTAAAAAGAAGACTGAAGATGAATCAAACTTCCCCCTCCCCTTTCAGCAATTCCAGTGCAGGATTCTCTGAAGCACATTTGTGGGGCAATGGAAGGATGCAAAGGTGAAGAGGAAGGAAAGCTCCCACTGCAGTCACATAACCTTGGATTTTGACAATATCTTCATTTTGTTGGCCCAATAATCAACGTACAGTCAAACCTCGCATAAAGAGCGTTTCGCTTAAAGAGTAACTCCCTTAAAGTGCAGCATTTTCTCTGAATGTTCACTTCGCTTAACAAATAAAACCAACCAAAAACTTGCTTAACAAATAAATTCGGGTTTGCAATACCCCCCACAATTGGTCACTTACAATGGTGTTTCACTTAAAGAGCAAACTCGCTTAAAGAGCAATCCTATGGAACGCATTTTGCTCTTTAAGCGAGGCACCACTGTACTACTACCTGTGAACAATAACATACAGGGCATGTGATGCAGCATTCTAGGATTCTTTTGTTCCCTAAAAATATTGATTTTGCTAAAATAGACATCTTGGAACTCCATGTATCTGCCTGAAATGCACACAAAACCACTTGTATCATTGGATTACTGATTTGCATGATTAATGGGTAATTTCCCACCAAACGTGCAGCTCAGTTTGTCAGTCAACAGTGTGGCTCTCCAATTAAAAAAAAACCTATGCATCTTGGAATGCAGAGGACCACACAGACTGAAATACAGTAATACCTTGGATAATGCTAAAACCAGGTCCCACAAGTCTTGGTGTTATCCGATTTTTAGTGTTATCCGATCCATGTTAAAATCCTATGGGATGGATCCCATAACATTAAAGCTCCATAGAGATATATTGTAACCGCACAGGCTTTAGCGGTTGTAATCCGATGCATCCCATAGGATCTTAACGTTATTCGATGCAATTCTCCTCCCCAGATTGCTTAACATTATGCAATTTTAGCATTATCCGAGGTAAACGTTATCCGAGGTATTACTGTAGTGGTACCTTCCTCAAAGAACATAATGCGTTCCATGGGATTGCTCTTTAAGTGAGTTTGCTCTTTAAGTGAAACACCATTGTAAGTTGTGACTTCTGGTGGTGGGGGGATTGTGAACCCCGATTTAGTTGTTAAGTGAGTTTTTGGTTGATTTTAGTTGTTAAGCGAGGCAACCATTCAGAGATAATTCTGCTCTTTAACCGAGCTACTCTTTAACCGAGGCACTCTTTAGACGAGATTTTACTGTGCTACAATTCCACTGTGTCATGTCATAAAATTACTGGCTCTTTTTTTATTTGTAAAATTGTTTTGGCTTCCTCACATAATCTTTTTTGTCCTCTGCCTATGTACACACACAGGTGGGCATCATAGGACAAATTTGGGAAACATGGCTACAAATATTCCTGAATATATCTGATACTAAAGTGTCTTTCTCAAAGACTCACATTAGTAATCTAATCCACTGAAATGTATTTACACATACACTGGTTTACAGAATTGCTGAATGCTCACCCTTCCCTTTGTATCTTATTATTTTGCCTCTTGTAATCTCTTCAGATATATGCAATCTGAGGAATAAATTCATCAAGCTGCACCTACACTAATTTCAGAAACAGGTGTAAAGTTAATCACCAAAGCTATAATTCTTGGGGGCATCTTACCAATGCAAGGTGATGAATCCGGATTCACAACAATTTGGCAAGAAAACTTAACTTTCACCTTCTTCTTGCAGTGCTAATACACGTTCATAACTCCTGGCAAGTCCTAACACTTATTCAACATACTCTTAGTCTGAGCAGAAAGGAAGATGACATGGCAATCGGATGGTTTTGAGTGGCCTGCTTTATAGCAATAGCAATTACTCTAATACTGTACTGCTTTATAGCAATAGCAATTACTTTATGGGCAGTAGCCCATAGTGCTTAAATCACTTTCTGAGCAGCTTACAGTTAATTACCATTGTGGACCAAACAGTGCCGGGTACTCATTTTACCTTGGAAGAATGGAAGGCTGACTCAACCTTGAGTGCATCAGGATTGAATTCAAGTACTGCAGCTGTGACAATCCACTTACTCCCAGGTAGGATTCATGAGTCCTCTGGTCTCCTGGTGATGGGATTGTGCCTGATCCTGCTTTCCCAGTCCAGATCAGACCCAGCAGTTCAGGCTTCTCATATCAGTGTCCCCAGTCACTCCCAACCAAAATCCAGGTAGTGAGCAAAGAGTGCATGTGAAACTAGTGTAGGTCCAGGTAACATGTGCCAAGTAATCACTCCAAGTCTCTTCAGGTATTTTAAAAGTACCTGTACAGTAAAACCTCACATAAAGAGTGCCTTGCTTAGAGACTAACTCACTTAAAGAGCAGAATTTTCTCTGAATGGTTGCCTTAACAATTAAACCAACCAAAAACTTGCTTAACAAATAAATCGGGGTTCACAATCCCTCCCAACAGAAGTCACAATTGGTCACTTACAATGGTGTTTCACTTAAAGAGCAAACTCACTTAAAGAGCAATCCCGTGGAACGCATTATGATCTTTAAGCGAGGTACTAATGTATATTGAAAGCATAGCAAGATACAGGATACAGTCCAGCAAAAACTCAGAAAGCATTTCAAAAGATATAAAGCATTTCAAAAGATATAAAGCAAGCTGCATGTTCAAGGGATAGCCCATGCCCCCCTTCTTTTTCAAGCCTCTACATTTTTGCAGTTTAAAAACACAGCATCCAAGAGAGTGTCTCCGTGTGTGAGCATGAGTCTCTGGGTTATATCTTTGCCCTCCCCCTTAGATATTCCAACCAATGATCTTACAGCATGACATGTCAATCACACATTAAGTTTCGGTTCTTCTAAACCATGAGGCGCATATAGTTTACATAATGCACATGGATTCAAATCCAGGTCTCTTCCTTTCCTTCCAATCCAACATTTTGTCTGCTATGCAATAGCACTTTAATTCTACAGTATGTTGAACTGGACACCTTT
Source organism: Furcifer pardalis (assembly GCA_030440675.1). Lineage (NCBI taxonomy): Eukaryota > Metazoa > Chordata > Lepidosauria > Squamata > Chamaeleonidae > Furcifer > Furcifer pardalis. The sequence goes on along the minus strand of CP126893.1, from coordinate 60,002,775 downwards.
GTTATTTCCGGGCACCAGCAGACCTACAAGTCAATGAGTGTTACATCATATGGTTGATTTTCAAAGCTTCTGCTCATCTACTAGTTCTCTTGAGATACCCAGGTTCAGCACCTCCAGTAGCCATGAAATTCATTCAGTAATCTTGGGCCAGCCCTTCTCTTTCAGCTTGATTTACCAGAAGGGTTCATGCGGTGAGCATGAAACAGAAAGGAGAACTATATATTCTACCTGTTCACTAAAGGAAAGATAAAATGTACACAAAAAGTGAAAAAATATTCATATCTGGAAGACATCTAGATAAGAGACAGTCTTATAAGAGATAGTCTCCCATTTTCTGTATAATAATAATAATAATAATAATAATAATAATAATAATAATAATAATAATAATAATAATAATAATAATAATAATAATAATTCCATTTGTATGCCGCCCACTCAGCATACGTTGACTCAGGGCAGCTCACAGAAATCACAAAATACGAACATTACAGTACAATAAAATATAACAATACAGTACAATAAAATGTGAAATGCTAGCAGACCAAGAAGAAAGACACCAGCAAAAGCCCTGGGGCTGTGGTGGCTCAAGTGGTTAAGACGCTGAACACACTGACTGGAAGGTCGGAGTTCGATTCCCAGGCACTGCATGACAGACTGAGTTCCCATCTCTGTCCCAGCTCCTGCCAACCTAGCAGTTTGAAACCAAGAAATTGCAAGTAGATAAATAGGGACCACTTTGGTGAGAAGGTAAGTGGCATTCCATGCACTCCAGTGTTGAGGCATGCCTGCCAAATATCTATGGAAACATCTGCAGACACAGATTATACTGGCCCTTTGGCTATAAACAGAGATGAGCAATGAACCCTTGAGTCAAATACAATTGGCTTTTGAGCAAGGGCGACCTTTACCTTTACAGCCCTTTTAAGTATCTGCTGCAAAACACAAGAGCAGGACAGGTGGTTTTGTTTGCTGTGCAGAAATCAGCAGGGTGAGTTTTCCATGGCATGGAGTTAATAAAATATTATGACCTAATGATGCAGCTCAAATAGCATGTTTGAGGATTGAGCTGGCAACATCAGCCAGTAAGCTGAAAGTATTCCTTGTACATACACTGACAAACATAGTGTTCACCATCTCTTACCCATATAAACAAGCCAAGGAATTAATGACAGTGAGCTTAATTTCGCCTGTCTAGTTGCCAATAGCTCCTACAGCTGAAATTTTAGGGAAATTACCAAGTTCTGGTTTTGCAAGCTATTCTCATCTCCTGTCTGGGCCAAGAATGAGCAAGAAGGACAAACAAAACATTAAGAGCATGCCCACGCTGAGGATTTGTGAGAAAAGACACACACCCTCAACAGTATTAAGCTTTTGGATGAGCCTCAACTATGTCAAAAAGCCAGGCTTCAGATAGGAGATGAGTTGAGCTGTAAGTTTAACTATTAAAGGCAACAGAGAAAGGATAGTGGAAAAAGACATCTAATTTCTAAATATCTGAAAGAAACAAGGCACTACCTTTGCAAAATAAACTTCCACAGTTGCCCTCACTTGTCTAGTGTAGTTCCCTAATTTGTGTGTTTTTTAAAAAGCATAATTTATGACAAGAAATTTGTAGGTGTATCCATACATGTAACAAACAACAATGGCGGAATTTGTTTTTAATAGTAGTGTTAGTCCATGACAGTTGCTTCCTCCATCCCTCCCCCTTTCCCCCCCCTAGGAAACATAGAATAAGTCATTCTGGGAAGAAGTGAACACATTTCTTAAGAACATGCAAAGTAATTTCAAGAAAAGCAGTCATCACATATTATAAGTAGACACTACAGAAGGAACAAAATGAAACCAAACTCCATTATCTACCCACAGTGCAATGATATTTGACAAGCTTTATTAATCCAGTCGTTTGTGCTCATACAAGTAATGAGTCCAGACAACCCACTGCTGTCTTGTAATATACTTCATAACTTCCTAATTAAGAACACTAATAAATCTGACAAGATTCTCCCTCTAAAGCATGAATATTGTGGGAGCATACTCAATCTGTTAGCAGCAAACAGAATTCTTTTTTTGATCACGTGGTCCCAAATTAAGAAGTCACATTTTTCTCCAGGGGAAATTATAGTGCTGTAAAAGGGTAAGCTAGCTCAGTAGATTGTAGCACCAGAACCAGTTTGATTCTCTCATGTTTCCCAGAAGATAATCCTGTGCAGCCTTGGGTGAACTGCACAGTCCTGAGTGCCACCAAATCTACAATGTGAGAAAACATAAATAACAGGCAGCTTATGGCAGCTGTTTCCGCAGTCATATTAACAAGGTTTCCTCCCTTCCCACAGAGTTCTCGTTTTGCATTTGGAGGGCCGGAGAAGCATTGCTTCTGTTTGTAATGAGTATAAGCCCACTCAGTTGTCTCTTGAAGCCTATTAACAGTGAGGAAAAAAATGTTTTACATTTTAGTAACCCTGTAAATGTGTGTGCAAATTATATTCTGATTGGGGAAAAGATTGCAGTCATGCTTAAAGAGTTTATTCAAAACACCCACTTTTTATACAGTAAAACTTCGCATAAAGAGCGCTTTGCTTAGAGAGCAACTCGCTTAAAGAGCAGAATTTTCTCTGAATGGTCGCCTCGCTTAACAAATAAAACCAACCAAAAACTCACTTAACAAATAAATCAGGTTTCACAATCCCTGCCCCCCAAGTCACAATTGGTCACCTACAGTGGTGTTTCGCTTAAAGAGCAAACTTGCTTAAAGAGCAACCCCGTGGAACACATTATGCTCTTTAAGCGAGGTACCACTGTACTAATTTTCCTCATTTTGTTTGAACTTGTAATGAATGCCAGCCTGCAATCCTACCTGGGCATCAACTAGAGAAGGCTGCCTCCATCCCAAGCTTTCCCTCTATCTACCACCTTTTTACTGAAAACAGCTAAAATATTAGCTGTTTCAAGGTGCATAGAATTTAGGATTTGGGATAATCTGCTCTAGGTTTTACCTGGTTGACTTACACAACCAGCCCGGTATACTTCCAAGATTAAGTCTTCACCTGAAGAAAAAACAATGTGGCTCTGGTCTTCTCTACCTTATCCTCAATGAAATTTTTTTAAAAATACTCAGTTCAATCTATTTTCCTAGTTTTAGAGGTCCAAATTAGGTACCTCAACATATATTCAGGACGACTTATAGTCGCGTATATACGGTATTATTATTATTACTCTTGGTAAAAAATATATAGTTTGTTTATTTAGTTCTAGTGCAGAACAGAAAATGTCATTGACAGTAAACTAAATAAAATCTAAGACAGCCGTCCATTTCCTTTTCCCCAGGAAATAAAGATCTAAATAGTCCAGCTTCTGTAAGACCATTACACACTGATCTGGGATTAGTATACCACTACTATCACTCTTAGATAGAAAAGGTGGAGTGGGGTTCACAATGGGTGGCTAATATCTCTATTCCTAAGTAGGATCCAAAAAAGGCTTTACACTTTGATGTGTAACTCCTACATTCTACATTTCACTGATCCACGTCAGCACTTTATATAAATCAGAACCTAACAAACACACTTGGCCAGAAGGATGACATGTAGATAAAAGAAAGTGAATAGTAGACAACAAATAGTAGACAACACACTGCGGCCTTCCACAATAGCTTGAGATTAAGACCCCTATTCACTCTCAGAAGAAAATAAAGTGCATATTAAATTACAATTGTGTCAGTCACTCCCTCAAGACAGCCTGTAATTTTCATGCATGCACCTGCCAGGATTTTGATAATAGGCATGTAGCAATGCACGTCAGCACTTCTGAAAACTTCCCACACAAAATGGGAACTTGTTGTGTGGCAAAGCACAAGATGTAAAGGAGGACAAAGACCGCAGGGATGTTATTGGCAGCAAAGGCAAGGGCTGGAAAGTAAAACAGGCAAGATGGCTGGCTGGCAGCATCAGGGGGAAAGCCAGGTTCCCACCAAGCTTTGTAGGGTAGAGGGAAGAACAGGAACTTTTTACACCCCAACATAAATGAATGGGCTGGGTGAGCAGGGAAGGGATTTATCTTAATTATTTTGGAATTGGGAGGGGGAAATATTTGGATGGAGGGAAAACCTTAAATAAATCATTTATTCAGAAGTAAGTTGAAAGGGTTGAACAACATTCCAAGTGAGAAAGGGATCTTGTCCTGTTATAAAGGTGAATGGAAAATTCCCTTTATTTACTCAGACCTTTGGCAAGAGAAGGCTGATATTAATCCCGGGTGTTGTTGTCAGTGATTGTTAACTGCAGATGTGTTTGTTTGCTTTTCCTGCATCTACTGGCATGGTTGGGAGACCTATATTTGGTTGAAAAGTGGGATGAATTCATTCCATGTACACATGTAACTGGTTTAGTATTTTAGATGGGTCTGTTCAATAGAAAAAAGTACATTCTGATGGTAGAGCATTGTCAGGAACAGTTCACAAGGCTCGAAGGACAGGTCTGTGTGGCTTTAACAATGCTACAGAAAAATCTTTTTTAATAGCTCCAGGACTTTGTGCCAGGGCTCTGGGCTGTGGAGAAACCACCACCCCTTTTGGAAAGCACCCATGCACAGAAATGATTTTCTGTAGCCAATTTAATATAGGTACAGATTAACATAATTCCATGATTTACAACCCATCACTATAGGAATCTTGGAGCTTGACAGGTTATCAAAAAGATTGCATAAACCAGTTCATCTTTTTACCTTTAAAATTATAACAGTAGGAAGATCTAGTTAGGAGATCAACATACTTTATAGACAGTCAAAATCATATGGAGAAAGTGTTAGCAAAGAACTACAGGCTATTCATTTCAAGCAAGAGAAATGCATTACTGGCATTTACTGTAATTCTACAAGTAGTCTTGGAAAAACTATCAATATCTAAAATTTAATCATACTGCTCTGCGCGGTGTGATGCCCGCTGTATTTTATTACATCTATTCTTCAAAAAATTCCACAAAGATTGGCCTAATTTGATTCTCCGCCCTTCCCAATAAACATGCTTCCTAGCCACAATTCTCAGATTACTGATACAATGTGCAGATTTTGTGCAGCTGCTAGAACTTGTCTTTGTTATCCAGTTAAAACCATAGGAGTTTGTGTGCCGATTATGCTTTATTCTAGAATACTGAATACTTCCAAGTTGGTCTATGATGATAAGATTTTATTTACATATTAATTGTAAAAAATATACTTCAGGTATTGAGGCATAAATATATTAAACTTATATCCCTCTGCTCTGGAAAATAGCTAGTTAATACTATTTCCTGCAACACTGAACCCCATGTAAAACTGCCTTTTAAATTAAGGTACAGTAATACCCCGGATAACGTTATGACTTAGTTCCACAAGTCATGACGTTATCCAATTTTTAGCGTTGTCCGATGCATGCATCGGACGCTAAAAAAAAAGCCCTGACTTCAGGGTCAAACCGCTTTAAAGGCAGGCAGGGAAAGAAAGAGACCTTTTCCTCCCTGCCTTTAAAGCCACTCCCCACCCACAGCAGTCTCTGCGACTGCAGTAGGGTTGGAGAAAGGCGTGCCTTTCCCCCGACCCTACTGCAGTCGCAGAGACTGCTTGTCTCTTCCCCTCCCTGTATTTAAACTACAGGGAGGGGGAAAGAGAGAGACGTGATTGGGTGTCTAGAGAACCAATCACATTTCTCTTTTCCCCTCCCTGTAGTTTAAATACAGGGAGGGAAAGAGACACGATCATGTCTTTTTCCTCCCTGTATTTAAACTACAGAGAGAAACTGTAATTTAAATACAGGGAGGGAAAGAGACACAGGCTCTCTCTCCCTGTAGTTTAAATACAGGGAGAGAGAAACTGTGTCTCTTTCCCTCTCTGTATTTAAACTAAAGGAAGGGGGAAAGAGAGAGACATGACTGGTTCTCTAGAGAACCAATCACGTCTCTCTTTCCCCCTCCCTGTAGTTTAAATACAGGGAGGGAAAGAGACAAGCAGTCTCTGCGACTGCAGTAGGGTCGGGGGAAAGGCGCGTGCTTTTCCCCAACCCTACTGCAGTCGCAGAGACCGCTGCGGGTGGGGGGTGGATTGGGTAGTTCTACCCAAACCACCCCACACCCGCAGACCATTGCCTCAGATAACGGTAAGAATCATTATCCAGAATCGTTATCCGATGCAAGTTTTTTTCCAAAAAACTTGCATCGTTATCTGATTCTAGCGTTATCCGATGCAATAGTTATCCGGGGTATTACTGTATAGTGCTTTTGAAAAACATACAGGCTAGTAGGGTATTACAGTATAGTGCTTTTGAAAAACATACATACTCAGCAGACAAAAGCATGGTTTTGGCCTCCAAAGAGTCTACTACAATTGTATTTAATAGCCAAACCTTTTTAGAGTTGCCTTTTTATCAAATATTTAAAATGTTTTTCAGCCAAAGAAAGGAGCAGCCTCTCCTCAGTTTAGCAAACTAGGATTGTATAGTTGAAGAGTGACACCCTGAACAGTATATCCAGAAAGCACCATGAAGCTTGTACAGGCCATATATGAGTATTGCGCACAAATAAAAGAACATGTGCTGATGAAGCTGTTCTCCAATGTAAGCACTTTTGCATGCATCCTCAATCATAATGCCACTGTGGGAGACAGGGGAGAAATGCAGAAATCATGGTCACATTTGGCTCAAATCCAGGATTTTTTTATTTCTCTGGAATGGAAACAATTCACCAGTCTGAGCAAAAATTGCAAGTGACAATTGTACATTATCTCTCTCTTCTTTTTAGGAAAGCAACTGTTTGGTTCATAAATTTCTGCCATAAGAAATTGTTGTTTTTTTAAAAAAAAATATACACCAAGCTTTTTACAAAACCTCAGGTGGTTTTCACCAGCTTCTCCCATGCTGTTGTTCATTTAATACCATGCAAAATGCTACATCTGTTTAACACATTTTAAAACATTAGTATTACAAAGATACAAAGGTTCTTCTGTTGACTGGTATTTTCTAAGACATGGAGATTGTGTTGCACTTTGTGGGGAGGTTCCTCCCGGCAGGAAGTTACCAAAATAATTTAGTTCAGATGGACAGGATGTGGGATTGCATTCCAAACTCAGATGCTTTGACTCGTACCTCAAGTCACTTTCATTAGGCTATGAATAGCTACAGGTATTGGCTTGTGTGGTTCTTGTATCTATAAATTCATTGAGTTTGAAGGTACCGCCCTGGACAACAAAGTCCAGCTTCCTGCAGCAGCAGGAATCCTTAGGTGTAAGCCCTTTACGACAAACGCTGATCTGGTCTCCTTCGACAGACCTCATTCTCAGGTTCACTCCACTCTCAGGTATTAGTTCCATTTAGATCAGCACATGTCTGCAGTAACTAAAAATTAGTTCTGACTGAGTCCCAAGAGTGACCTACAGTTGAAGAATGCCATTTCAATCCGGGCCAATTTCACATGGATTTAGCCCTTTGTCTTCAGCTTCTTTATACATCCTTTGGAAGTCTTTGAAACGAGGAGCACAGCCTAACCTGGCCTCTCCAAAGTGCATGTGGCCCGTGAAGAGGAAGTCTCCTTCTCCTGGTCTCACTCCACACTGGAGCAGGGTCTTAATCTGTCCTTGCCACCTCCCAATTTCCTCCGACAACGGCTTAAAGATCTTTGTCTTCTGCCTGTAAATTCTATTCACACTCACATCGATGACAGAGTCTTGCTGTTCTTCCTCGTTGATTATATTTTGGATAGTACCTTTGACAACTAAAGGGGGAAGAGAGAACAGATAATTAATTTGAGCATTTATGAAAACAAATTCGTTCACAGTTAAGATGCAGTTGTCTATTGCTTCCTTTTAATATAACTTAATTTTTGGGGGGAAATGTTTTTGACTCCATGGCATCAATGGAAGAAAAAGAAAAAAAAGGCTTGATCCAACAGAAAATGAAATGCAGCTGAAGTAATGCTGTTCCCAAGAATGCTGGAAAGTGGTTTTTCAGCCTCCTTGTATATTTCTGCAATGCGGTCTTTAAATACGTTGACATGTTTATGAGTCCAAATGTTAATTTATGACATGCTGCCAGAATGGTATGTTTGGGAAATGGTTTTACAATTATCTGTGACAAAGCTTCAGTATTATAGTTAAAACATAGCACAGTGAATTTTCTTTGCAAAACTAACAGTAAGCTATTGAGCAGAAATGCAACCACTGCCTTCCTTGAGTAGCATCAGAAAATCACCCTATCAGAGGTATCATCAATAGGGCAAACATTACAATGATTGAAAATCCACTCTAAGATTCAGAAGGGATATTTCAATTTCTTTTTATTAATGGATGAATAATGTTTAAGTCTAAATTGAATTCTCTGGCACCCAGCCACGGAGAAACACTCAAGAGCCACTACCTGTCTGGGCAACCTTTTCCACTGAGACAAAACTGGAGCAATCCATTACAATTTCTGGATGCTGCATGCTCTTCTCCAGGCTCTGAATATTTCCCACTGTGCTCCCAATATTGGAAGACTGTGTGTGTTTATTTATTTATTTATTTATTTATTTATTTATTTATTTATTTATTTATTTATTTATTTATTTATTTGTTCTAACTTATTATCCCGCCCCAATCGGGAGAGACCCCAACTCTGGGCGGCTTACAAACAGGTTTAAAAATACATAATTAAAACCATCAATCAAAATTCAATTCCCTAGTAATAATTAAAAAGATATGAATTAATACAATATTAAAAGATAGACTAAAAAGAAATTAAACATCTTCAGATTAAAAATCACAAAATTATGAAAGGAACAAGGACAGGAGTAAGGAGGTAAGAGCAGAGGGTGGCTGCCTCAACTGATCAGCCACCCAACATGCGATCCAGCATTCTTTAATCCCCAAATTTGTCCTGCCAGCCAGGTTTTAAGGCCTTTCCGGAAGGGCAGGAGCTCTGACTGTTGTCGTAACTCAATTGGCAGGAGGTTCCACAGGGCCGGGGCGGTCACGGAGAAGGTCCTCCTTCTAGTGCTTGAGAGGCGAGCCTCTCTAGCTGACGGAATTACAAGAGAGCCTCTCCGATCCGCCCTAGTGGGACGGGCAGACGTTCTTGGGGTGACACGGTCTCCCCAAGAACGTGTTTACAAGTGCAGCACATTTCCAGGATCAGGCATGCTCAGCTGCTTCATCACAACATTTACATTACATTCTGTGTGTGTGTGTGTGTGTGTGTGTGTGTGAAAATTGCCTTAATGCTATTTAATATATAGCCACCCCACAAGTTGTGCTGACTCTTTAAAGGAAACAAAGAAAGATACTTTTATTGGTCCAGCCTTGTATTTTATTTTATGACTACCTGAAGGCGCTTTGGCATCTTCATGAAAATATTCAAAGCGGGGTGGGGGGTGGGGGTGGAATTAAACCTACAGGGTTTGAAGGGACCCAGTAGATCAGTGGTTCCCAACAAGGGGTACACAGCCCGCAGGGGGACTTCAATTCCCAGAAGCCTAAGTCAGTACATTGGCTGATCAGTGCTTTGGAGAAATGACTTAGGCTTCTGGGAATTGAAGTCCAAACACCAGCATTTGGGAAACACTGCAGTAGACCATCCAAGCCCAGTCCTGGTCACAGAGATCCAGTGGGGAATTGAACCCCAGCCTTTGGCTCTGCACCTACACCCCTGAACCACTCGGCAGCAATTCAGCAACCTGGGGCTTCCAACTTCTTCCTCATTGTTTGCTAAGATCTCTGAAGGCCAAATGTACCAAATTATCAGAATAAGGAAAAGAACGAGGCGATTACAAAACAATGTGAATAAAACAGTCGCAGAGAAAGCAAGTAAACTTACCGAAGTCACTGGTGCAGACAGCCAAGAGCACTTCCGTGTCACTGCAAGGCCGGCAGGGAGCTAAGGAGGAAAAAAAAGGGCATTTCAGTGTCTCAAGAAAGCAAACACAAGTGACACAAATACACGTTTTCAGCCCCCCCAAACGTTCCACCTTCAGGATTAGACCTGAAATACTACTGAGAATACTAAGTGTGCACAAGTTCATATTGTCAGGTAAACATTATGAAAAATGGGTATCTTTTAAGGACTAAATGTACCACGATGTCTCCCAAATCTATTTGACAATGAGATTATTAAAAAGCAGTCTCCATTTCTTCCTTTCTTAAAGGCATTTTCTTTTCTAAATGGGACTTTAGCTGTGTGAAAGGTAGCCTGTATGTGCTTCCTGTAGAACCCTTCTTGGCCCTCAGGGCTGAAAGATTTGCTCAGAAAAGATTGAAGAATGGGGTCAATCATTCGTACAGTGTGTGTTCGCCACATCAATCTGTCCTGCACAATCGGTCCTACACCAATCTATCATTGCTGTCAACATGCAAAAGCAACAGTCTGCTGCTGTATCCATCTATGCTTCCTGTGTGAGCCAGAACATGAAAGGGGTGGAATTCTGACTCCCATAGAGAGCCTCTATGGACACACGAGCCTTCTCCAATTTAGATTGTTTGTATCTTGTATGCAATCACAGAATGGGTGGGATTGATATACTTTCTTCATTGAATTTGGCAAGCACATACTTTAAAAAAAAAAGTAACTAAAGAGGGGAGCCAGAAGATTCTTCAAAAGAAATGGACCAGAAAAAACCTCCTAAGGGCTCAGTTAATATATATTATATTAAAAGACATAACTGAACAGCTATATTTCCCCCATATGTACACTAAACAGAGAGAGAGGTCAGATATTTACTAGATCATTCCAGAGAGGAAAATGTTTAGGGCGGGGGAGGGATCTTGAAATGGGTTCATCATGAGTGGAGGAGAGGACTTCATGTGTGTGTGTAGGAAGAGACAGCCGACATGTAAAGAATATTTTGTAAATATTTGGGATGGATATTTTGTACATAAAGGTACAGTAAAACACCGGATAACGATTGGATCGGATAACTCTAAAATCGCATAACGTTAAGTAATCTGGGGAGAAGAATTGGATCGAATAACGTTAAGGTCCTATGGGATGGATCGGATAACAACCGCTAAAGCCTGTGCGGTTACAATGTATCTCTATGGAGCTTTAACGTTATCCGATCCATCCCATAGGATTTTAACATGCATCGGATAACACTAAAAATCGGATAATACCAAGAACTGTGGAACCAAGTCTTAGCGTTATCAGATGTTTTACTGTACACTGAAGATAATTTCCCATTTTCCCTATGTGTGGCGATTCTTGGGACAACTTTTATATCCTCAGATTAGAAAAAGCGCTGGAAGAGGCAGCCCTTTGGCACTTACTCTTAACTAAGAAAAATGTCCACCAGTGTCTACCTTGTTTATTGGAATCCATTCACACTTATTATGTTATGTAGGTCACCCTTGCTCAAAAGCCAAGCATATCTGACTCTAGGGTTCAGTGCTCATCTGTTTATGGCCAAATAGCCAGCATTCTCTGTGTCTGCAGACGTTTCCATGGACATGTGGCAGGCATGACTAGACACTGTGGCAGCCATGACTAGATGCTGTTTACCTTCCCACCAAAGTGGCACCTATTTATCTACTTGCAATTTCTTGCTTTCAAACTGCTAGGTTTGGAAGGATCTGGGACAGAGATGGGAGCTCACTCTGTTATGCAGTACTCATGTCTCGAACTGCAGACCTGCTGACCTTCCAGTCATCAAGTTCAGTGTCTTAGTCATTAAGCCACCGCAGTCTCTTAATGTTATGCAGATACCAATAAAATCATATGCCAAATTGAGTAGCTTCCTCCCTTCAATCTCTCTGCTACATCAATCACTATCTTTATCATCTTCTATTAACTTGCTGTTTTCCCCTATATTTTTTCATAAACTGTGAAGGCTGGAAAGCCACAGCATTATTACTTCATCCCACTAACAGTTTTCCAAAATTTCTTCCACAAGAAGTTGTTGCTAGAGAAAAAGATTGCCCAATCCATTTTGAATAGTGGAAACAAGGAAGTAATAATACAGCAAAGGGGTGTCATTAATGATTGCCACAATCTAAACCTGTAGGTCTGACTCACACAATTTGTGTTAATTTTCTTAACATCCTCCTATGTTATTGACTTCAAAATAAATAACCTTGCATTTAAGTTTATCAACTTTTCTAAAGGCTTGAAACTATAGAAATACATACTTCAGCCAAGTTGTTCAGGTGTGTAGCACAACCCTACCTATTTAGCAACTGAAAACATACCACATTACTATTCACTGGCATACACCAACACAGGTGCTACCATTACAAGAACCTCAGCAAGTCACACATGTGTTACTGGTTTGTATAACATTACCTCATTCAGATCATATATGTGAGGACTAAATTACACAGAAGAAAACAATTTGAAACCATATACAGTAATACCTCGGATAACGCTAAGACTTGGTTCCACAAGTCTTGGTGTTATCCGATTTTTAGTGTTATCCGATGCATGTTAAAATCCTATGGGATGGATCGGATAACGTTAAAGCTCCATAGAGATACATTATAACTGCACAGGCTTTAGCGGTTGTTATCCGATACATCCCATAGGACCTTAACGTTATTCGATCCAATTCTCCTCCCCAGATTACTTAACGTTATGTGATTTTAGCGTTATCCGAGGTAAACGTTAGCCAAGGTATTACTGTACAGTCAAACCTTGCATAAAGAGCGCCTTGCTTAGAGACTAACCTGCTTAAAGAGCAGAATTTTCTCTGAATGGTCACCTCGCTTACAACTAAAACCAACCAAAAACTCGATTAACAAATAAATCAGGGTTTGCAACCACCACCACCCCAGAAGTCACAATTGGTCACTTACAATTGTGTTTCACTTAAAGAGCAAACTCATTTAAAGAGCAATCCTGTGGAAAGCATTATGCTCTTTAAGTGAGGTACCACCTCCCTCCCATCCAAGTGCTTGTGTTTGAAAAAGCTATGACATGTAGGGCCAACCAAGATGGGCAGGCCATAGTGGAAAACTCAGACTAAATGCGATCCACTGGAGAAGGAACTGACAACTCACTCCAATATCCTTGCCAAGAAACCCTAATGGACAATATCAAAAGGCTAAACGATATGATGGCAGAAGATGAGCCCCTCAAGTCGAAAGGTATCCAATATGCTACTTGTAAAGAGGAGAGGACAAGTGCAAATAGCCCCAAAAAGAGTGAAGTGGCTGGGCCAGACACTCAGCTGTGAATGGATCTGATGGTGAAAGGAAGGTCCATTGCTGTAAAGAACAATATTGCATAGGAACCTGGAATGTAAGATCTATCAATCAAGGTATGTTGTATGAAATCAAGCATGAGATGGAAAGGCTGAATATAAAAAAAGAAATGCCTGATGAAGCTCTACAAATAGATGAAGAAAGAAGGAAGGCAAAAAGCAAAGGTGAAAGAGAAAGATTCACTCAACTGAATTCAATTTCCAGAAAACAGCAAGGAGAGATAAGGAGGCCTTCTTACATGAACAGTGCAAACTAATAGAGGAAAACAACAGAAGGAGAAGAACTAGAAATCTATTCAAGAAAAGTGAAGAAATTAATGGAACATTTAGAGCAAAAATTGCAATAATAAAGGGAAAAAATGCTAGTGACCTAACAGAAGCAGAAGAGATTAGGAAAAGGTGGCAAGAATATACTGAAGAACTACACAAGAAGGATCTTAATGTTCCTGACAAACACAATGGTGTGATTGCTGACCACAAGCCAGATATCCTGGAGTGTGAAGTGGACCCTAGAACATATTACAGTGGTACCTCGCTTAAAGAGCATAATGCGTTCCACGGGATTGCTCTTTAAGCGAGTTTGCTCTTTAAGGAAAACACCATTGTAAGTGACCAATTGAAACTTCTGGTCGGGGGGGGAGGTTGTGAACCCCGATTTAGTTGTTAAGTGAGTTTTTTGGTTGGTTTTAGTTGTTAAGCAAGGCAACCATGCAGAGAAAATTCTGCTCTTTAAGCGAGTTAGTCTATAAGCGAGATGCTCTTTATGCAAGGTTTTACTGTACTAACAGTGCTCTTAGAGATGACAGTATTTCAGCTGAGCTATTTAAAGCCCTAAAATATGTCATTAAAGACCTGCACTCAATATGTCAAGAAATTTGGAAAGTGCAGCAGTGGCCACAGGATTGGGAAATAATAGATGTCTTCAAAGTGTGATGAAGACTTTTAAGAGTCTCCTGGACTGCAAGGAGATCAAGACAGTCAATCCTAAAGGAAATCAACCCTGTCTGCTTCTTGGAAGAACATACCGAAACTGATGTTGAACTACTTTGGCCAGCAATTGAAAAGAGAAGACTCACTGGAGAAGGCCCTGATGCTAGGAAATATTGAAAGCAAAAAGAGAAGTGGGCGGTAGATTAGAAAGTTACACAGCATTGTTGATGCAGTGTACCTGGCATGTGGTGGTCTGTGGGGTCGCAAAGGGTCAAATTCAACTATGTGACTGAACATCATCTGTGACAGAATACAAATGCATCACAAAACAATCTGAATGCTGTATATGGATACAATGAAATATAACTGGCATAACAAAGTCTCCATGGTCTGCTTCTATGAACTTTTTTTTTAAAAAGACCGATTAAAATGTGTTACAAAAAGAATGAAAGTTGGCCCCCACCTCTGGAGGACAGGACCATTAGGTGGAAACTCAAGGCCAGATCTGTTACAACTCAGAGAATTGCGTAGGTTGGAAACAGTTGAGAGATCCCAAACTAATCTAATCAAGGCAAGAATGTAGCTGCTCTTTGTACTCAGCCAGCTACTTCTGTAGAGAAGGTAGTGCTGTCAGAAGGGCAGATGTTGCTATAATACCCTATTCAGTTATGGCATTCCTTTTTTTTCTCTAGCATCAGGCTAATTAAAACTACCCACTGGGGCCCAGAGATCAGGAAAGGAGTCCAGAAAGGTGGGAGGCACTTTCTCTGTAATCCCAGCACCAACCACGAAAATGAAAAACACAGTAGATTGTGCTTAAATACCTAAGGTAACAAAACAAAAGCACTAATGCAGTTAATGGGTCAGAAGACCTAAACATTCAGTTTATACAACATTATTTATTATATTTTTAGCCCCGCAAATCTTCCCTGGGAGGATTAAATGAAACCTTAAAAACAAACACACAATGAGCATTCGTTTGCATCTTGCATGAACTGGAGCATATAATATGTACAGTACTTCCTTTTCGCTTTCCTTTTTTTTAAGCATGCAAACTACCAGTTCATATAGCACAGCAGTCACAATCTTCCATGAGCTCAGCTAATGCTGCACATTCTTATCAGCAGCCTACTCAAACCAGCTGACAGGGGGGAAATAAATTAAAGAGCAGGACAGAGTGGGAACTGATATTTCTTCTCAAAGAAAACCCTCAACCTTCTAAGACAGTGTTTCCCAAATGCTGGTTTTTGGACTTCAATTCCCAGAAGCCTAAGTCATTTCCCCAAACCACTGATCAGCCAATGTACTGACTTAGGCTTCTGGGAATTGAAGTCCACTAGTGGGCTGTGTACCCCTTGTTGGGAACCACTGTTCTAAGATGTCTCAGGCACCCTCATGATTGGGGATAAGTTAACTGCTCTAGTGTTTTTTTTACTGAAATACAAAATCATTTTACTAACTTTATTCCAGATTACTAACAGATCAATACACACTACAAGAATGCAAGAGCCATGTTGAATCCCTAGCAACCGATAGGCAGGCTTACATTATCGTTGCTACTGAGGCACGCTGTCTCCTAATACATTTGATACCTTCACTGGTACTATAATAATTAACTTAAGCCTCAGGCCTGAGAGCATCACTTTTGTAGCATCTACCACTTGAGAGGTTCCAGAGATACACTAATCTAAACTGCAGGACTCCTTCCCAACTGATTGCCCCAGATTTCTATTTATTTATTTATTTATTTATTTATCTGATTTCTATTGCCGCCCAACTCTGAAGACTCTGGGTGGCTCAGAAAAAAACAACCAGTCACATTAAAAAACCAATAAAAACCCATTAAAACTGCCACCAAAAATTACTCCGACCCTTATAGATTAAAAAGAGATTAAGAGAGAGTGTTTTTACTAAATCGGCCGGCAGGCAGGGGTCACCACATCACTGGTGCCAGCTCAATGCTTAATTTAACAGAATTATCCCCTCATTCCCCTCCAAACCCTCACACAACATACAACTGGCTTGCTTCAGAAGCAGAGAAGCCCAGCCTAAGAACATGCTCTTATTTAGTGCAATGCTGGCTTCGTTATTATCACAAGGCACAAATGAGAGAGAACAGGGCTGAAGGGCAACGCTTTACCTCTATCAGTCCCCATGGTCTGCACCTCAAAATGGCTGAAAAAGACTCAACACAGAGACAATCAAACCACAAGGTGACTGAAACTCAACTTCTGTTTTAACTTTTAAGGGAGGGCTCTTGGAACTTAGGGGGGACCCATGAGTGCTCCACAAAAATAGTGTTGCTTCTGGAATTAATGTGCAGCAGACGCTATGAGCATTAAAGAAGCAAAGGGAAGGGATACCAAACATAGTACAGTAATACCTCGGATAACAGTTGCCTCGGATAACGCTAAAATCGCATAACGTTAAGTAATCTGGGGAGGAGAATTGGATCGAATAACGTTAAAGTCCTATGGGATGGATCGGATAACAACCGCTAAAGCCTGTGCAGTTACAATATATCTCTATGGAGCTTTAACATTATCCAATCCATTCCATAGGATTTTGACATGGATCAGATAACACTAAAAATCGGATAACACCAAGACTTGTGGAACCAAGTTTTAGCGTTGTCCGAGGTTTTACTGTATTTCTAATGTACACTGAAGAATCTAAAGAGAGACTGTCGGAAACAGCTCTTTACAGGGTTTTCTACACTACCTACCTAGTGGTTTGACATTCCCTTCTCAGGGACATCCTAGGAGCACAACATTCTAGATAATATCTTTTTAAACCCAACAAGCAGAAACAGTTTCAATCCAGATTTTAGACAAACGGAAATTTGTTGCTGAACTACTGGCGCTTGTTTGAAGACAAGCAGTCAGGACTTGATTACATTCATTTTGGAAGGAAAAGCTGTTCCAACACTAGCAATTCTATAAAATATATATGTTCTCAAAAATTCCAATTTTCTCCAAGGTCAACTATAATTATAGTTAAATCTGACGGACTGAAAATTCTAGATGGGGACAGGGACTAAGAACAGATGGAAATTCAGGGCTGGGTGTTCTGAAAGGTAAAAAAAGACACAGTAATCAAAACCAGGAATGCAGTCTTAGAGATTTAGTGCTATAGAAACATGAAGTGCCTTTGATTATATAAAACAGAAGGGAATGGTTGACTGAATCTAACTTATATTTTTCACCTAAAGAAGTGGTACATTTTTCATTGATTCCATTTATAATGCAGATATTTCTAAAGCATGCTTTCAGGCTAATTAACCAAAATAAACAAATTGAGTTGCAAGCTAATCATTTGCCACACTCTTTAAAACTTAAGCCCTAGATATACTTATAATTTTTGTTGTTCAGTCGCACAGTCGATTCCGACCCTTTGCGACCCCATGGACCACCATCCGCCAGGCACTTCTGTCCTCCACCATCCTCCTCAACTCGCTCAGCTCTGTGCCCACTGTGTCTACAACACCATCCAGCCATCTCATCTTTGGCTGCCCCTTTTTCTTTTGCCCTCGACCTTTCCAAGCATCAAGGCTTTCTCAAGTGAATCTTATAATGGAATGCATCAGAATGTAGAGTGCATCCATATTTTCCTTACACTGGAAAATATTTCCAAGTCAAACATGAAGAGGATGGCATCGTAAACTACTCAGTTTTAATAAAAGTCTGGATTGGGAGTGGCCCAAGTTCACCTGCCACATAAAAAGCAGGAAGCAAAGCATTCGCCTCCACAAAATCTCAATCTTTCTCTCTCTCTCTCTGCTGGTATGAGCAGGTTCTCCAGTAAAATAAGGTCACAGACCCATCCTTGCCATCATGCCTTGGCTCTAAAGACCTTCAGGCATCGGATAGCAAGATTCAGCTGGGTGCACTGCTGTTGCCATTTCTTCTTTTCTACAACAGCAACTGAAAACAAGGAAGAAGAAAAAGTAGGGTCTCTGGAGAGGAGTCTGTAGTGCCCAATTTCCAGAGAAGCAAAGGCACCAAAACAGGGGGAGCAAACAATGCTCACTGCCATGAAATCCTGTCACCTACAGTAACCACCTCCTGTTAAGGCCAGCCCGAGCTTCCACAATCAAGATTTGTTCCTACAATATACACACCTTTCACACTACTGTGTTACAGCTGGTTTAAAGACAAATAGGGACAATTCTGGGACTGACAGGATTTGTGCTTAGGGAAAGGTCTCCCTTGCTCGAATTGTGTCTGACTCCAGGGGTTCTTGCTCATCTCAGTTTACAGCCAATGAGGCAATGATGTCTATGTTTCTATCATCATGTGGCAAACATGACTAAATAGTGGAGTGCATGGAATGTTTTTACCTTTTCTGCCAAAGCAGTACCTATTTATTGACTTGCAATGTTTTGCCTTCAAACTGCTAGGTTGGCAGGAACTGGGAGAGACAACAGGAGCTCAGTACACCGCACAGCACTCAGGGCCCAAACTGCTGACCTGCAGACCTTCTAGTCATCAAGCTCAACATTTTAACCACTAAACCACCACGGCCCCTTTTTGTTTTGTGGTTACATACATTCAAAGACACAGATCTTTGAAGCAAATGGACCTAGAATGTTCAAAAAGGATTGACCAATAATTATTTGGCAGGGCAGAACTTCAAGCACTCAGGAAGGCATAAGTCCATGATGGTGAACCTTGGCACTCCAGATGTTCTTGGACTTCAATTCTCAAAAACCCAAGCCCCCATGAATCCACATGAATGGGTTTACTGTGATTCATCTGGCCCATGTCGCTCCTGGAAGCGGAAGTAAAACACCCCATACTGACGCATTTTACTTCCGCTTCCAGGAGCGACGAGGGTGGCGTGGGTCAGATGAATCGCAGTAAACCCATTTGTGTGGATTCATGGGGTCTTGGGCTTCTGGAAATTGAAGTCCAAGAACATCTGGTTTGATATCGCAGGCATAAGATGTCTACCAAACCTTGGGCTTTCCCCCTGGCCATGCCCAACATACCAGCCCACAGTGTGGTAGTAAAGATTTTTGGAGCCCACCACTGTAGGCAGCCCCTGCCCTTATGACATTGTATGGAGGCACAGATATCAAAGGGTAAAAATAGGAGGTGCATGAAGAGGAAGAAACAAAGTGATTGTTTCCTTACGTTAAATTTTGGGAAATGCTAAGAACTGATAATGCACCTCTAGCCCACAGTGTCTTGGGACCAGTTTAGATGTTGGCCAGAAGTATCAAGCAAAAACCACAGAATAATCCTCCATCTCCCTGTGGAGAATATACTCATTGCATCCACTCTCTCTCAGGCACAACTCATAGGTCAAATCACATCTCACTTTCACAGCTTCTTTTCCCCAGCACACAGCAATCTTGAAAAATGCATCTCTTTGCCCAACAAGACATATTGTCTAAATAATAAATAAATATTGAGATAGTCAATATTTTAACAAATTATAATTTTAAACTAGGAGCTCCAGAGCAGTGTACTAAAGCCTAAGTTTTAAAGGGTGAATAGCTGAATGGCTGCCGTTCTCTGCTATAAATCTAGTGAAAACCAGAACTGCAGACACCTGAGGAAGGTTTAAGATTTCACTATTGGGATCCCAGGGTTTGCTGGTGCAATTAAGGTCTAAAGAAAACATAATATATTTACAAAGCTCAAGTGCTCCTCAATGATTCTTTTGCCTTTGAAAAGTTTATTAATCTCAAATTCCCTTTGACTGCTGTTTGGTCATGCGGCTTAGTGTCATAAAAAGAAAAAGCTAAGAAAACAAAAATGCATCTCCTTTTGAATTTTCAGCATATAAAAAGGCCCCAGTATTCTTAAAACAGACTTTTCCTGCTGGGCCTATGGTATTTGGTTAAATGTCAATTACAGGTTCAGTTTTGCAAAAACTTAAAAGTTAAGAATCCCATATGTACAGCACTTGGTTTCTGCCAAGTCAATGGAACTCTTTATTCTCTTTCTTTGTTTCCTCCTAGGAGGGCAATACTTTATGTAAATGTGGAAAAGCCACAACACAGGCACTGGACCACAGATATCTGGGTTCAAGATCTTAATTTGCCAACTTTGAACAAGCTGGCGGGAGTTCACATCAAACCATCATTTTAAGCAAGCCTTGGGCTCATGCGCTGCCTTTCTGGAAGTAGGGAGTAATTGAGCCCCACTGAAGTGGGACATGGGCAATTAAAAAAATGGGAGCAAGGGCAAAATATCATTTGCCTTGACATTTAGACATTCGGGAATCAAAAGAGGGGCAAATCTATATTGCTTCATTCCATTTTTAAAACAACAAAACTTACATTCCGGAGTTCCAGGCAAATGTTGATTATCTTACTACAGTCTGGAAAAGCAGGAGCAACTACTAGAACTAGACAATTTAAAATACATTGGTACCTCGCTTAAAGGGCATAATGAGTTCCACAGGATTGCTCTTTAAGCGAGTTTGCTCTTTAAGCGAAACACCATTAAAAGTGATCAATTGTGACTTCTGGTGGTGGTGGGATTGCAGACTCCGATTTATTTGTTAAGTGAGTTTATGGTTGGTTTTATTTATTAAGCAAGGCGACCATTCAGAGAAAATTCTGCTCTTTAAGCAAGTTACTCTATAAGCAAGGCACTCTTTATGTGAGGTTTTACTGTACAAAGCTGAACCATTTAAATCAAGAGTAATGAACTAGGGGTTCTTGGGAAAAGAAAAAAAGTAAAGAACACCACCCTAGGACAAGAGTCAGTCCACTCCACTGTAGGCTATTATTATTATTATTATTATTATTATTATTATTATTATTATTATTATTATTATTATTATTATTATTATTATTATTATTATTATTTCGATTTATATGCCGCCCCACTTGGGGCACTGCGTCCTACTAAGTACACTAGTACCTTGGATAACGTTATGACTTAGTTCCACAAGTCATAACGTTATCTGGTTTTTAACATTGTGCTTTGCATTGATCACACAACATTTTTATAAAAGCCCTGTTCCCTTTCTTTTTGCTTTTCCCCCAAAGCAAACAGAAGATCACAGTGTCTGATCATCATCTTGCCTCCTTGGGGGAAGGGGGGGAGCCTGCATGCTTTCTCCCAAGGAGGCAGGCTGACAATCGGACGCTGTGATCCTCTGTGTCTGTGTGCCTCCTTGGGAGAAAGAGAGCAGGTGCCCCCCTTCTCCCAAGGAGGCACACTGATGATCAGAAGTGTGATCCTCAGTCTGCCACACCTCTAGGAATTTGAAGCAAACATTTGCATCGCACAACGTTGTCTTAACGTTGTGCGATGCAAATGTTTGCCACAAATCCCCCGACATTATCTGATTTTAGCGTTATCAGATGTAATCGTTATCTCAGGTATTACTGTATGTTTGATCATGCCTTTATGTGTGGAGTGCCAGTGAGGTGGCAAAATCAAGAAACATATTAAAGTATACTGGGAAAAGATGGATTTATTTGGATCAGATTATGTGCAAGCCTGGGGGATGCTTTTAAAGACCATTAAAGATTGCACAGAATTTGTGGAGAGGGGATCAGAGAAGAGAAATTGCTTCCCCAGGAAACTACTTGTACTGGGTCAAAGGCTGCAGTGCTTAACCATCATTACCACCATCACCCATCAAGTTGCTTCAGGCAAATGGTGACCTTTCCAGGGATTTCTAGCCATAAAGCAGTTAGAAGTGGTTTACTTCCCCACACACACACACCAGTGGTGTTCTAGACCAGCGTTTTCCAAACTATGTTCCATTGAACACTGGTGGACTTCGATTTCCAGAAGCCTAGGTCAGTACACTGGCTGATCAGTGTGTTGGGGAATTGACTTAGGCTTCTGGAAATTGAAGTTAAAAAAAAAAACAAAGATTGGGAAACATTGTATGCATATTGCACAGCGCCACAACACAGGTGGGAGGGCATTTAACTCCAATGGCCATACATGTCTGATGGCCCTTCCTCTGAGAAGGCATGAAGACTCAGACTCCTAGCCCCTGTGCTGTGCTAGTGGTGATGCCCCCAAAGGGGATTCTACTCTCTCCACTCTTTCCCCCTCACCTGCACTTTGCTTCAAACCCAAGAAAGCAGTTCTGGAAACAAGGAGACTTGATTCAAGGACTGTTAAGCATGAACATTTAAATCCATTCATCAGATTCTGAAGTTGAGTACTGAAAAGCAGAAGCCACCCCAAGCCACCTGTGAATGCTCAAAACCTTGAGGTAAAGCCATAGTTCTTTCTAACTCAATTGCCCTCTACATTATAGAACATAACTTCTAGTTACATTCAATGACACCTCCTTTTCCTTGCGACTGGAAGCTAGATGATCTTCAAGTAATCTAGGTCCATCTAGAAGGAATGGGGTGCACCTGCTCCAAAAAGGTAGTTCACCCCAGGCTTCCTGCCCTTTTGTACATGTAACTTCTTATCTTTTATCTGTCAGAGCACAAGAATAACTTTCCCTTGCCCTCTGGTATCAGGACAATAAAACCAAAAGTTAGTATATTAACCCAGCCTGGAGTCCTGCCAGGAAAATGTCTCAAGCCCATATGGAATCCAGATTGGAGTGGAATTGAATTAAATGACTAGGAGCTGGTTAAAGTTAAACTTTGAGAGCAAGTTAGTAACAGAAGATCAAAGTTTAAGGAAGCCTTTAAAAATAACCTAAACAATACTTTATGAGTTGTTTCTAAAAGAAGGTATGGATGTAAGAAGGCAGAGATTTTTATTCATTTCAGGGTGGGTTTTTTTTTTATTTCATTTCATCGTAAGCAGTTTATTGCAACATTTAGAAATCTGAAACTGCAAAGGCAGGAGAGACTTGCATGGCTGAAAAAGCTCACTCATTCTGGCTCAAACAGAAACGAAGAACTACACACAGAAATATTTATGATTCACACACTGGACAGAAATGAACCATCTTCTTTCCTGACATAAGAATGTAGGCTGGTTTGGGTGTTACAACTTAAGATAATTTAAAAAACAACCACCATTGAGTAGGCTGGGCTTCTGACGCTATGAGCTCACCCTGTGCCCAAAGAATGGAAGTTCTGATGCAAAGTAATCCATCTAGATATAGGCATGGTTATTTGGATTTCCATATCATGTTTTTAATATGGCATCTGTGGGTGGCTGGGGCGACCAGAACCACGTGCCATGTTCAGTGGGCAGTGGTGTTGAGTGACTCCCTAATTCCAGAAAGTGTGCTCTTTTGAAATAACCTCCAGGCAACTAAACATCTGTCTACTAGGAAGTAACCCCTCAGAGTCTTTGGGGTAACAGCCTCAGAGGATCTATCTTATTTAAAACTCTACCTATGTCACAGATCTAAGAGAACTGAGCTACAGAGCGGTGACCACACCTTGAGAAATAAAGGAAGGCACACGGTTCATTTACTTCTCATTAAAAAGGTTTAGGTTGCTAGGTTATCTTTACTGCCAATTTTCTGTGAACTGTTACATTCATCCTGCAGGTGAGAGTTGGTGGTAAATCACGGTGATGCCACAAGAGTGTGGGAAAAAACTCTGTAAGTGGGTTTCATCAAGAAAGCCACCAAAAAAATCATCAGCAGGATGAGAATCCTGCATTAAATGCACATCCTGGAAAGGAAGCAGATGTTCAGCCCAATCTTGTGCATTTGTTACTCTGAAACCAATCATGGTGAGTTCACTGGAGCTTGTTCCCAGCAAAGCAGTCCATGGGGAACATGGTTAAAAATGATTGCTTAAGGAAACGATAAACAATTCAGATATCACAACCAAATATTGTTATGTGCTTCCTCTTCTTTTGAAGTTTTTAAATAGTAGCCATCTTAGTCTGTGTGTTTCAACTGTATCAAACAAAACAAAAACACTGAACCACAGGGATGCCCAAACTACAGCCTGGGGGCCGGATTCAGCCCCCAGCCATAGTTGCCCGGCCCACAGCTGAAAAGTTTGGGCACCCCTGCTGTAGCACTTAAAAGACTGTTTCAAATTCAAATGTATTTACAGTCCATGACCAGCATAGACATATTTCAATGTGAGCTTCTGTAGATCAAGTCCACATCATCAGAGCCTCACTCCCATGTCTGATGAAGTGGACTTGATCCACAAAAGCTCACACTGAAATATAACAGTTAGTCTTTAAAGTGCTACAGCATTTTTGTTTTGTTCTCTGATAGTCTTTTGAACAGTTCACTTTTTGCAAAATGGAGTGTAAATGCATTATGTTTGCAGTTTCTTCCTCTCTCTGTAGTTTGCAACCTTTTTCCTCAGTCATTAGTCTTTACAAGGCCTGCTAAGAAAGTGGCATTTTTGCTGTGAACAGAAGGCTCTTTCTCTTCTCCTCATCTGCCCTTCCCCCATGGGAGATGTATATAAGGTCTCCACTGTTACTAATTTAGTCAAGAAGACATTTCAAGGAAATAACAAGCATGAAGTTTAATGAAGACTAGATCCCATATGTATTTTCCCTGACACCACCATAATAAGAAGGCTATGAAAGTAAGAGCAAAGTGAAAATGGCAGTAGTTTAACAATAATGGATTCTTTTCTTCTCCTAAACCTTGTATGTCCTTTAATAGCTCTGACTTTGTCATTATATCTCTGTCCATTAGACTTCGCAAAACAGAATGCATATGAAGCACAACTACTATACAGAGACTCAAATGAATCTTAAAGGAGTCTGCCTTTAAAAACAGAACTGTTACATTTTAAGAGAAACTCAAACCCAAACTTGCAAGTGTGTTCAGAGGTATTAGATACAGTAATACCTCGGATAACGCTAAGACTTGGTTCCACGAGTCTTGGTGTTATCCGATTTTTAGTGTTATCCGATCCATGTTAAAATCCTATGGGATGGATCGGATAACGTTAAAGCTCCATAGAGGTACATTGTAACCGCACAGGCTTTAGCGGTTGTTATCCGATCCATCCCATAGGACCTTAACGTTATTCGATCCAATTCTCCTCCCCAGATTACTTAACGTAATGCGATTTTAGCGTTATCCAAGGTAAACGTTATCCGAGGTATTACTGTACTATGCATCTTTTCAGTATTCCCAGTTTCATTTTAGTGGCTAAAGTGAAGATTTATGACTCCTGAGATTTAGTTCAAATCCTTGCTCTCTCTTGTCAACTCATTTGAGGTGGGGGCTGGGGAGTAGAACTGGTAAAACCACTCCTTAGATGTAGCACAGGGGTTTGCAACCTACAGCCCGTGGGCCAGCCCTGGTGCCATTCCATCCAGCCTGTGGTGATGATCCCAGAAGCAGAAGCATTTACAACAGCCGTAAATGCACCCATGCATGTGTAAATGCACCCACCATGGTTTATGGCAGTGTTAGTGGCAGGGGAAAACCCTGCTCCGCTGTCTGAAGAGGGGAGTTGTCCTGCCCGTGGCACAGTAAGTTTGAGAACCCCTGATGTAGCATTTACCTTGAAAGCTATTAGGGAACTGCAAATCAATTCCAACTGGATACACTACAACATAATTTGCTTTCAAACTCACAATGCCATTCTTCAGCTCCTTATATGTGACTACTTTTATTTGGTTAATATTCATGAATTTTTTCTATGGGCTACAGAACTCAAACATGTTGTTCATCCACGTGCTCCAGATAAAGGTAAAGGTCGCTCTTGCTTGAAAGCCAGTAGTATCCAACTCTAAGGTTCAGTGCTCATCTCTATTTATAGCCAAAGAGCCAGTGCGGTCTGCAACTGCAGACGTTTCCATGGACGTGTGGCAGCCATAACTAGACTGTGCAAGGAATGCTGTTTACCTTCCCACCAAAGAGGTACATATTTATCTACAGTCAAACCTCTCATAACGAGCATTTCGCTTAGCGAAAAACTCACATAATGAACAAGTTTTTTGCTAACCGGTCCGAATCACATAACAATTTTTTCGCTATGCGAGTCAGACTTTTCCCTATGGAAAAACTTGCATAACGAGAGTTTCTATGGGGAAAACTCGCATAGCGAAAAATTTTCGCTATGCAAGTGTTCCCCCTTGAAACACTCGTTATGCGAGGTTTTCCATAGGGAAAGTCCGACTCGCATTGCAAAAAATTCATTATGTGAGTCTGACTCACATAGCGAAAAACTTGCATAGCGAGCAGCCTCGCAGAATGAATTAAATTCGTTATGCGAGGTATGACTGTACTTGCAATTTCTTACTTTCAAACATATAGTTTGGTAGGAGTTGGAACAGACATGGGAGCTCACTCCATCATGCTACACTTGGGTCTCAAACTGCTGACCTGCTGACCTTCCAGTTGTCAAGTTCAGCATCTTAACCACTAAGCCACCACAATCATGGTACCTATTTATCTACTTGCAATTTCTTGCTTCTGAGCATGTATTTTTGTTTGATCCTTTCGTACTTCTATTTGTCCTCTTACTGACCTGTTTTTTGTCCTCCAAGGTTAGGTAACTTGCCACCTTAGGCCTAAAAATCCACGACAAATGGACATTTCAGGCATTAGGCAAGACCCACCTGTCCTCTAGAAAAGAAAGGTGACCAGAGTAGAGAGAAATCAGGAAATGTGCCCTCCCCATACATCCCAGATTTTGGCTTCACCCCATACGCTGCCATCACATGGGTCCAAGCAGATTATCCTTAAGGAAAAGAGCCATCCCCCCAATCTTCCCCTAACAAGAACAAATACTCTAACCTTACTCAAGAACATGTTGTATTAATGCAATCCCAGTTAGTTTGATTCATGCAGCAAAGCCAATGTCACAAAAAGGCAGGTGCAGAACTACCCTAGGCACATTACTCAAATGTGCATGCACATGGCTATTAGGACTGCAGCCTACAATTTTTTCTAAACAAAGATGAGGGGAAAGGACTGGACACTCAATGTGAACTGAACACTGCCATTCTATTATGAAGTGGGGAAAATGTTAACAGGGTCCCCCTTCTGTCCCATGTTACAGGCAGTTTCCTTTCAAGTACACACACAGAAATCTTATGTACGGTCTACAGTTCCAAGGGCCCCTTTCTCCAGCCTCAACCTCTCAGCTGCACAGCCCAATAGGATTTCGCCTTCTTAAAATTTTTCCTCCACAAACGGTTGCACAAACACAAGTACACATCATAACCCAGCCAGTCAAGAAACAACACTTCTAGGATTAAATAAATAGTCAGTGCTAGCTGGCTCAAAATCAACTGAGCTTCTTAAGGGGGAAGGTTTTTGTTTCTACTAATCTGCGTCACATTATTCTGAATACTGGCAGAACCAGCTCTCTCTCTCTTTTTAAATGCATGTATTTGTGTAGGATTAGCAAAAGAAAGAAAGCATTCATTTATTATTTTTAATAACCTGTTTTGCTTCTACTTGAATGGGATGCATCCCTTTGGGCAAATGGGTCTCTACCCTCCCATCCACTACTTTTGGGAGTAACCTTGCTTTGGCTCTTAAAATAGAGCTTACACACACACACACACACATCCCCCCCCCCTTTTGTGTCTTTTGGCAGGCAAAACTCTATAAAGCTGGTTCCAGGGGCCTGTGCAGCTTCTAAAAAGCTACAGCGAGTGACTCTTTTGCTCACACATCCTTCCGCCTTTCCTTGCTTGCCAATAACATTTAAGCCCCAAAGAACCCAAGGGGGGGGGCTGTGAACAACAAAATAAGATTCAGTTGGATGTTTACTTGGCATCGTAGGGGGGTACATCTGGAAGAAAGGAAATAAATCTATTCATTAACTTACAGAACAGCAAGGCCTGTAGTGATGTCAAGTTTCATATCCCCCAGCTTTCACCTGCCCTCTCCCAGTTTTGCTCCCTTTAAGAGTTTAGCTAGCAACAGAATCTGGTTTACAGGTAACACACTTCCCCTCACCATGGCTAAGGCTCTGAGGTCAGGGGTTGTGTATTTCCTGCTTTCCTGAGATGAATCTGCTCCTGCCTTCACAGATGAACGCTGCTACCTGGAATAACCAGCCAATGCTGAACTAGTTACATTAATTAATTTACAGGCATAAAGACCTCCAGCTCCTCCACTATGCACCTGAGCTTGGAGAAAGCAAAATAACCATCTCTATAGAAGATAAAGAGATTGATGTGCCTAAACTTTATTTGCTGTCCAGTTACACTGAAAGAACAGAGACTGTTTATGGACTCTTGTGTCTCTCAAGAATGGGCCCACTGGGAAAAAAGAGGCAGACACTCCTAACTGGAAGAATGGCACCGATTGTTTGTGTAGTGGAGGGACCACAGTGGATAAAAGGAATGAAAATACTTCTATTTCACCTTAGCACAGCTGATGAAACCATATCAAATAGGAAGCGAGTGGACTTTTTTGACATGAGATTGACAGCAGAAAGAAGATGACAGAGGTTATCACCATCTCAAACAGATATGCTAGAAAGGAAGGAATGTAACAACACAGCTATTCTGAATTCAGAGGAGCATCAAAGGAATTGAAATGACTGCATAAATAATTATGCAAAGGCATTTGGGGAGAGGAAATGACACAAAATCAAGTTAGATGCCCACAGAATAAACAACAACGGCAGAATGCTCACCTCCAGTGAACTCTTTTTCTGCATGATACTTGTTAAACTACCCAAAAGGATGCTTTAGTATGCTTGTATTAACCTCTTCCACTTCTGGTAAGAACTACTGTTTCATGTAAATTCTTCTACTCTGTATTCTTTCCTACATAAAGTAATGCTATGGGAGCTGCATTGGTTGCCAGTGTGCCTCTGGGTGCAATTCTAGGTGCTGGTTTTGACCTTTAAAGCCCTTCATAGTAGTGGGCCAGGATACTTGAGAGATCATAAAACCCCAAGGTTTTTGACCCATCCTACGAGAGCAGACCGCATGGGCTCCCTAGTGGTCCCATCAGCCAGGGAGGCACATCTCACTGGGACCAGGAAAAGTGCCTTTTCGGTATCTGCTCCGGCCCCATGGAACCTCCTACCACTTGAATTGCACCTCCAGGCAGAGTTGCTTCCCTTCGGAAAGGCCTTAAAAACGTGGCTATGCCAGCAGGTATGGGGTACAACTGGTGTCACAACCCAGTCCTGCTGGTTTATTTAGCCAGCCTAGGTGTCCTTACTTAGTCCCACCTGGGTGTCCTTCTTTTTAAGGGGATTGGGGACGTTTTATAAACGCTTTTAGATAGTTTTACAGTCTTTAGTTTTAATTAATACTGGGTACAGGTTTTAACTGATGTTGTGAGCCACCCTAGGTTGCTTTGGTGAAAAGGGCAGTTGTATAAATCTAACAAACAAACAAACATTTTGTTGTTGTATGCCATAAAAAATTCTGTCTAGAAAAAAACACCGAAATGAATTACCATTCCCTTCTTCTGGGAGGTGTGCTCCCAGAAGAATTGTGCAGCTTGCCCATGGCTTCAGAGGCTGGCCCTTCCTGGGAGACACAATGTGGAATCAAACTCTTTGCAGTGAGTTATCTAAACCACTATGCTAGCCAGCCATTCCTGCAAAAATCCTGAGTCTGTGGCAATGTTTCGATCACTTTATGAAACTGGTCTAATCAATGACATACCCTGAACGAGAACCCATTCCAACTATTATCATATGCAGATCACATGGATTTTACATTATAAATGTCTTTTATTCCACCCCCACTTGATCTGTTCTAGTATCAGGCAAAGGGGAAATCATATACTGTACCTCAAAAAGCTACCTATTGGAATATCTTGCTATTGTTCCTACTTCACCATGACTGCCAAGTGAATGCACACATTTGTAAATATTTTCAATTAGCTACTGGACATTAAAATATAGGAAACCCATAAACCAGCAGAACCTGCCTTGTAATAAGCCGATCCCCATCAAGATAAAAGAAATGTTTGTTAAAGTTTGACTTTCTTAATGTAGAATAGACCCTGAAGGTAACAAGGGCTTATATTTCTGAATTCCAGTAAATTAAGTTTGCAGATCTTGGCCAGGGCACAGGGAAGCAGTTTTTGTAGTGAAAACCTAGAGCTTGGAGTTTCAAGCACTTTGGATCTATAGAGCAAACTCTCCAGGAGTAAAGTGCTTTTCAACATGAGTAAGAGGATTGGAATCTCTGCTGAACAGCTGCAAATAAAGATTATTCTAGCTCAGCCAGAGGACCCCCCCCCCCAAACACACAGACATACACTTTCCTTCCTTTCATTAAAAAAGAAATCACTGAGGCAGAAGTATGTGTATGTGTGTGTGCATGTATGTAACAATCAGACTAGCAGTTCATTCAGAAGGCTAAAGCTTTTTTTAACCTCATTGTATTTGCTATTACAAAAGAAAAAACTATAGGAGACTATCAGTTTTGGCCAGAGGTTGGTGTTGTTTTTTTTGTAATACAGTAATACCTCGGATAACGTTTACCTCTGATAATGCTAAAATCGCATAACGTTAAGTAATCTGGGGAGGAGAATTGGATTGAATAACGTTAAGGTCCTATGGGATGGATCGGATAACAACCGCTAAAGCCTGCGCGGTTACAATGTATCTCTATGGAGCTTTAACGTTATCCGATCCATCCCATAGGATTTTAACATGGATTGAATAACACTAAAAATCGGATAACACCAAAACTTGTGGAACCAAGTCTTAGTGTTATCCGAGGTATTACTGTACAGTCAAACCTCGCATAAAGAGCGTTTCGCTTAAAGAGTAACTCGCTTAAAGAGCATAATTTTCTCTGAATGTTCGCTTCGCTTAACAAATAAAACCAACCAAAAACTCGCTAAACAAATAAATCGGGGTTCGCAATCCCCCCCCCCACAATTGGTTGCTTACAATGGTGTTTCGCTTAAAGAGCAAACTTGCTTAAAGAGCAATCCTGTGGAACGCATTATGCTCTTTAAGCGAGGTACAACTGTATATAGTTGCACCCATGGATCCTATTAGTTACTGTATTTGCCAGAATATAAGACACACTGGAGTATAATAAACACTCCATTTTTCCGGTGTATGGGGGGGGGGGAGTGCGTCTTATACACCAGCAAATACAGTACAGTGGTACCTCACTTAAAGAGCATAATGCGTTCCACAGGATTGCTCTTTAAGCGAGTTTGCTCTTTAAGTGAAACACAATTGTGGGGGGTACTGCAAACCCCAATTTATTTGTTAAGTGAGTTTTTGGTTGGCTTTGTTAAGCAAAGTGAACATTCAGAGAAAATTTTGCTCTTTAAGCGAGTTACTCTTTAAGCGAAACACTCTTTATGTGAGGTTTGACTCTATATAGAAAGGTAGCAACGCACATAGGATGGTGAAATGACAGGTGGATGGCTAGATAGCCAGATAGGTAGACTGAGAGACAGACAATTGTTTTCAAAGCTATATTCCAGGTCAATTCCTTGTGATTTTATGATCATGGAAGATGACTAACATAAAGAGCAGAAAGCTGTCACTCTTCTTGCCCATATGGTGCTATTGGCCACAGACCATTCCTAGTCACCTAACTCTAGTCTTAGATCAGGGGTTCCCAACCTAAGGCCTATGGGCTGGATCTGTCCCATGGCACCATTTCATGTGCCCACCCCTCTAAGGGCATCTGAAAAATGGCCACCCCTTTTAAGCTGTTGGGACAAAATGACCACCCCCATTGTGCAGGCAAGGCAAAATGACCATCCGGCCCTCGAAGCTGACTGAGAGAGCCTGATTCATCCCCTGGCCTGAAAAGGTTGGTAACCCCTGCCTTGGATGTATCTTTGGCCAGTGGCAATGGACAAAATACATACAATATGCTGATGTTCTCTACCCAGCATCCAAACGTTGCCCAGCCACAAAATGCTCAGCCTTGCTCCTGGAGAAGAATGTAGTGAACCAAACAAAGCTGCATTTACACGGGAGAGTAATCTGTCCCTGGTCTGGTCAGTCACAAGCACTTGGGGTTTAACAGATGTCACAAGGTAACGAACCTGTAACTCAGTGGCAGCTTGGTTGCAGATATTTTGTGTATTTTCACTTATAGTTACACCCCTTGCTACAATACTCTTCCTAATGCTCATTAGAGAAAACAGAAAGTATAGACAGATGTTTCAGCAGTGGTTGGTTAAGAATGAAGAGAATAAATAGCTGAGCAAAACAGAAGTCTGCAGTACAGTGTCCATTCACTGCTCCAGGGAAATTACTTGGGAATTTTAGTTCCCAGGTTGAGCAGGAAAGTGAGTGTAAACTAATAAAATGCTGGCTATATTAATTAAAACTGCGACACTCTGCCAAACACTAGTTGCTTATAAACTGATTCACTCTGGAATGTCATGATTTCAGGGGCACAGCAGGTCATTAAGCGACTAATGAAATGGCTGATGAGCTTTGATCCCAGCTGATGTAGGCAAGGAACTGGAAAAAAATTATGGACAAAGTTTAATAATATCACCAGGATGCAGGAAAACATGCAAGTAGTCATAGTTCCAATGAGAGAAGATAAAAGAAGGGAAGAATTAGTTCAATGAATGCAATGCTCTGTTAAATATAATCTCAAGGCTTAAAGCTGTGGCCCTCCAGACATTATTAAACTGTGGGACGGCAACTCAGTTGCTGCCTAAGAACATCTGGAGAGACACAGCTGCCCACCCCCTGCCCCACAGCTGTTTTCTTTTGATTTTGGAAAAAAGTTGATACCTTACAACTCATGAAAATGGATTTAAAGGTTGCAACCCTTCACTGCTTCACCCTCAGGATAAAATCTCTTTGAAGTTAAAAGTCTTACAGTAGAGCGTATTATATTAGGCTGGGATCTGAATCTAGTTCATCTAGACCCAGATCTCTAGGATTTAACCCAGTGTTTTCCAACCTTTGGTTCTTGGACTTCAATTCCCAGAAGCCTAAGTCAATTCCCCAAAGCACTGACCAGCCAATGTACTGACTTAGGCTTCTGGGAATTGAAGCTCAAGAACCAAAGATTGGTAACCACTGATTTAACCAAAGGATCATACTCCTTCCTCACTCTACCTCCAAAATACAGACAGGCGGATGACAACTCTAAAGAACTGAGCTACATTTTCGACTTTCTGAAACATATGAAGTATAAAAAAAGGATACAAATTTGTAAACTGGATTAAGGGATATGACTGAGACATCTTCTAAATTAATGCTGTGTCCATAGATAATTAAAGTGAGGAGCTCCAACTGTTACAATGCTCAACCATTACAAGAAATTGTAAATATATTCAAAGGCATCAAATTTCTCTACAACTCTAGTTTTGTCCACAAAGACCTAGTCAGCAAAAGTAGATAATCATCATAACATTAAATGAAAAGACAGCTTCAAAAAGCATTTTATAGCATCTGAATGGAGGAGAAAGAAGATTCATTTTAACACAGACTTTGCACAAAAGGTTAATCAGCTAGTGTGCTAAATACATACACTGACATATTTGAGCTGCTATTCTATATCCAATTTCCCTGGGGATAAGTCAATGCAACGTGATTCTGAGTAAACTGGGAACTGACTGGAACTGAATTTGTTGCAGTAATGGGGTCTTTGTAGAAAAAAAATTAATATTATAAGACATTTAAAGTATCACAACCAAAGCAGAAATAAATGTTTGAAAGCAGACTATCCATTAACATAGTTGTAATGGCAAATGCGCCACCTATTAACTACTGCCAGGAACTGCAACTGCTGGAACAGCTGAAGAACATCAAAACCCTGCTACATAAGCAAGGTCACCCAAAAGCAGATGTCTATAATCAGACACTTGGAATTGACAGAGAGCCAACCTTGCTTTGCATAGCAGAAAATGTCAACTTGCACTAGGCAGGAAAAACAAGAAAAAGGATTCTTGGTGCACAGAATAGAAACCAGAAATTCAAAACACAGAAAGGAGTAGGTCTTTTTGAAAAGCCAATTGGAGCAGAAATGTGCCTAAAACTTTGCAATACTGATAATTAAGTGGTGCTGCTGCAAATACCACACAATAGTCATGTTCAGCACCTACTGGGGCTTAGAGAAAGCTGCCTTCTGAGCTACAACCTGCACAGTCCCCTACTCTGAACATAAGGCAGTAGGTCAAAGAGTCATGGATTAAAAAAGGAAACTTTTCCATGAATTGCTGTCTACCTGTTCCCAGAGTTTTCTCACTTGCTACAAAAAGCATCAGCATCTTTTACTTTACATCTTATGCTTGAGAAGTGTTTTTTATCTGCCAGATAGAGCTCAATGGTTTAAACTGAGGTTTGGAGTTCTACTCCCTACTGTGCCTCTTTAAAGGAGTTGGACTCAATGATCCATAGGGTCCCTTCCAGCTCTGCTACTTTAAGATGATGGTGATGGTGATATAACTCTACTGGCTCGAGACAGAAACTGTTGAACTGCCTGCCCTTCCACCACTGACCATGCCACACAAGACGATTGGCTACGATTCTTTTACTCAGATCCATGCAATTTAATTTCTGCAGCAGAGCTCTACATAGGACAAGCTGTAAAGTAGCTCTGTCTTTACAACATACCATCTTTCATTTTAATTGTTTGTGTGACCATCTCCCTCTCACCACTCATCCCAATTTGGGTCAGTTTCAGAACCTATGTTCATATAGATGGAGGTGAGAGCCAATGGTGTTACATGATTTATTTTTTAACCTCAAAGGGAAAAAAAACTGTAGGAAGTCAATAGGTGGTTAGCTTCTGAACAAGTAGAGTTGTACAAACTGTCTTGGTAGAAGGCCAAAAACTATTTAAACTGTTTATTTTTAAAGTTTCCCGCACTCCCTAAAACAAACTTGTTTTTGCTACAGCCACACTTAAAAAGTTCTGCTTTCTTAGCAGAAAGCAACCTATGCTGTTTCCAGTAAAGCATGACTAAGTCACTCTTCTGCCTTTCCAGCTATTTTGCAGAGCCTGAAAACTGATCAACAGTAAACACCAACACACCATCCTCACACATGCACACTGACAACAAAACAACTATAAGTGACCACCACACAACTCACCGGAAATTGTGTGCAAATCAGATGCCATCCCCTTGTTTATGAGTTCATACTGGAAGCCCGTAATCTTCCGACTAATGTCCAGCTGAGGGGTTGCTTCAACAAAGAGCCCACCCTCATCATAGCTGAAGCAATACACTCTGGTGAGGCTGTGATCTCCATCTTGGACCAGCAGTTTCAGTTCTCCAGTTTTTTCCAAATAAATATTTGCTCCTGCAGAGTCCTTGAAAGGCTTTATGCAAACAGTCCAATGTTTGGAAAAGGAAGATACAATATTGGGTCGCAAATTGACTATCAGTGCTCCCGTCGGATACATCCATTCTATGGATCCTTCAGAGCAACGGAGGTAGACCTGTTCAACATCTTTCTTGTGAGACTCGTGCGTTAATCCACTGGGGAGAAAAGAGAAGATGGAAATGTTATATAAAATGCCTCTATAGTCCCCATAGAAACACTACAACCACCTCCCAACCGCCTACAATACAACCACCTCCCAATCACCACCATCTCACTGGGCTTTCAGGAATCAGAAATGAGCAACTGTGGCCGTCTTTCCAGAGGTTGTTAGGCTGCAATTCCCAGGACCCCCTCATTTTGCATATATGCTGGCTAAAACCGATGGGCATTTCATCCCACTTCTGGAGAGCCAAAGCAGCTAATTCCTCATATAAATGCTTTTGTACAATGTTGCAGGAAAGACAGAGCCAGATTTCAAAATATAAGTGATGTTAAACCAACAAAGTTATATTCCTCTGTAACTCTGCAGGAAAGATGTATGTGACTCTTAACATCAATGAGCATTTAATTTTGTTGCAGGAGAAATGATGGAGGTGGAGGATAGAGAAGAGGAGTTAGTATAAAAGGCATACAAGGCAACACATGGTTTCCATTGGATGGAGGAGTGGCAGTCATTATTGAGGATGTCAGTATAACACACTGTTCAGATGCTATCCAAGAAAGCTCTACAAAATTCAAATTTTAATCACTGTCATCATAATGCTATTTACAAACATATGCTACTGAATAATCCTAAAAGCCACATCAAGAGCACAGAAGCTTTTGGAAGAAGAAGCTGGTTCTTGACCTCCAGACTTTCATCATTCAGTGGAAGGAAACACTTGATATAATTGAAAAATGTATTTCTCAATGGGATATTTGATCCAGGAAATGCTGTCTCACATGAAGTGATCTTCATGACTGCTGTTCACAAAGTAACAGTGTGGTCTGCTGACAAGCATAATAAACTTAGAAATTAATTACAGTCCATCTTCAACAGAAACAAAGGACTGGCTTGAAGAGTATGCATCCTTCATCAATCCCAGTTATAAAACCAGGAATAAAACTTACAAGCCATCTCGCAGGGTGATTGTGCAACTGAACTAGATAAGAATAGCTGTTATGCCTCACTGCTTGATTTTTGTTGTGTACTCAAAAGCTCCACTATTTCTTTTGACTGAATAATATCTGTCATTTCTCAGCATGAATGCAAAGCTTCACACATGCCCAGAAGCACTCTTTATGGCTATATATGTTGCTGGACTGAATTTGGCACCAGGGGAATAGAGACCTGAAACCACTAGCATCCAAAGTAACTTAAAAATATTTCATGATTTCCCTCAAGGTATTTAATTTGTACTTAGGGACTGTGGTGGCTTAGTGGTTAAGACACTGAACTTGACAACTGGAAGGCCAGCAGGTCGAGACCGAAGTATTGAATGATGGAGTGAACTCCCATCTCTGTCCCAGCTCCTGCCAACTGAGCAGTTTGAAAGCAAGAAATTACAAGTAGATAAATAGGTACCACTATGGTGGGAAGGTAGTTCTGTGCACTCTGGTATCTAGCCATGCCTGCCATGGAAATGTCTGCAAATGTGGACAGCGCTAGTTCTTTGGCTATAAATTGAGATGAGCACCAAACCTAGAGTCAGATACAAATGGCTTTTGAGCAAGGACGGCCTTTAACTTACAAGATTTCTGAATTAGCATGTGCTGGCGGCATATGAGCAAAACAACAGTACGAAGTTGAAATGTCAGGCCACTTGAAAGTACTCTAGTTTTAATATGTTTGCTCTTCACAGATTTAAAGTAATCTAAAAAGGGAAGACATTAAGGAGGAGAATGGGCATTCAGCTTTGAAGTTCCTGCACAAAGTGACCTCGACTTTGGGACAATGGATTTTATGCATGAGAGGACAGCTGTGAGCTTTGCTTAGGATGAAAGGAAAGTAGTGACTAGCTGTGGAAGTTTGTATGGAAGCCGATTATATCACTCAAGACATCAAACGATTTAAAGGGCCAAAAGCGGGGATGAGAAGAGCAGAAGGAGCTCTTGCTGGAATGGATATTTCACAATAATAAATGATTTTTTTTAAAAAAATGATGCTCGTCTAGTTCGTTTTGTCACTTACTGCAGCAAAGGCTCCTTTACTCTGGCAAACCAATGGGACAGCCAATGCCAAGAAACATACATTCCTTGTAAGCCTAATACTATTATCTGCAACTTATGAAGAAATCCATTGGACTGAAGATGAGGAGAACTGAGCCATTTGCCCGACTGCCCCAAACCCAGAACCACTGCCAATTCACCTCACAGTTCACCGAGAACAATGGAAAATTACAGAAATTGTTCTAGCAGTAAGTCTTTCAGAGGAGCCTAATGTGCTGGTGGTGAGAAACATAACGTGCACATCCTGTAGCCATTGAAATCTCATCAGACTGAAGCACTCTGAACCCATGACCACTGGTTTTGTTGTCTAGATCTGAAAGGAGTGGCAGTTCAACATCAGAGCCACAGAGTTCGCCATCCCTCTATTACAAAGTTGGCTGAGATACAAGTGGATGGTTTAAGGCAGATACAGGCCTGGAGCACTTACACCCCTGAGCTCAGTATGTTAACTGTCTTAAAAGTATCTTGATCGCAGCCCTTTAACTATAAAAGCTGACCACCTTCAATCTTATCACATAGCATGAATGTAATCCGTCCACATGTTGCAAGTAGTAAACTAGTATCTCGCTGCTGCCAGAAGGGTAAGATCATTGATTCCTAAAACAGCACAGTTAAAAGGCAACTTATTTTCCCAATCCAAATTATAATAC
The DNA here is from genome assembly GCA_030440675.1 of Furcifer pardalis. NCBI lineage: Eukaryota > Metazoa > Chordata > Lepidosauria > Squamata > Chamaeleonidae > Furcifer > Furcifer pardalis. The sequence continues at coordinate 59,964,712 of CP126893.1, read as the reverse complement.
AGTTATAGATAGAACAGAGAAACAAACTAAATGTCTAACAATTTAGAGCTTGAGAAGTTATTTTTTTTAAAAAAAAATGAGCACATTAACTTGCTAAATCTGCCCACAACTGAACAGTAGAATGATGTTTCAGGACCCAACATCGTCTCAACATTTTACCACTACAAATAGTTCTCAAATGTTATTGTATTCATTATTTTTAAAGAAGCCTACTAGACTCTTCCTTGTACAACCTCTAATGATGACAGATGAGCTGGACACACACACACTGAAACTTGGCCCCCAAAATGTTTGGTCGAAGGAATTATTATCCTGCTGGCCCCAGATGTGCTCTATTTGCCCCAAGATCTGAAAAGAAACTGAGTTCTAGCTTCAAATTCCACTACCTCTTAAATGACTGTTTCCACACCTTCATATCTGGCTTCTGACTACACAAAGGACCATTTAACCTTTCAACAACTCAGCTGCCCAGGGGGCACAACATTGCCCATGGCTATGGTACAAACTTCAAAGCAGAGGAAGGTTCTCAAACTCATCTTTCCATTCCTAAACCCATCCATCTAGCAAAGCACAGCCATCCTTCTTTAAATAAATAAATAGAGATGCAAAGACAGAGGAGCTGTGTTATCAGGACAGTCATGCCAGAAAGACCAACATCAATTTGTACCTGTAAAAAGAGTGGCACCTTTCAGCCCAGTCTCAGAGAAGTTCCTAGGGGGTGCATTCCATTGGTCTCTGGGCTGAAGAGGAAGTGAACAGAGCCAAAGAATATCAACACATTTTAGCCTTAAGGCTCTGCCTGCCAGCAAGTCCCTCCTAGGAAAAGAATCTCTACTTTTTGTGGTGGAAAAAGTAAAGGTGGAAAAATTGTGGGAAACCATGAAACGGTAGTGTCACAACATGGGAGAATAGCCATCTGGGAATTAGCTAGAGACAGGCTGAAACACCAGGCTGGTTAGAGTCAAACCCAAGATCTGAACATACCATCCCTGCTTATATATGAGAGTTCCATAGAATGGTAAATAATGCTTTATTCTCACATTCTGATGTTTATGAAAATAATTGTGCCAGATCAAAATGAAGCTACATCTAACTACTAGAACCAACACATAAGAGAGGAATATGACACCCTAGTCTGGCACCTGCCCCCCCTTCCAAAAAAAAAAAAGCCTATTGTTGGTCCATAAACCGGACAAGAAGGAAACATCTTTCCCTGATTATTGTTGCCCAGAAGCCAGGACTCAGAGGCAGCCTGCTTCTTCTACCATCATGGTTGGTAGTTACAGAGGACCACTGCATTTAACAATCTTCTCTATGAATCCACCTATGATGTAACCCACCTGAAACAGACTCATCTGTCTACACAATGGTGGACTAGGTGGACCTCCAAGATTTCAACAAACACACACACCTCAGCCTCAGTCAACATTGCTATTGGTTACAGCTGCATAAAGTGGCTGCCCAGCAACCTTTGGAGAGCCACACATTTACCAGCCTTGCGCTACATTGGCACTGCCAAGATTTCAAGCAGTGCCTCCCCACCCTACCCATAAAGTAGCCCAAGATTTTTCTTCTTCTGTGACTAGGCCAGACGTGAAACTGCCAAAATGAAGGCACCTTTTGGTAGAGTTCATTCTGGTTCCTTTTGCCTGACCTAGTGTGAGAAAGATTAGCCAACAACACAAGGTTGCCTGTTACCAGGGCATGCCCAATTGTGGTTCAAAAACAACACAATCTTCGAGGAGGTTCTTTCTGTGTAGATTGAACCTAGGACATTCTGCATACAAGACATATATTCTACCCTGAGCTGCAGAGCCACCTATTTTGGTCAGTTCCACCTATTTTTCAGAAGTCAGATGTTTTATTATTATGAAACTGCGAATGTCAGCAAGAATGTGTCATTCCCTGAAACTAAAATACATACTTGATGACAGACCCAAAAAAAAGGGGGGGGCAGACTATTGGGTCACACTGCAACAGGGAAGTGAGTCATGTTAGTGGCAAACATCCCTTTTGCTTGGCATTCAGGACCTTTACAAGCTTAGGAAACTTCATTCATCAGTACCATAATATATTAAGGCATATCAGAAAACAAAATCAAAAAAGTAATAAAACAAAAATACTGCAGCACTTTAAAGACTAACTGCTATATTTTTATTGTTAGAAGTCCACTTCTTCAGACAAGGAGAAAACTTACAGGCATGGTTTATATACACCAAATTCAGGGGTTAAAAGGAGAAGGGTTTGCTCAAGCAGAATGACAGACAAGCAAGCTTAGTTTTAAATGGCCAGGTGGCAGTAAACAAGTGAGAGGTTAAATCAGAAACCAGACAGGGCTTTACTTCATACCTTTCAGACTGAAAGGGAGACATTTAAAACGAATCTGACTAATCTATTGCTACTGATAGCTGTAGGAAGCTGTATTGTTATGCTTGCTTGTCTGTCATTCTGCTTGAGCAAACCCTTCTCCCTTCAACCCCTGCATTTGGTTTATATACACCATAGCTGCAAGTTTTACTCCTTGTCTGAAGAAGTGGACTTGATCCACGAAAGCTAACAACAAAAATATAGCAGTTAAGTCTTTAAAGTGCTAGTGTTTTTGTTTTATTACTTTTTTGTTTGTTTTCTGATATGCCTGAACCACAGACTAACACAGCTACTATTTAAAAAATCATAATATATTAATGAGAGCAAGTGTAGAGTAATAACTGAAAAACTGATACGAATTAGGTGATCCTTGGCCCTAAATCTTGCATTTAACATCTATTCATGATGGGGGGATAACACTGTCCTCTCTTTAAAAACTGTGATTAAGGAATGATTTAGAGACAGGGAGCCTCTAGATCTGGGTTTTCCAACTTACAGCCCATGTGCTGGACCTGACCTGCAGCACCATTTCCTGTGGCCAGCCACTGCCACCGCACCCAGAAGTGGAAGCAGACACATTTACATCAGCGGTAAAACACACCTGTGCATGCGTAAATGCGCCCACAGCTGTCATAAATGCACCCACTTCTGCTTCCGGGGGCATGTTCCGGCCCATTCAGCTGTCCGGTGGGGGGGCTTGGTCAGCCCCACGGCTTTAAAAGATTGGCCAACCCTGATGTAGATTTACCAATACTGTTTCCCCCCACTGTACACTCTACATTTGGAGAAAGCAGCACAAAAACCTTTCATACATCCTGATAAAACTCCCTGTGCTGGCTCTTGTGGCTAGCCTTGCACTAGGTTTAATGAGACAATGAGAAATGTTTTGAATACCTCTGAGCCAGGCTTGGGAAAGAAACAACCTTCTAGATCTTGTTGGACTGCTGTTCTCATCATCATTAGCCAGAGTGGCTAGGTGTAAAAGGTGATGGGAGGAGTAGTCCAGCATCATCCAGAATATGACATTCTCATCTCCCAGTGATAAATAAAAGCCTTGTATTATTAATCTGATCCATTTCTGTCCAGTATGTACAAAGAAAATGCAAATTAATATTTCAGCTTATCCTTAGGAACAAGGAATTTAAAGGGAGCACACCAATTCCCCCCTCCACTGTACAATGGGAATAATTGTTCCTTCTACAGAATTATTAGGAATACTGTATGTATAATTACATTTGCATGTACATTACCTTGGAAAGTCATATGTGTAATGGAAAGTGTGAACTTTTGATTTAGTAGCCCCAAGAGTCTCTCTCTACAGGACTTCTAAACATATGTTTTGGTATCAAACAACTCTGGAGTTATTTCTTTCTAGACATATTAAGGATTTCAGAGTAAACATTAAGGGGTTTTTGCACACAAAGTTAAATTAGTAAGCTATTGATAATGTGACAGTGAAACCTAAAATGGTAAACACAGTCAAAAATTGTTTGGACATTTTATTTAGATAGGGGCCTTCCAGTTATCAAATGTCATTCAGCAAGTGTTCCATGTCACTCTTTTCAGATATTATCTTCCTAGATAATGCAAATATTTTGCTACAGAGCATGTGACAGCTCTTGACACTTGAGATAACTCATGACTATATAAATACTTGCACACACAAAGCAAAGTTACAAGAAGCATCTGGATTCTCTTCCCCTTCAATCAAATGAACAGTGTTGAAATGCATTGAACAAAACCTTGTTTTTATTTTTTGTTACTTGCCAAATGCAGCCTACTATTTCAAAATATTGCTTAAACCCACACCCCTCCTCCATTTTAAAAGAAGCCCAAATCTACTCAAATTAAAAGTCCTCCCCAAACCCAGGTATAGATGGCAGATGCACTTTATTCAGCAGTGGTTTCACATATGAATGAAAACCTTCTCCAGAGCCATGACCTATGAAGGAATCTGAAATCCATAAACACACATTATAATGATTACAGCAGATTAAAGTGGGGAGGGGGGAAGTAAATACTTTAGGAGCCAAGGAGTTCTAAAGATTTCACAACCAGAATGCTTGGCAGAGCTGTGGCAACCAAGGAATTACTGGGCACCAGCTTGCTCTCAGCAATGCTGATTCAAATCTACAGCAACATCAGTGTTGTTACAACACAGGTGTAAGAGAGACCAGACTGACTCCAGACCTGTATTGTACAATAGCAGGGAGGAAGTCAGAGGCAATTTTTTAACTACCTCCTCAAAGCTCTCCCCCACCCATTTCATTATTATTCCCAGGGAACAGCTATCCACTTGTTCACACAAAATCTTGATTAGGCTTTTTGACTTTCCCCCTTTCCCATCGGGAAAAGAAGCCTCGAGTTCTCTCTCCCCCCTACAAAAGTAAGTAATCCAATATGCCTAAAGGAGCCAACAAGGCTTGCACTCATCTAGCATTGCAAGGTAAACACATTAAAAAAGGAGGAAAGGAAATCCAGTGAGGTGATGTAAGGCAAAGCGAAACAGAAGCAGAAGACCCAATACGAGATGGAGTGACTCTCTAAGGAAACCACAGTCTTAAGTTTTGCAAAATAATGAGCAGGCCTGCTAAGGAGAGTACATTCTAGAGGTCACCCTCTTAAGTGGGATGCAACTTGATGCAGACGGCAATAGGCTGAGGATTGGAGTCCCTAAATGTAAGACCAACATGGCTCAAGTGGGGGCTGCTGGTGGACAACAACATGCTGTGTGAATGTGGAGAGATACAAAATCAAGCTCATTTACTGGTCTGCTGATTACTGCCAGAAACATGCACCAAGGAGGACTTAAAGTTTGGCCAGCTTGTTGGGGGCAAAATGCTAATTAACTTGTGAACCGCCCAGAGTTTAGAAGTGTGGCTGCTTGGCTTCATTTTGGCAGTCCAGGGTTTGATCAGGACACGAAAAAAGAACAACACCCAAACCAAAGCGAAAACAGAATTAGGAAAGAAGGAAAATGTTGCCCCAGAATTACAACAACTTCTACACGCGTTGGCAAGGCGCAGGGACTCTCGCCGGGGAAAGAGGACTCGCCAGATCTATTGCTTTACAGCGTAGTTAATGCCTGAGTGGCAGGAGGTCACCAAGCCAGGAGGGAGTCATTTCTGGAGTTTCTAAAGGTTTCCCTTGCTCGAAAGCCAGTCGTATCCGACTCTAGGGGTCAGTGCTCATCTCTGTTTCTAAGCCGAAGAGCCAGCGCTGTCTGTGCAGACGTTTCCATGGTCATGTGGCAGGCATGGCTAGACACCGGAACGCTGTTACCTTTCCCACCGAAGTGGTCCCTACTTATCTACTTGCAATTTCTTGCTTTTCGAACTGCTAGGTTGGCAGGAGCTGGGGCAGAGACGGGAAGCTCATTCCGTCCTGCAGTACTCGGGAACCGAACTGCCGACCTTCCGCCTCCCAGTCAGCGTCTTAGTGACTTGAGCCACTGCGGGCTGCATAAAAGTGGAAGGCGGCCGCCGCCGCTTCTTGAACGTCCCAGGAGGCGACCCGCCTCCACCTTTGTCTGCTCCAGGCCAAACCCCCCACCCCCTCTCCGAGGGGGGAAAAAAGCCAACCTCAACTTGCTCGACGCTTTGGCGAAACATCCTGAAAAGACTCCCATTGGAATGTTAATCAGAGTGCGCCCTTTCCAAAATACATCAAGACAAACAACGAAGGGGGGGGAGGGGAGGCGATCAAATTCATGTGTCCCTGAAAGAGGCTCCGGAGTGGGCGACCCAAAAGGGGGGGGGGGGTTCCCAGGCGCCTTCCCAACAACCACACCAACAACCACCCCCGTTCAGTCCGGAGTGAAACTTTGCTCTGCGGAAAAAGGGCGACTCGCAAAGCCCCCATAAGCGCGCATGGGCTCAACACGCACACACGGGGATGAGTTCTCTCCGGCCCGAGGTGGCGGCGCCTGCCTGGCTCCCTCCCCGCCTCCAAGCCCCGGACGCGCTCTACACAAGTAAGGGAGAGAGGGTGTGTGTGTGTGTAAGGGAGTGTGTGTGTGTGTGTGTGTGAGGGAGAGAGAGGGTGTGTGTGTGTGTGAGTGAGAGGGAGAGAGAAGGTGTGTGTGTGTGTGTGTAAGGGAGAGAGAGGGTGTGTGTGTGTAAGGGAGAGAGAGAGTGTGTGTGTGTGTGTGTGTAAGGGAGAGAGAGGGTGTGTGTGTGTAAGGGAGAGAGAGTGTGTGTGTGTGTGTAAGGGAGAGAGAGAGGGTGTGTGTGTGTAAGAGAGAGAGAGAGTGTGTAAGGGAGAGTGTGTGTGTGTAAGGGAGAGTGTGTGTGTGTTTGTGTGTGTGTAAGGGAGAGAGAGGGTGTGTGTGTGTGTAAGGGAGAGAGAGGGTGTGTGTGTGTGTGTAAGGGAGAGTGTGTGTGTGTGTGTGTAAGGGAGAGTGTGTGTGTGTGTGTAAGGGAGAGAGAGAGAGGGTGTGTGTGTGTAAGAGAGAGAGTGTGTGTGTGTAAGGGAGAGAGAGTGTGTGTGTGTAAGGGAGAGGGTGTGTGTGTGTGTTTGTGTGTGTGTAAGGGAGAGAGAGGGTGTGTGTGTGTGTAAGGGAGAGGGGGTGTGTGTGTGTGTGTGTGTGTGTGTGTGTGTGTGTGTGTGTGTGTGTGTGTGTAAGGGAGAGTGTGTGTGTGTGTGTGTGTAAGGGAGAGAGGGTGTGTGTGTCCTTGGCTGTAATCAGAGATGAGCACTGAACTCTAGAGTTGGATGTGACTGGGGGGAGACGCCATCCAGGCACCCCACCTCCAAAAAAAAAAAAGGAAGAAGGGGGGAACCCCAAGTTTGATTTGTATTTACACCCCACCCTTTTGGGCACCACTCAGTAGAAAAAACTTACGCATCATAAAAAAAAATACAGTACAGTCTATAAAAGATCAGCGTCCCCCCGTCCCCGCCGGCTTGGCTCGCCACGCAGCAGGGGAGAGCAAGTGGATCGGAGCATGGAGGGGGTCCCCGGCCGGCGGCCATCCCCTGCCGGAGCGCCCTTTCTTTGGGGAGGGCGCCGGGATGTGCCCGGACAAAGCCCCAAGTCAGTGCCCGGCCAGGCTGGTGGTGCGGAGAGGGGACGCCGCCTCGCTTCTTACCTCCCCTTCCAGCTGCACAGGTCGCTCGAGTAGTGTTGCGCCGCGCAGCCCCGGCCGTCCAAGGCCAGCAGCAGCCCCAGCAAGAGCAGGAGCGGAGGCGGCGAGGCGAGCGCAAGCCCGGGCGCCGCGGCTCCGCGCATGGTCCCCGCCGGGCTGCTCTGCCACGGACCCACCGGACGCGGCACAAGGCGGGAGAGCGGAGCCCTCTTCAGCCTGCACTACATGGCGAGCGGGGGAGAGCCTGGCCCCGAAGCAGCTCCGTCCCGTCCCCGCCGCCGCTTGCCTCACCCGCGCGCAACTTCTCCCAGCCGGCGCTGGTTCGGCGCTCCAGGCTGAGCGGAGGGCGGGGAGGCACCGGGAGCGCCGCCCACTCCTCCGCCGCCGCCTGACGCTAAAGCCCGGCCTGGATTTCGCTCCCTCCTTCACGACGCCTGCCCCCAGCTTGCTAAAGCACGTGGTCCCCAACTTTTAGGTTTTGGACTTTAATTCCCAGAAGTCTAAGTCAGTACATTGGGGGATCAATGCTTTGGGGAACTGACTTGGGCTTCTGGGAATTGAGGTCCTCCAGTAGAATCCAAAGGTTGGGGACCCCTGTTAAAAGGCGCACTCTTGTTTGGTTTGTAAGGACTGCAGTGGCTTCAAGTCCAGTGGTGGGATGTCAAAAAGTTTACTATCCCACCATGATGTCATCACAGTGTGGGCAGAGCTAACATCATGACATGATGTCATGGGCGGGGCCAAATATATTTTTTTAAAAAATTACAAAATAATAAAATAAAAATAAGCACACACACACCCCTTCACCCACCCACCCACCCACAACAGAAACCCGTAAATAAATTAAATACATAAATAAAAAAATAAAAAATACATTAAAATACACCCACCCACCCAAACACTCACCCGCCCACCCCAAACACAAATCAGAGCTTTTAAACCAGAGCTTAAAGCTTATTCTGGCTAATCTTTCTCACACTAGGTCAGATGGAATGAACTACAGAATGAACTCACCACAAGATGACTTCATTTTGGCACTTTTCAACAGTTAAAGAAGTTAGGTACTAAGTCTTTGCCTAATCAGTTCTCTAGGATAATATGCCTTAATGTAAATGTAAAACAGCTGTACCTCCTTAAGGGTTCTCTAATTGGAACAGCAATTGGAGCAGCACAGGTGTAGCTTATTGATGAGGTAACTTCAAGACTTAGCTTAAAAACTCCAAGCCAGGCCACTAGGCATTTTTAGGAACTGTGGTAGTACGTCAATATAGGTAAAGGTAATAAATACACATTAAAATACACACAGACACACCGCATCCAAAGGTGAGTCACTTACCCTGGGGAGCAGGCTATTGGGAGCTTCAGGCTAGCAGCTTCTCTTCCTCCTCCCCGCTTGAGAGGACAGCAAGGAGGCCGTGCATACGTGCCAAACACTGTAGGCGTGCATGCATACCAAGTGCTTGGCGCACATGCGCAGTGTGGGAACCAGTGAAAAGGCAAGCCCCGAAAGTGGTTCCCCCCAAAAGCTGCTACCAGTTCTCTAGGACACTGGGAAAAGTTACTACCGGTTCTGGAGAACTGGTGAGAACCTGTTACATCCCATCACTGCTCAAGTCACTAAGACGCTGACTGGGAGGCGGAAGGTCAGCAGTTCGGTTCCCGAGTACTGCAGGGCGGAATGAGCTCCCGTCTCTCTGTCCCAGCTCCTGCCAACCTAGCAGTTCGAAAGCAAGAAATTGCAAGTAGATAAATAGGGACCACTTCGATGGGAAGGTAACAGCGTTCCGTGCGCTCCGGTGTCTAGAGTCATGCCTGCCACATGACCGTGGAAACGTCTGCACAAGCAGACAGCGCTGGCTCTTCGGCTTAGAAACAGAGATGAGCACTGATCCCTAGAGTCGGATACGACTGGCTTTCGAGCAAGGGAAACCTTTACCTTTACCTTACCTGTTTGGTTTCACAGCCGAACCACCAGTAGAAGAGTATGGCAGGGTTGCTTCTCTGAGGACTATATTTATTTATTTATTTAGATTTATTATCCCGCCCCAATCAGGCGAACCTGACTCTAGGCGGCTTACAGAAAATTCATAAATTAAAACCTTGAGGTTCGAAATTACTTTAAAAAAATCAATTAAAAAAGAATTAAACCATGAATTTACAAAGATCTAAAAGATTTAAAAAGGTTAAAAAGTTTAAAAAGATTTTAAAAGTTTAAAGGTTTTGTTGTTGTTCAGTCGCACAGTCGATTCCGACCCCCTGTGACCCCATGGACAACTGTCCGCCAGGCACTTCTGTCCTCCACCATCCTCCTCAACTCGTTCAGCTCTGTGCCCATTGTATCTACAATACCATCCAGCCATCTCATTTTTGGCTGCCCCCTTCTTCTTTTGCCCTCCACCTTTCCCATCATCAAGGCTTTCTCAAGTGAATCCTCTCTTCTCGTTTGATGTCCAAAGTACTTTAGCTTCATCTTTACTTTTTGACCTTCTAAGGAGCAGTCAGGGTTAATTTCTTCTAAGATTGACCTATTTGTTCTCCTCGCTGTCCAGGGGACTCTCAAAACTCTATATAGAGCAACCTTTTTAAGGGGGGGCAGATCACACTCCCCCAGACAGTTAAGGGGGGGCGGACTGGTAGTCCCCCGCAGTAAAAAAAATCTGCAGCCACCATAAATGCATCTACAGCAGTTTGCAGCGGCAGTAGTGACAGCAGCAGTCAAATGATATGGCGCTGTGGGCTGATAGGTAGGTTGCCAACCCCTGTTATAGAGCTATCGTCGACAGGCCCAGTTTGTTATTAGGAGTTCTCTCGAGTCAACAAAATAAAATGAAACCACCATTAAAAAAATAAACAAAATACTTGTGTCAAAAATGACCAGCTTAGTTTACTGTTAAGGGTGTAATAGACGCCTAACAGTGCAGTGCTCTGCTCACTTTCGTGGCTGCACACTCTATTAAACTCAGTGAGATTTATTAAAACCATCACTGCTGCTGTGAACCTGGAATGGCCATCCCCCATTTTATGTATAAAAGTCAACTGGTTGTTCAGTTGTATCCTTGCGTCTGACCCTTTCATGACCCTATGGACTACAACATGCCAGGCTCCTCTGCCATCCGTCATCCAGGGCCATAGCCAGGATTCTAGATGTAGGTGGGTGAATATTTTTTCAGGATAGACAATATCATATGCAGTCAAGAGTTTTAGGGTGAGCAAACTGCTAACTCAGGGTGGGCGACAACCCCTTGCTATGCCGTCATCGCTCAGATCCATGCTCACCGTGTCAACTATATTCCAAAAACTATACTATCTAACCATCTCATCATCTGTCACCACCACCTTTTTTTTTTTTTTTGGGGGGGGGGGTCTTTCTTAGCGTCTTCTCCAGTGAGTCCTCTCTTCTCATTTGGTGGCTTCAGCTTCAGTATCTGCCCTTCTAAGGAGCAGTCAGGCTTGATTTCCTGTAGGATTGACTGGTTTGATCTCTTTGCAGTCCAGGAGACTCTCAAAAGTCTTCTCCAGCACAACAGTTTGAAGGTGTCTATTCTTGTGTGCTCAGCTCTCACAGCTACACTGGGAAGACTATTGCTTTAACTATGAGGACTTTTGTGACAGGGTGATGTCTCTACTTTTTATTATGTACACAGAAAGAGCCTCCTTGAAGACTGGTATTTTTGCACCACAATCAAGTGTACCCCTGGCAACAGCAACTTTGTGCCAGCTAATCTTTCTCACACTGGGTCAGGCAGAAGGAACTATAGAATGAATTTACCAAAAGATGGCTTCATTTTGGCAGTTTCATGTCTGGCCTAGACGAGAGGAGAAGAAGAAAATTATGCTGCCTAGGTTTACCATAGCTTGCCTCCCAAGGAGTAAACATCTTTTTATTTCACAGCTCCTAAAAAAGTAAAGTCTGTTACTACTTCCATTTCTTCCCCTTATATTTTCCAGAGAGTGATAAGGCCCAATGCTATAATCCTGATTATTAGATGTTAAGCTTCAAGTCAACTTTTGCACTCTCCTCTTGCACCTTCATCAAGAATCTCTTCTTCACTTTCTGCCATTAGGGTGGTGTCATCTGCATATCTGAGATTATTGATATTTTCCCCTGAAATCTTAATTCCAGATTGTGTTTCATCCAGCCTTGTTTTACACATGATGTACTCTGTATACAAGTTAAATAAGCAGGGTGACAATATAGAGCAGGGGTTTACAACCTTTTTGCACAGTGGGCTGGCCACGCCCCCTCAAATAGCTGTGTGGGCCACAGGCATGGTTCTTCCTGCTGCTTCTGCCCCTTCTGGTGGTGGTGGTGATGGGTGCATGCATCTACAGTGCATTTTCCGATTATTATTATTTTTGCCACTTCTGCCGCTTCCCATGGTGGTGGGAGTGAGGGCGGTGCATTTTTGGGGTGCCCTCGTCTCTTCCCTAGTAACATTTTGGACACCTTCCAACCTGAGGAACTCATCTTCTGGTATCATATCTATTAGCCTTTTGATACTGTTCGTGGTTTTTTCTTGATAAGGATGCTGGAATGGGCTGCCATTTCCTTCTCCAATGGATAACACTTGGCAGTTTCATCTCCACTATAGCCTGTCCATCTTGAGTGGCCCTGCATGGCATAGCCCATAGCCTTATCGAAGCACACATCATGGCAAGGCAATGATCCTTGGGTGGGTGGGTGGAGTCAACTGGGTTAGCTATCAAATCTTAATTCAATGCTATTAGTGGGAATATTTTCCACTGTGTTGGAGAGCAGCAGGATGGTTTTAGGGGGATATGGGTCAAGCTGTGTGATACACACATATGTGTTATGCAAAGAATGGGAGTAGTTGTGGGACTACTCAAAGGTGGTGTGTGATTGGTGCAAAGAAGGCACATCTCCAAGTTTGAAGATGAAGTCCCTTCACCTTCAGTCCATAAGCTATCATAGGGTCTATCATTATTGTCCCCAGCAACAGTAAGGCAATCATCATGTGAATTTTGTACAACTTTTTAGGAAGAGATGATGGTTTTAAGTCAGCATTATTTTGACTGAACACACAGGGATTCACAGCCAAACTTGTACACATCAAGCACTCAGTGCCCTGGATGGATGTAGCTGGTTTGTTTCCCTACATTCACATGTTGTAACTCCCAAGTTCTTTCCACCCTGAATGTGATCTAGTTTGCCAGTTTGGGGGAATTCCTCTTTAAAACAAATGGAAAGGAAACACTCAGTCAGAATGAATCATCAGAATGAATATTCCTGCAGTCTTTTCTCCATGGGAGCTGAATTTAATATGTAGTGAATGTATGATGTTGTGATCCTACAGAGAGATGTCTCAGTAACCCTCATGTTGTAATAGACAGAGATTTCCATGTGTCTATGGGCAAACTGGAGTTCTGCAGCCCAAAATATTTCAGAGATTTGTTTGTGGTATTAAAGCAATATACAGTACTGTAATTGAAATAAGAGAAAGGTGGTGCTAGTAAGATGAGGCATGCTGGTAATCAGCACATTTACAGATGCACAAAAAAATCTGATCAGCACAAATGTTGTTTGAAGATATCTGAATTGATTTGAGTTCTTCCACCCTTTTATAGCTTAAGTACTTATATAGATTTAATCTAAGAGCTGGCATGGCAGATGGTTAGAAATTTAGTGAAAGTGAACAGGTATGCTTAGGTACACAGTTCATAAAACTTCACATTGGAATACCAGGACTGAAAATTTCAAATGCATTAACAGCTTGTGCATTTGAATGGTGTTCTCAAAATGATGTAAAAAGAGGCAAGGGCTGTGCTTAAATTCTAAGAAGATAGGTGTCATGGATCCTGCAAAGAAACCTTAAGCTAAGCCTGATTTTTGTCCCATCTAGAGTTGACCCATTGAAATTAGTTGGACTTAGAGCATTAGATGGAAGAGGGTTCTTAAATTGATTTGTTTGAAAGAGAAAGGGCGAGGCTACAAAACAAGAGGTGGAGAAAGATCAGGGAGAGTGTTCCCTACAGCTGCTAACTAAACTCACCTCTGAATTGAAACAAAACATGGCATTTAAATACATTAGAAACTTTAAACATTCCTCCAGCTGGAGAATATCTCCTAACCTAACCTATGTTTTAAATCAGGGGTGCCCAAACTTTTCAGGCCACAGGCAGGTCATGTGGTTCAGTGGGCCAGTCACATGGTTCAGCAGACTGGTCACATGGTTCTTCCCACTGGAAGCGGAAATAAAACACATCTTACAATCTGTTTTGCAACAAGATGAGACAGATTTTAAGGTGCCATTTTCTCTGCTTAAACGAGGGGTGCCCAAACTATAGCCCGTGGGCCAAATCGAACGCCGGACGCTTCAAATGTTCTTCCTTGCTGGCCGGGCGGGAAGAACGAGGAACACCTGGGGACTCCAGGCAGGCGGCTACAAAAGAACTTTCCTGCCGCCGCTGCCGCGAGACCAACGCCGGACGCTTCGGATGTTCTTCCTTGCTGGCCGGCCGGGGAGAACGAGGAACACCTGGAGACTCCAGGCAGGCGGCTACAAAACTTTCCTGCCGCCGCTGCCGCGAGACCAACGCCAGACGCTTTGAATGTTCTCCCTTGCCGGCCGGGCGGGGAGAACGAGGAACACCTGGGGACTCCAGGCAGGCGGCTATAAAAGAACTTTCCTGCCGCCGCCACCGTGAGACCAACGCCGGACACTTCGGTTGTTTTCCCTTGCCGGCCAGGCGGGGAGAACGGGGAACACCTTGGGGCTCCAGGCGGGCGGCTATAAAAAGACCTTTTCTGCCACTGACTAAGGATGCCAGTCCTGCTACTACCGCCACAGCTGAACCACGGCCAGCCACCCCTCCAGATAAATGTATATTTACTAATTGAAATATTTATAAGGGATGAGGACTTTCCCTATTGCTTTGTACTGTATATCCATGATTGTTTTTTGCATTTCTTTGACTGTAATGTATTTATACTTTTATTATTTTTTATGAAGGTTTTGTTGACCACATTGATTGTATTATACTTGTTATATTGTATGTATATTATGTTTTCTCTTGCAACATTGTTAGCCGCTCTGGGTTGCTTCGGCAAGAAGAGCGGCATATAAATTTGAATATTATAATAATAATAATAATAATAATAATAATAATAATAATAATAATAATAATAATAATAATAATAATAATAATAATAATAATAATAATCTGGCTCCTGATGCCAATTCATCCAGTCCACACTGTCCTTGTCACTCCCAGACATTGCAGGCCAGATAAATTGGCGTTGGGAGCTGGATCTGGCCTGCATGCTATAACTTGGGCATCCCTGGTTTATATTAACAGATGAAACTGTGCTATCTTCCATGTTCTCCATTTAACAGCAAGGGCAACTCTAAGAATTTCAGAAACATTGCCTCCTAGTCACAAGTTCCCGTGCTATTGCAGTGACAGCTGAGATACTGGAAATTTCCCCACAAGACAGACTTGCCATTAGCATCCCAAGCTCGTGATCACAGTGGGGAAAACCAACTGTGTGAACCAGTGTCTGTATTCTCATTTGTCGGTACCGGTATTCATCTGTAAAGCCTCCTTTACAAGCCTGGTGGCACCATAAATGCTTGTGAAATGCATGCTATCATACTCAGGTTAGGGGGTTATGTTCCCACAGTGCTTGTGATGGAAGAGTTTTCAGTCTTACAACTGTATTACTACTCATTTGTGGATTTTTTTCCATGTCAATTTTGTTTGGCAAATTAGGGTTTTTGTTTGTTTGAAAAACCAAATCAGTTGATTGCAAAGTTCCAGTGTGGTTTACAGTAATTACATCAAATGATGATGCAGTAGCTGAAACATCTAATTACTTGGCTAGAACAATACTTAGTGGCTTCATTCTGAGATGAAATGTTGCAAAATTCTCTATTTTCCTGGGCATGTATGATAAGCTGAACTTGTATTCTCAGGATCTTAATTTTCCTGAAAGGAATGTTTTATTCCCCACAAAATGTTGATAAATGGGGGGGGGGGGGGGTTTAGAATAAAAAGAAATAAGTTGAACTTTCTTGTACATTTTAAGAATATCTCAGTAGTCATTTACCACCCTGTGGTTCATTGTGAGGTCACAGATTCCATTTTGTAAAAGCTGCTAATCAGAAACATCAAATTATGTCATACATCATACAAAGAGACCCCAGTTATCCGAATATTGTGCAAATCAAGTTCTAAAAAACATATCCACTGAAAATGCATAAATAAAAATAAAAGGAAAGGCATAGCAGTATCCAATGGATGCCCTTCCTCTACCACATGGGACTTCCTGGTGTGGTGGAGGCAGGGGGGGGGGCACATGAAATGGTGGCATGGGCCGCATTCAGCCTGCAGGTCGCAGGTTGAGAACCCCTGATTTATATTGTATATAAATAAAATGAATAAAATGTTGTTCAACACTGGACCAGCTATTCAGGTAGCAATCATTTGGGGGGATGAGATACAAAAAGACAATTCGATAGAACTAACCTCCATAGTACGCATACACAAGACTGCAGTACTTATCTAAGTTTCAGTTTAATCAATTGAGGCAGGGGAAGGACTATACTCTATATTATTTTCTCCAGAAAAGTGTTTGTGTTTTAAATTTTCCCCAGGAATTTCTCCTTAAGGAAGAATGGTTCTTAAAATGAAGGTGAACTATCACATTGAAGAAACATTAATTTCCTGTCTTCAAAACCACCATTTATGCAACTGTTAAGACTGATATTTATCTTTATGTACATTATTTTGGCAGGCTTAGTTTTTCATTGGCTCCAGACCTTCCAGCTGGCGTATGTGCCATGCAACCTGCGGACTTCAGAGTGCATGAGATCAGAAGCACTGCTGATAAACAATGTCCTGCAGCTTCAGCTACTCAGCAAGGGGCTCTAATAGCAGAAGATCTAGGGCCAAGGCGGAAAGCAGATTCATTCCACACAGTTTAACTGACAAACGCATTGTCAAAAATCCTAGGCATGACTTAGACAAAACAAAAGCAGCAGAAAGCTAAACAAATGTGATGTTTAACAAAAACACATAGTCACAACAACTGGAGAGAACACAGTTTTGATCTGTAACAGTTGCTAAGCTACCAGGAAGGAAATAATTTTGGAGGGATTACAGATTGTAAAATTGTTCAATGGTTTTGGTACCCTGTTTTGGTTTTCAAGAGCACATCCGAAGACCATCAGCCAAATTTAGATGGTTCTGCTATTAAGACTGGGCTAGCTGAAACCAGTGGATGCTTGCCATCATAGCTAACAGGACGTTTGCAGAGCGTCCATTATTTTTGCAATTAACTGCCTGCTTTGGAGATACTGTGAGGCGGAAGGTCAGCAGTTCGATTCCCGAGCACTGCAGGACAGAATGAGCTCCCGTCTCTGTCCCAGCTCCTGCCAACCTAGCAGTTCGAAAGCAAGACATTGCAAGTAGATAAATAGGGACCACTTTGGTGGGAAGGTAAACAGCGTTCCATGCGCTCCGGTGTCTAGTCATGCCTGCCACATGACCATGGAAACGTCTGCAGAAGCAGACAGCGCTGGCTCTTCGGCTTAGAAACAGAGATGAGCACTGACCCCTAGAGTCGGATACGACTGGCTTTCGAGCAAGGGAAACCTTTACCTTTACTTTACCTTGGAGATAACTGCCGAGTTACAAGTGTGTATTTTTACATGTGGCAATAAATTGTCCTGTGCCAACAAAAGTAATCATCTTTGTCAGACATGTTTTTCCCCTTACACCCCCCCCCCATACCTACCAACTTTATAGGCCATTATTTGTTTTTTTTAAATGAAAGAGATACATGACTACAAAATTTTTTAAAATGGTGGATCAGGAATGAACACTGACAACCACTGTCTGTATTTTGTCAATACCAGCTAAGGCAGTCTGTAATCAACCAGAAAGGATCTCTGTAGTATAGCTGCTTAGGAGAGCAAGAAAGCAATTTTAATTCTGCTAGGAGCAAGGAATCACAAACTAAAAGAGAAATTGGTTATGAATGATAATTCTAACTGGTATGGATAATTGTTGCAAAAGTGCTGACTGCATTTTTGATACAGTGTCAAGTGGTAGGACACAGGTAACATACATAGATGGTACAGAAACCTTCATCTATCACCCTGCTTTTCTAAGCAAGATAAAGACACCACTTTTATGTGATCTAAAAGGACTGTTCCAAAATCTGCAGACCATAAGATCTTCAACTGTTGAGGGTTTTCCAAAACCTGTAGATATTGTGGATGGTGGGGATACTTTTCAAAGCCGCCAAACCAAGTGGTGACAAAACAGGGCAGGAAGAATTTGGACCTACCTGGTCTCCGTCCCAGTTATTTTTTGATGGCCGTTCAGAAGAGGGAGAAAAGAAAGATGAAGAGAAGGCAGCTTTAAATGAAACACTGGAAACTGAAGTGGACAAAGAAGATACGCCAGTAAGAATTTTATTTCTCAGTGTGATTTGCTTGAGATAGCATGTGTGCATGTGTGAGAGAGAGATGGGGGGGGTTGCCTTGCCCACATTTCTGGGATGGCAATCCACATGTCCCTGGTCTGGGGTATACCTGAGGGTGTCCATTTCCACTTCGGAGTGGCCTTCCCTACCATGTGGCATCCGCCGTACTGTTCCAGTCATGGAGGCTACCAATTAATGTCATTTCCTATCATGTGGGTAAACAGGGCACATTGCTACTACGTCATTTCCAGCGCACATGGCCATGATGCCATTTCTGATGATGTGGGTAAACAAACATGGTGGTGATGATGTCACTTCCGGTCACATGGGTAAGCAAAAAAAAAAACCACACATGGCAATGATGTCACTTCCAGTCATGTGGGTAAACAAAAACACATGGTGTGACATCACTTCCGGTCACGTGGGTAATCAAAACGGAAAAAAAATCACTTGGTGATGACATCACTTTCAGTCATGTGGGTAAACAAAAGCACATGGTGTGACATCACTTCTGGTCACATGGGTAAACAAAACAACAACAACAACAACAACAAAACAACACATGGCGATGACATCACTTCCTGAATCTGATTTTGACAGCAAGTAGGTCCATTTAACTACTAATGCATTTGGGTTATACTAATGAATCTTTTAATATCTTAGCTTTTTGCAGAACAATTGGCTTGAGTGTCTGTGAAAAGACATCTGTACATGATCACATGTGATCTTCATATGTTGAGCTATAAATCCCATAATCCCTGAATATACAGTAATACCTCGGATAACGCTAAGACTTGGTTCCACAAGTCTTGGTGTTATCCGATTTTTAGTGTTATCCGATCCATGTTAAAATCCTATGGGATGGATCGGATAACGTTAAAGCTCCATAGAGATACATTGTAACCGCACAGGCTTTAGCGGTTGTTATCCAATCCATCCCATAGGACCTTAACATTATTTGATCCAGTTCTCCTCCCCAGATTACTTAACGTTATGCGATTTTAGCGTTATCTGAGGTAAACGTTATCCGAGGTATTACTGTACTTGCCGGAGCTATAGGAGTTGCACTCTAGAAGAGATCTCAAGAAAGTTACTTTTAGGACTACAACTTCCAAAATCTATAAACAGGCCTGTAACTAAGGTAGAGGTAACTATGTTTTTGCTCTAGTGTGCCAAAATTTAAATGGTGCCTCTCGCTGCTATTCATGTCCCCTCTTCCTTTTTGAAAACAGAAACTTTATTTTTATTTTCATGGGGAGAGGAACACATTCTGCTCTTCCTTTTTCGTGGTGGGGGTTCACAACTATGTTTCAGGGCACAATAGGTGAGAGACAGTGCCATTTGCCCATACAGTAATACCTAGGATAACGTTTACCTTGGATAACACTAAAATCGCATAACTTTAAGTAATTTGGGGAGGAGAATTGGATCGAATAATGTTAAGGTCCTATGGGATGGATCGGATAACAACTGCTAAAGCCTGTGCGGTTACAATGTATCTATATGGAGCTTAAACTTTATCCGATCCATCCCATAGGATTTCAACATGCATCAGATAACACTAAAAATCAGATAACACCAAGACTTGTGGAACCAAGTCTTAGCGTTAGCTGAGGTATTACTGTACTGCTGAAATTTCTAGCTACACTTCTGTTTCTAAGACAGTGAGACCATTGGTCAGGGTTATGTTCCAGACAGTTGAATGGCATGGCAACTGTTCCTCTAGTAATGTCCTTCACATTACCTTGTTCCTCTGTTATTCTACTAGGCAGTCCATCTGCCTCAGTGTGAAGACACACCTGAGTGCAAAAATAGGTAGGAAGTGTGTCTAAGTGCTGGCAGAGGCACACAAGTGTATTGGAAGCAGAGTACCTAAATCTCTTAAGTTGCCATGGAATTGACCCTTGTATTTGCACATGGAACGCCTTTCCTCCTGATTATGTTCTTCAAAGGAACAAGACCTTTAAAAGGTGCCCTAGCATGGTATCAGTTGCACTTATGTTTTAATTTAACACTAAACTCAGTGATTCATTCAAAGGTATTTACTAAGCAATGTTTGGTAAATGGATGGTGGGTGGTAGTGCCATGGTACGTGGCTTATTAAATAATGCCCCATTCAGAGAGAGAGAGAGATTAAAGGATTCCTGAAAGTATTTCTAAGGCAAGACTACAATCTAAAACAGCCATCAGTACATCAGGCAGATACGGGAGCTTCCTTCTAAGGTACCTATTGCACAGAATGTAATTCACTGCTAATTAAATTGAGAAATGGAATGCTAATGGAATATGGTTATAGATTGTCTAATTTAAAAAGTGTGGGCTGGAGCTCTGCCATATTGTTTATTAAAAACTGCTTGCCATATCCATTAATGTGTACTTTAAATAATTAGGTTATCCTAGCTATTACAAGCCACCAAAAGACACATAATCCCATGGTGATTAGGAATATTTTCAGGTATTTATCTGCCTGTTGCATAATATTCATTATTTCCTTATTAAATATTAACACATTTATATGTCACCATATATCTGAAGATTATAGCTATATGGGAGCTTAGCTATGTTCTTGTGCAGCTGAGCAAAACAAGATTCTGCAAGGCAATTTTAAAAATGGGGGCACCACAAACAAAAAATGTAACTTTGAAACTGGTTTATAATAAGCACTATACTGTCCCGTAATACCTCGGATAACGCTAAGACTTGGTTCCACATCCTCCAGCTGACTCTGCCATCACTTCCATCACCACCAATTTGTCTTGTGATACATGGGTGCAAAACATGTCTGGTATGTACAGAAGTCCTTCAGCAATCTGAATTATAGTTTGGCTCTCCAGTTTTGTGGAAGACAATGACAGGTATGTCATTTCCCCATCTTCTTAGAATTGTGTCCACCTGGGGCTACCTTCATTGCAAGCTAGTAGTTACTGAGGTCTTAAGTACCTTCTATTTGAGATTTATTTCTGACCCCTTTCCAGTTCTTTGGCATTTCACACCAGGTTCCCACATTTCTCAGTGTCTAACCTCTCTAATTCATTCTCTGTGATATCCTGAAGTTGCTCTGTTGACAATGGTTTGCTCATTCATTGCTTGTTGGCTCAGCTGGGCATTAGGAAAACAAGCCTTTGTCATGCCTTCAGAGCATCTGAAGCCACAATATTGAAGCAGCATAAGGTTTGCCTCCTCTGTGCCTATCTCTCTACACAGTTCCTTCCTCCTCCTGCAGTTCCTTAATAAATGAAGCAATTACTATATAGGGGAGTCTTGGGGGGGGAAGCGGGGGGGGGGAGAGACATGATTCCTAAAAATGTTCTGCTTATACATAGCTGTCTGCAGAGTACACTACTGTTTTTCTTCCTACTGAACCAGGGAACCTCAGGCAACAATGTAAAATTCAGGTTGCCAAGAATGCTGCTTTTACATTTTCTCAGCTGGTCCAAGGAGGAAAGCAACTTGTTTATTTTGTACAGATTATGACTTTATGTTCTGTTTAACAAAGTACTGCATGGGGTATTGGGGGTATTTAGCAAGTCATACTTCTATTTGGATCTCTTTATTTCCTTGGTTTTGAACACATGGAATGTTATTGTTTTAAAAATACCAAGGGAGTGAGACAATATTGGTGGGATATGAACAGTGGCGTAGCGTTGGGGGGGCGGGAGGGGGCGGATGCCCCAAGCAGCGGCTTTCAGGGGGCAGCAAAATGTCCCCACCGCTTTGGCCTCCCTCTGCCTGGGCTTAGGAAGCAGGACTTCCCAGGCAGAAGGCAGCCCTTTTGCTGCGCCGGCGGCCAGGCTGCCCCCTCTTTGCCTCCCGCCGGCCGTGGCTGCCCTTGTTCTGCCTCCTCCGCCACCTACCCCTGACGAGCGCCCCTTGCACGCACGCTGCTCACCTCCACCCGCCCACCCACCCACCCAGCTAGCCGTCAGGGGCTCTCCACCACCTATCCCTGACAAGCGCCCCCCCGCGCGCGCGCTGCTCACCTCTGCCCGCCGACCCACCCACCCACCCAGCTATCCGTCAGGGGCTCTCCGCCACCTACCCCTGATGAGCGCCGCGCGTGTGTGTGCGCTGCTCACCTCCGCCCACCCACCCAGCTAGCCGTCTGATGGCTAGCTGGGTGGGTGGGTGGGCGGGCGGAGGTGAGCAGCACACGCACGCTGGGCGCTCATCAGGGGTAGGTGGCGGAGGAGGCAGAGCAAGGGCAGCCATGGCCGGCGGGAGGCAAAGAGGGGGCAGCCTGGCCGCCGGCACAGCAAAAGGGCCGCCTTCTGCCTGGGTCCTGGGGGGGCGGCGGTGGCAGCGGCGAGCTGGGGGGAAGCGAGTTTGTTCTTCGCCCCAGGCGGCTGAAGTCTGCGTGACGCATCGGTACCTCTTCCACAAAGCATTTCAATTTGTAAACAAAGCTCTGATTAGCACATGAAATGCTATAGGTTGCATAGGGTTTCCTGACTCACATTTTTGAGTTTGATAATCAGGTTCTTAAATGTGTGCTGTATTTGCTATGTTCAAAAGGCAAACAACAAAAAAACCCTATACTGACAAGGAGTTGGCAGTCAGTCAAAAAACCTTTCTCGGCTCTCTTGTTTTATATACTGAGTAAACAAGTGTGATAAACTCTTTGGATTAAAAGATGCTCTTACTTATTGCTACTGAAATTGCCTTTTGGTCTTTGAGCGCCCTTTTGATTTTGTTAAAATATGCAGAGCTCCAGTGAAGCAAAAGGAAGATGAATGTTCAGGAAGTTTCACACTCCCTGCTTCAACATTTGTGGGCAGAAAAATACACATCACATAGTACTGAACACATCAGCAGAACAGAGGACACTGTATTACCAAAAGAAAAATTTAATAGCATTAGCGACTTCTATAGGTACAACCAAAGGGGAACCAAACAACAACAAGAAAAGCCACAGACAAATCGACAAGCTGCTATATTTGTGTTGGATTCTAAGATCTCTCCACCTGGATTTGACTACTGGTTCTCTCAAAATCTTGACATTTGTGGGAGGCTACATTTGAAACTTCTTCCCATAGGTGGGAAAGGCAATTTCTGGATTAAAAATCATAGTATGCTATAGCCAACATGGTTTCGCCATGGTGGCTGCTTATTTTGTGAGCTATTGGCACTTAAAGTAACCTTTCCCATCTTTCCTCTCTTCCTCTTCCTACTTTTCCAGTTAAGGAAGAGGGAGTGAAAGTAGACTCTATGCTGCTGAACAGGCAATTCTAGTGCTGGACCTCACCATACTGTATAGCAGTAATGGTGAACCTTTTAGAGACTGGGTGCCCAAATTACAACCCCAAACCCACTTATTTATCGCAAAGTGCCAACAGAGCAACAGGGGAGGAACAGGGGAGGAAGGAAACGCTTCCATTGGGCTGCTGGGCAGAGGGGGTGGGAGTGCACACTGTGCTGGGGGGAGAGAGAAAGTGCTCCCATTGGGCTTCTTGGTAGAGGGGTGGGGCAAACTCTGTGCTGGGTGACTGCACGGGTGCCCACAGAGAGGGCTCCGAGTGCCACCTCTGGCACGTGTGCCATAGGTTCACCACCACCACTTATAGGATTGAGGATGATGGTAGAGATTCCACAGCTGGCTTGGAGATCCCAATAAGGGGCACTGACTGCTCTGCTATCAAAGCTTCCAGGTACTGGTTATAGTTGGTGAGCGGCAGACATAAGAAAGAGGGAAAGACCATGGAACAGTCCAAGTGCAAAATCAAATAAGAGGGTAGGTGACAGCTTTACTTAATGACTAAAATATCATTTAGAAGTGAGTTTTCATGTCTTGTGGGACTGGCCTTGCAGAGTTGGAGGTGAAGGAAGAAATAATCTGGGAGTCTTCCTGGACTCAAGACTACTGCTCAAAGAGCAGGTGACAGTCGTGGCCAGGAGGGCTTTTGCACAGCTTCGTGTTATATGCCAGTTACACCCACTCCTGGATCAGGACTCCTTGCTCATGATCACGCACACTCTAGTCACCTCCAGACTTGACTATTGTAATGTGCTCTACATGGGGCTGCCTTTGATGACCATGGGTTGTGTTACAATGGCACCAGGAGTTTAGACTCCAAGTTTGGAAACCACTGGACTATCTTTTATTTTATTCATACATACAATTTTCTTAGTACTATAATTTTATTTCTGCTTTTAAAAAACTTACATTAGTTATTTGGTTGAATTCAGGAATACTAACATTCAATTTCAAGATTGTAGCCTGCCTTTTCTACATTAGAAGCCAAACTACACTAGAAGCCCCTCCCCCTGCGCCCACACCAACAGCCAGGGAAGAAGAAGCCAGGGCAGGTTGAGAACTTCGCCGCCCCTCCCCCTGACCCCCATCAACATATTGTAATGTAATGTATTGTTTGTAAGCCACCCTGAGTCGCTACGGTGAGTGGGCGGCAATATAAATTTGAACTAATAAATAATAGTAAATAATAATAATAAATAAACTAGGAATCAGTATGAACGACTGATAAACTGTATGAGAGCTGACCTCCAGCACTGCAGTGGCTTAGTGGTTAAGACGCTGAGCTTGAAGATTGGAAGGTCAGGGGTTCAATACCTGAGTGCTGCACGATGGATCTTGGGGACATGAAAAGGAGTCTCATTCAGGCATCGCCTGAGTGAACTTTCTCCAGCAAAAAACTTTCAACCCAGAATAATTTTTGACATGAAATTTATTAGAGCTGACCTGATTGATGTTACACAAACAAGTCATATTATCTATCTTTTTAGGCAAAAAGAGATCATATGTTACCAATTCATTCAATCACTGCCTCGCCTAATTCTCATAGTATTTAATTAGTGCCAAGTCCAGTGAGACGATATGTGGGCCTGACTCTCTGAAGTCTCTTCATAATTTATCTTCCTTCCTGTCTGTATAACATATAAAGATGTGTGAGCAATGCATCTGGAGCTGGCAAACTTCTACTGTAATTTCTTTCCAGTTGTGTGTACATTCCTTTGTCAGATTATGATTTATTTCTACAAGCACTTTCCCATTTTAAGTTGTCAGATGTTTCCTGTGCTTGTATGCTAAAATGTTTAACCTCTCAAATGCAGTGTAAAAGCAGAGTCTTGGAGCAGCCGTGATGAGCTCACTTTCACTCCAGTTATACACAGGATGAAGATCTAATGAACAATTAGCCTGTATCTCACTATGCTGAGTTTTGGAAGGCATGCAAGAAATTCTGAGCACTTTCCACCATTTTGTGAGTGATTTGCACTTGAGTTGGTATAAGGATCAAAGCAACTATGAGCCCATAGGGTGCAGGGGGTTGGGGGAAGCAACAGATTTATTCTGTCACAGCTTTGATTTTCCTCCCTGTGGTTACAGGATGCTGTCAAAAGCAGGGAAATGGGATTAAAGGTTAGTTCATCTGCCTTCCATCAGTTTAAGCAATTGCCATTTGTGTCATCTCTCCAGATCTTTTGAAAATCTCTTTTATCTAATAAGCAGATGGAACTGTGACTTTCAATTTCAGATTATTCAAAATTGAAATGGATGTCAATTCTGTGCAATCATGCTGGCTGTACATTGCAGATGGTGTGTGTGTGTGGGGGGGGGGACGACACTGCATTAAAATGGTGGGCAAAGTCAGAATAACAGGCAGAGCCAAAGCAAGATGGGGAGGGGGAGGAGATTCATGGACACACAACCTTGCACACACAGAGAGACAGAGACACATTCTCATTCTTCCTCTCCTACCCCCACCACAGATGTAGGCAGGCATTGACATGTACACTAGAGGAACACAAGCAAGCAGCATTCAGCAGGCAGCACCCTGCAACTGTTCCACTTACTCTAATGGACCTACTACTACTCATCCTACACATATCTACTCAGAAGTAACATCCATTGCATTCAGTGTAGTCTCAATATCTGAATATTTACCTGAGTTAATTTTGAACAGTCACTAGTAAGTTTGTAATTAACATGCATCCTACTCATCAATATTTCTCTTTCCTGGGTGTCTAAAAATAATACAAAAAAATGAAAGCAATTTTATTTTATTGTATTTTATTTTTTAATTACATTTATATCCCACTCATTTGGGATATTCTCCCACTCTGGGCAGCAAGTAGTGAGTGTATTATAATACACAGCACCAAGGGGGCGGGGAGCAAGCTAGGCAGGAAAAACAAAGAAGTATAAATACAGCACAAAAAACAGAGCTGAAAAGTCCTAGGAAATTATATTGAGGTGTGTAGTTTCAAAATGAAACTGAGGGAATTACAGTACTAAGGTTTGAATTGTTTGAAAGTTCCCTCCCCCCAAAAAAATTCCCCTTGTGCTCAGCATGTGTTCCACTAATGACTCAGACCAAAAGTTTGAAGTAAAAGAGAAAAAGATATTTACTCACTAGATGCTCAAAAATCTTAGCAGATTTTTAAAAGTTTCTTAGAAGAGGATGAAGATTTTGATTAGTTACAAGGAAAAATGAATGAAGGGATTTTTCTTCCATTATAGCCACATGGCTGAAAAACTAGAGAGTTCAAAATGACTACCTCTCGCTCAAGGGCAAACTGGCCAAGAAAACTGGAAACAAGG
The DNA here is from genome assembly GCA_030440675.1 of Furcifer pardalis. Taxonomy (NCBI): domain Eukaryota; kingdom Metazoa; phylum Chordata; class Lepidosauria; order Squamata; family Chamaeleonidae; genus Furcifer; species Furcifer pardalis. Next base: position 59,938,254 of record CP126893.1, on the reverse strand, counting down.
GTTTAGGGTTAGAAATAAAATGTTAGGGCCTTTTTCTGCTGCAAGCAAGTTTATTTATTTATTTATTTATTTATTTATTTATTCTTCAAATTTATACCCCGCCTTGCTCAGGCGAACCTGACTCTAGGCGGCTTCCATAGTATACAAAAACAACATCACAAATTACTACCAACTCCCACAAAGAGACTCCCACAATACAAGGTCTTCTATCGCCGCCCAAGACCCCCAGGTTTCTCTCCCTTCGAGGCCGGCTGGCCGAGGGAGAGTCCAACAAAGCATTGGCGGCGTCTTCAAGCCTCCCTCGGCCAGGGAGGCTCCTTTTAACCTCCCGGCCGGTGACGGGGGCCGGGAGGGCGCAGCGGCGGCGTCTTGCGTGGTGTCGTCGTCGTCGTCTTCGAGCCTCCCTCGGCCAGGGAGGCTCCTTTTAACCTTCTGGCCGGTGATGGGGGCCGGGAGGGGGCATCGTCGTCGTCGTCTTGCGCGTCGTTGTCGTCGTCTTCGAGCCTCCCTCAGCCAGGGAGGGTCCTTTTAACCTCCCGGCCGGTGACAGGGGCTGGGAGGGCGCGGCGGCGGCGGCAGCGTTAGTCTCTCCTTCCCAGGATTGTGTGTTAACCTTTTGAATGCTGAATTGCTATATCCCAATCAATCTTTTTGTGACCAGAAAAGACCTTCATGGGGCCTAGGTAAGCCCCCTTGGGGAGAGCATTCTGGAAACTGTGCCACAGCTGGGAACACTTCAGGTTAAACCCAGTTTTGTGAAAATGCGAAGAGAAATTTCTTCTCTCTCTTTTTGCCTCCCTGAGGTGTTTGTGATACCTGAACATTTCCTCACCATCTATAGCAGATTTTGAGGGCGAAAAGGAAACAGTGGGAGGAGGACAACTTGCTCTTCTTTCATTTCCTCTGGTGGAAACTGTTCTGTCAGTAGAATGATGCCACAGGGTCCAACCTCTTCTTTCTAGCAATGCCCAGTTCGAACACCTGGTATCCTTGGGCAGCAGTGTGTCCCCAAAACCCCAACACAGCTCACCACAGTTACTTGCCATTGACTTCCTTTTAACTCTCTTTCCTTGACAAGCATTCTGAACAGTCCTGGGTGTCTAGATGTTCTCTGAACAATCAGAATGTGATTTCCTTTGGTTGGCAGAGTATGAAAGTTAAACAGCTTGAGGAAAGAATAGTTTCTAGCAGGGCTGTAGCCAGAAGGGGGCCAGGATGGGCTTTGCCCACCCTGAGTTAACCATTTACCTACCCTGGCAAAGAAAGGTTTCCTATAGGAATGCATTGAAGAGAGGCTTTGTTGCCCATCTTGAAAAAATATTCACCCACCCACGTCTAGAATCTTGGCTGTGGCCCTGGTTTCTAGTCTGCCAGAATCCATCTCTCATCAGATCCAGCATTTAATACAGAAGAATCACTCTAAAAAGGCATTTGATTAGAGAGAATACATCTGTACTCATAGTTCATTTGTTGTTACATTGGAAGAATAAATAAAAATAGGAGTCTCCAGATAGCCTCTGCATACTTGCTGCTTGCCACATGGTTGAAAAGGAAAGGAAAGAAACAAAACACACAGAACAGAAAAAGAAAGAGGAAGTGTGAAAGTGTGAGGGCACATCTCATTCCTCCTGAGCAATCTGAGCATGGATGAGGAAAACAACATGCTTTTGTTGTCCAAGATGGGCAACTACTGCTGATGTACAAGCTACAATAGGGCTTCTACTGATCAATGTGGATCCATTGGAATCTGCAGGGTGTTGGTCTTGTCCTTTAGATGGTATACAACCACATTAAGAATAGGCTTAGCAATACTACCCTGAGGAGATGAATGATGTTTTAACAGTAACTAAATCAGTCATCACCAAGTCACCCATTTTAATCAGAAAGGGGTGTCTGCACTTTTTGTCTCCTTACTCAAATAAAAAAAAGAACCAAGACTGAATTTTACAAGCACACTGATAGCATATCACTCTATATCATTGTTTCCCAACCTTTGGTTTCTAGACAATTCCCAGAACCTAAGTCAATTTCCCAAAGCACTGATCAGCCAATGTACTGACGTAAGCTTCTGGGCATTGAAGTCCAAAAACCAAAGGTTGGGAAACATTGATATAGAGTGACATGCCATCAGTGTACTTGTTGGGAATCCCTACTCTATATCAATGGATGGCCTCAATAACTACTATTATTATATACTGTACTGAAGAAAATAGGGGTAAAGATGCAATTCTGTGAGACACTGAGTTTGAACCCTGGGTTGAATAGTACTTTCTACCACATTGTTATGTAACTCAGCCAATGAGCAAGAGCTTATCCTGAAGGAAGTTTGATGGGTAGAGCTGAAAGCATCCAGAAGAATTAGCAGAGTTGCACGGCTAGTAGTTGCACAGCTAGAAGTTATCCATCATAACAACTAAGGCATTTTCTGTGGCAAGTCTAGTCTAAAACCAGAATGACATCCATTCAGATAAACAGGTTCATAAGTAGTACTTGGGCTCTCAAGGTGAAAGTCCCAGGACTTTCTAAGTAGCAGAGGTAATGTCACCTCACTGATTTCCCTGTTTCCTCTGAATTTAGCTGCAAGCCACATAGTGGTGGGCTCCAAAAAAAAAATTACTACCACACTGTGGGCATGGTATGGCGGGCATGGCCAAGTTATTTCAAAATTTGGATGGGAGGGGCCAGCCAGATTTTTGCTACCAGTTCTGGCTAAATGGTGCAAACCTGCTGATGCCCAGCATTGGAGAGATATTGCTATGTCATGAGATTGCAGTGGCTCAAGTGGCTAAGATGCTGACTGGAAGGCGGGAGGTTAGCAGTTCGATTCCCAAGTACTGCAGGACAGAATGAGCTCCCATCTTTGTCCCAGCTCCTGCCAACCTAGCAGTTCAAAAGCAAGAAATTGCAAGTAGATAACTAGGGACCACTTCAGTGGGAAGGTAAACAGCGTTCTGTGCACTCCGGTGTCTAGCCATGCACGCCACATGACTACAGAAATGTCTGCAGAAACAGACAGCGTTGGCTCTTTGACTTTGAAACAGAGATGAGCACTGAACCCTAGAGTTAGATACGACTGGCTTTCGAGCAAGGGAAACCTTTACCTTTACTTTTACCTATTGCAAGCTATCTCTGATAACATGCAAAGTATTTGAAGAAGGTTTGGTCTTGAATTAAGACTCATTCTAAGCACCATCGATTAAGAATTAACGTTACAAAAGACTGGATCGTTTCCCTCCACTCCAATATGGGTTGATCCAGTTACCTGCACTTTGGACTCTTGAGGAGTGGGCTGGCTATAAGACTGGCACAATAAATGCCTGCACCTCTAATTTACCACTATATCGTTGCCAGAGTTTCATGACAATAGCAAGCTTGAGGACCCACCTTGCTAAAGCAGATGATGTTTGTTACCTGTTAACAGTTTTAATCCATGTAGTCCAGCTTCCTTCAAGAGTAAGGAAACTTGTCCATACTTATGTTAGTGTTATTTGTTTCAAGTTATTTTAAACCAACTTTAAGGGTTGAACATGCAGTACATGTGGAGACCAGGAAGGACTTCCTCCAAGTCAAACTGGCTAATGGCCGCATGCTTCTACCCCTTCCAGAAGAGTTGGTAGTTAGTAGTTAATGAAGTTAGTTGAAACTCATCAGGAAATGCAACCTTTGTTGCAGATACCACGAAAATCCCAGCAAATCTTCACTAGAATTTTATGGCTGGAAAAACACTACTCGTGATGGGATTCCACATTCACACAAATGTCACACAAATGCTATGGAACGCATATAAGGCCTTTTAAACAGGACATGTCAAGGTGTTGATTCGTGGTCTTTAACCATGTATTTCTCGGATTTGTTTATGTAAGCCGCCCAGAGTTGGGTTTCGACCCGATTGGGGCGGGATAACAAGTTGGAAATAAATAAATAAATAAATAAAAGGTGTCAATTTTTTTTTTACTCCTGTCCTTATTATGTGGCATAGGTCATACAAACAATGACACAGCTTGAGTAGTGGTAAACATACTGTCAGTGAGAACATAAGAGTAAGCAATACTAACAATCATGGAAACAAAGTGTGGCTTCCATTGCTAAAGTATTATGACTGTGCCATACAGTTCATTTAAGACCAAGATGACCTCTTCTGTTCTTTTCAGAGATTATGTTTAATGTTTGCATTCCTTTTGTTATCAACTGTGCTACAATAGTTCACAATGACCTTCAAAGCAGAAGAATGAGGACTGAAACTCTTTCTGGGCAAGCAATATAATTTGTCATAATCAGTAACAGCAACATAAAAATCAAGGACAGGCTCTGAAACTGGACCAAATTCCAAGACTGAAAACACCAGGAACACATTTAAAATGCCAGAAATTCAGTAAACTTAATAGTGGCCTTGTTTACTTCAATTATTTTATTTTATTGTTGTCTGCCCAAATTCAGAGAGTTACAGCAGAAAGCCGATTACACCTCCTTCCCCCACTTTCATCTACATTGACAATTCTGCCTAGAGCAATTTATATAGTATTGAATTTGATAGTGACTGACTGTCGAGTTATTGGATTTTATTATGATGCATTCTACATTGCAACTGCCCTGGACAATTTTATGGTGAAGCACAGGATGAAAAAATTTAATCAGATAAAGAAAATAAAAATATACAATGTCACTCCACAAAGGGCTTATTGCCTGTAAGCCTTCTAACCACATAATTCATGGCAAAAGTTCTGTTTATTTCTGTAATAAATTACATTAGCTTAGGCCAAATGAATCAATGAAGACTGGTGAGTTGACTCCTCCATTAATTTCATTGTTTCAAGTGCATTTACTCAAATTGTTACTTACTTTAGTAAAATAAGGTGCAGTTAGAGTAGGTCCACTTGAATCAAAGGAATTTATGAAGAAGTTCGCTCATTAAATATCAGCTTATTAAATGGGCCTACTTTAGTGCAATTTAATACTTTGAACAGCAGGATTTTGACCAACACATCAAAAAAAGCAATCACTTCTATATATGAAACATATAATCAATGTAACAAGATTCTCCTTGGTGCTTTCTATTAGTCAAACAAAATAAGCAAATCAAATGATTTTAAAAATGGGAATATAAGGAAACATAACTGGAAGACAACAAACCTAATTTTAGTTATATTTTAAATTAAAAAAAAATTAAGGTGGTATAGATGACAACTGTTAAAATAGATTATTTGCTTTTTAAAAAAATTAAAGAAAGTTAGATGGTAGTTAGAAAGGAAGGAGAATGAAATATGGGATTGAATTTAGTTTTAGTCTCATCTAGGTAGTATTAATCTTGATTTATTTTATGTGTTCTTTCCATAATGTCTCAAGAGACTGTCTGATTTTACAAATAACAATTTCCCTGTTTTTGTGTGCATAAGGATAAGAAACTCCTTCCTTCCCATTACATCTAGATGTTATTGAGATGAATATCTACAACCCTATTAAGACCTCAAGTGCAGCCTTAGACTTTGGACTAGTAGGATTGGCATGTCACAGTCCCCCATTCCTTCAGCTTTAAAGCTGAAAAGCTGGTACAGGCAAAGGTTGGGAGTGGGGCTAGAGCTGCTTCTAGACTAGCTACTTATGGAGACAGGCATGAGGGCAATTGGGGTAAATGGAACCAGAATCCATTTGAAAGCAAGTTAATCAGGTGGGAAGGTAACGGCATGGGAGTTGGCAGTCAGATAGGCCACAAAATGTGCTTATCGGGCACAACAGTTCCATTGTTCCTGTTCTATTTGGCCTTATCGATGTCACACATAACAAATGGGAGTTTTTAGAAAACCCTGTGCTGCTGCTAGAAGCTGTACAATAAGACAACTTAGCAGTTATGACACAGGTAGACCACTTTTTCCATTCATCAAATGGCCCAAAAGTGTGAGATGCTTGGAACTACTAAATCTTCCAGAAAAGCTCTGTTTTGACATGCAAAACACATAAACACCTTCACTCAAAACCAAATGAGCATTGGTGCTAGCTGGGAATGGGTAGAGATGGCTACTCAGGCTTTAAATCCACCTGATACACAGAAATAAAATGTTCTCTCTCTAGCCTTGCCTGTCTCCCCACTTGGAAACCCAAACGAGCATAGCAATTCCCTGAGACTTCAGCTGGCATCCCTGAGACTTGGCAACCCTAGTCAGCAGGATCGCTTCTATATAATTGTAGCAGTTTTACGCCACTATTGATTGGCATGGCTCCATTATATGGAAGCCCGTATTTTGGTAAGACCTTACAATTCTCTATCAGACAGCTCATGTATGCTTTCATGAACGACAGTACTGTATGAAATTTAAGTTGTTGTTGTTCAGTCTTATAGTCAAGTCTGACCCTTTGTGACTCCATGGACCATTGTACACCAGGCACCCCTATCCTCCACCATCCTCCTCAACCCTCCAGGTCTGCACCCATTGCGTCAACAATACCATCTTGCCATCTCATTCTCTGCCACCCCCTACTTCTTCTGCCCTCAACCTTTCCCAGTATCAAGACCTTCTCAAGTGAATCCTTTCCTCTCATTTAATGTCCAAAAATGTCCAGTTTTTTAACCCATTTCGGGCTCTCTGACCCCCCCCCCGTCAGCTCCGGGCAGGTCGGGGGACCCGATCCACAGCTGCAGGGTGGCTGGGGAAGCCGACGGGGACTCCCCATTGGCTTCCCTAGCCACCCGCCCCTGTCTCCGCAGCTGTGGGGTGGCTGGGGAAGCTGATGGTGGAGCCCCTCATCAGCTTTCCAGCCACCCCACCCCTGCCTCCGCAGCTGCAGGGTGGCTGGGAAGCTGAATGGAGAACCCCATTCAGCTTTCCAGCCACCCTGCTGCTATGAACAACTGCATCGGATAACGCTAGCAGATCGTTATCTGATACAAAATTTCTTTAGAAATTTTGCATCGTTATCCAACTTTAGTGTTATCTGATGCAGTCGTTATCTGAGGTATTACTGTATAGCTCTTTTCTTTCACAAACATTATTAAGTTGTACCACATTCTCTGGGAGCATTCAATATAAGTCAGCAGCTACTTTGTCGGGAGGCCATGGCCATTGCTGAGCGGGATGGAAAATTGTCCATTATCTCCCAGTGAGGGGGGAAAAGAATGTGTATGTGTAAATGTGTTTATAGACATTCTGCAACATTATGCACCCTTGAGCTTTACTAGCAATAATTTCACATATTTGAATCACACCTTGATGATCTGGGAGGTGGGTATCCACCACAAACCATAACTTTCTGAATCATGTAAAATCTTCACAGGGTAGATACATGTTCATTTACATATTCATGTGTATATATATTGAAAAGTCATGCATGAAAAATCCCATAAAATTTGCTAAATCAATTTATTAGACATTTAAAGTTTTACTTGCTAGGTATTATTCATACGGTAAAGCGGGACATTTGAAAGATCATGTTAAGTGGAATGTCCATATTATTTATGAACATATTAATATAATCTATTCATACAAAATATTCAAAAGTCCTATACTTATGATGCAAATCTTTAACTAACATTTTTACTTTAATTCCTCTACACCATGCCATATTTACCCATAAGCTGATTACTTTGTTCATTTAAAAAAGTAGAACATTACAAAACATAGCAGTATCAAAGCTCCTATTTAACCGTTTAGCTGGGATTTTGAGAAGCAAAGGACATGAATGATCCCTGTGGAATTTTGGACTCTTTTGGTGTGTTTAAACAGCTTTTACTTGACTGTATTTCAAAATGTTTTTGAATAGCCAGATCAATTTCACTGCAGCATGTCAGCATAAGAGGTGGAGGAACTTGGTTTTAGTTCCCTTTAGGTTGAAGCTCCCTGTGGAACTGGTTTCATTGTGTTTTGGAATCTGGCCAGTGTCTTTTTACAGTTAACACAACATATACAAATTCAGCAACTTTAGAATAAAGAGAGAAAAATTTCTATATGGAAATAGGTTTACACCTGGGCTTTCTCTTGCTGAAAGTAATAGGACATATGTAATGTGCAAGATTAGAACCATATTATGCTTTCCAGCACTGAAAATAAAAACTAATAAAAACAAATGTCAATTTTATTTTCTGATAACCAATGTGAGAAAACACATGCATGCACACACACATTAGAACAGGATGTAAATACACTTAACTGAACTAACAGAATTTAGCCAGATAAAGTTAGTAGGCTCAGAGTATAGTACCCAGCATTCTGTTTCTACTGATGAATACATTAAGGTAAATTTAATCTAAGTAGCAATAAAAATAAATCTAAGTGCACTTCACTGAGGATTTTAAAAAATTTTTTACTATGCATTTGTGCACACACTCATGTTTGCCTAAAAGCATTGGGCCTGGAGGTACCAGAGACTATAAATATTGTTATTAAAATCCACAGGAAAGCAAAACTGGCAAAGGTGTGTATTTGTCAAATTTTTGAAATTACTGTACCTATTACTGTATATGACATATTAGAAGGTACAGTACTGTATCTTATAGCACCTTCAGGGACTGCAGTGTCTCAAGTGGCTAATCACTGACAGGAAGGTGGCAGGTCAGCAGTTCAATACCTGAATACTGCAGGATAGAGTGAGCTCCCGTCGTCTGTCCCAGCTCCTGTCAACCTGGCAGTTTGAAAGCAAGAAAGCAAGAAACTGTAAGTAGATAAATCGGGACCAAGGGTGTGCTGGGCACCTTGGGAGGGCGATGGACAGGGAGTGATGGGGGCACCTATTGGGGGGTTGGGGGGAGAAATCTCATACATTCCTATTACCTCCAGCACCCACCCATCCTCCCAGACTGATGTGGGGACTCACAAATAGAGGCATTTAATTAGGAAAAATTCTTGCGCCCAGGTGAATTATGTCACCCAGTGACATAATTCTGCCTGCCTCCAGGGGGGGGGGAGGGGAGAGCAGTCACTGGAGCACACTGGGATGAGTATCCCTGTGGGCCAGCACACCACTAATCAGGACCACTTTGGTGGGAAGGTAAACAGTTTTATGTGTGCTCTGGTGTCTAGTCATGCCTGCCACATGACCATGGAAACGTCCGCAGAAGCAGACCATGCTGGCTCTTTGGCTGTGAAACAGAGATGAGCACTGAACCCTAGATTCAGATATGACTGGCTTTTGAACAAGGGTGACCTTTACCTTTATAACACCTTCACACCAGGGCTTGCTGTTTTTGCAGTTAAGAATTCAGTTGTCATGCAGAACTGCAGAGGACTAAGCTACAATACAAATAACCTGTCTGTGTGCCAAAAAATAAGATACTGTACCATCCATAAAAATTATTTATACAGAGTAGCATGAAAAAGAATGTGAGTGATCCAGCTATACCTGGTTATATGTACAAACCTTAGAATGTATTATAATTCAGGTGTGGGTCTTTGAGCATTTAGAAGCATAAATTCTATTGAGGTCATCACTGTTGAGATGATAGGATTTATGGACACAGTCATTTAACCACATGCAACAAATGCTCCTAAGCTTTGTAAGGACACAAAAGACCTCCTGAGGAAACTATAGTCCATTTGCTATGGAATACTTCAAGCATGAATTATGTATGAAGAGATGCTTCACATCAATATGCCACACAGACATAACTTTAATCTATCAAGAGTACTATTTTGAATGAGGCTATAGGTGACTATGGTGGCTCATGTGGTTAAGATGCTGAACTCTACAACTGGAAGGTCAGAGTTCAATACCTGAGTACTGCACAATGGAGTGAGCTCCTGTCTCTGTCCCACCTCCTGCCAACCTAGCAGTTCGAAAGCAAAAAATTGCATGTAGATAAATAGGGACCACTTTGGTGGGAAGGTAAACAGTGTTCTGTGCACTCCAGTGTCTAGGCAGGCCTGCCACATGTTCATGGAAACGTATGCAAATGCAGACAGCGCTGGCTCTTTGGCTATAAACGGAAATGAGCACTGAAACCTAGAGTTGGATACGACTGGCTTTCGAGCGAGGGCAACCTTTACCTTATAGCACTTCTAACCAAAAGTACAGTGTCTCTGCACTCAGATAACTGTCCTACCTTTGAAAATAACTTGCATACGGCAGGCAAAAGGAACTGCAGAATGAATTCACTAAAAGGTGCCTTCATTTTGGCAGTTTCAAGTCTGGCTTAGACACAAAAGAAAAACAGGATCAGCCATGAACTATGGTCATATGTAAGGCACTACAGTGAGCAAACCATCGCTGACCTGGCATAGTGCTTCTTCCACTTCTGTACCAAAATCCTCTCCTCCATATAAGATAAATTCCAGTGTGCAGATACTAGAGCATGGATTCTCAACCTGCAGCCCATGGGCTGGATGTGGCCCATGGTGCCATTTCATGTGTCCCCCCCCCCCCCCCCCGTGCCTCCATCACACCTGGAAGTGCTATGTGGTGGAGGAAGGACAAAATGGCTGTCCAGCTCCCGAAGCTGTCTGAGGGAGCATGACCTGGCCCACGGCTTAAAATGGTTGAGAACTCCTGTGCTAGAGGATTAAAGAGAGACTGTAGCTTTTAACACGTGGTGAGAAGTTTTAATCTTAAGACTGGCAAAAGTGGAAATGATCCACGAAAACTAACGTTAAAATACAGCAATTAGTCTTTAAGGTGCCACAATATTCTTCGTCTTTTTGTTTTGGTTTATTTACTCTCAGATATGCTACCTAAATAGCTACCTGAAACTCCAGCATGCCCGCACACAATATGCTGGGAGGAAGGAGTGAAAACAGAACTGTGTTTAAAGAATCTTAAAGCAGAGTGCCTCTGTGCTTATGAAGAGTGCACCAACAGGAAGTAGGGTGGAGGGCACAATGCCTCTGAGCATGAGCAAAGAGAATTTTAGGTGTTTTTCTTTCACTGTGACTTCTAAGAAAAGTTGAAATTTTTGAAATGGTAGCCTTGTTTGTCTGTGCAACCCTATCAGGGAGTAAACAAAACAAAAGAAGACAGAACAAAAATATGTTGTGGTCCCTTAAAGACTAACTGCTGTCTTTTAATGTGAGCTTTGCGGATCAAGTTCACGAGTATGTGCTAGTATGCATATTATTATCTGGCAAGGGACTGCGGTGGCTCAGTGGTTAAGAAGCTCACCTTGATAGCTGGAAGCCGAGCAAGTTGGCAGTTTGAGACCTGGGACAGATTGAATACCCATCTCTGTTCCAGCTTTTGTGGACATGAAAGGAGCCTCATTTGGGCATCCCCTGAGCGGAGTTTCTCCTGCAAAAATCCTTTCAACCCAGAATAATTTCTGGCACAAAATTATTATTATCGTCTGGTGGACTGGATCATGTCTGTGAGTAAGTGCTATTTTTTTAAAATAGTAGCAGTGTTAGTCTGTGTTTCAGGCACATCAGGAAGCAAAAAACCAAAAACACTGCAGCACTTTAAAGACTAACTGCTATATTTTTAATGTGAGTCACTGTGGACTTGCTCCACAAAAGCTCACATTAAAAATATAGCATTTAGTCTTAAAAGTGCTGCAGTGTTTTTGGTTTTGCTTCCTGAGTATGTGCTATTATCAGTGATGGGATGTAACAGGTTCTCACCAGTTCTCCAGAACCGGTAGTAACTTTCCCCAGTGTCCTGGAGAACCGGTAGCAGCTTTTTGGGGGAACCACCTTCGGGGCTTACCTTTTCATTGGTTCCCCCACTGCACATGCGTGCCAAGCACTTGGTGTGCATGCACCCCTACAGTGCTTGGCGCGTATACACGGCCTCCTTGCTGTCCTCCCAAGCGGGGAAGAGGAAGAGAAGATGCTAGCCTGAAGCTCCCTATAGCCTGAAGCTCCCCAGGGTAAGTGACTCACCTTTGGATGTGGTGTGTCTGTGTGTATTTTAATGTGTATTTAATACCTTTACCTATATTGACGTACTACCACAGTTCCTAAAAAGGCCTGAGGGGTGTGTGTGTATGTGCTTATTTTTATTTTTTTATTATTTTGTATTTATTTATTTTTTCTTTGGCCCCGCCCACAACATAATGATATCACGATGTTAGCTCCACCCACACTGTGATGACATCGCGGTGGGGTAGTAAAAAATTTGACATCCCACCACTGGCTAGTATGCATATTATTGTCTGGTGAAGTGGAGTTGATCCATGAAAGCACACTTCAGAAAGTCGTATCAGGAAGCAAAAAAAATAAACAAAACTGCAGCACTTTAAAAACTGCTATATTTTTTCATGTGAGCTTTTGTGGATCAAGTCCACTTTTTGATCCATGAAAGTGCACATGAAAAATATAGCAGTTAGTCTTAAAAGTACTGCAGTGTTTTTGATTTGTTTTGTTGGTGGTTTTTTGCTCTCTGATATGCCTGAAACACAGACTAACACGACTACTTTTCCAAAATAATAATAATAATCAGCAGTTGGTTTTTAAGGTGCCACAACGTTTTTTGTCTTTTGTTTGATTCTGATATTCTAAGTCAGAAAAGAAGTGGCCATCATAACATGGCTACATGCCCTGGACGTCGGGAAACCTCCTAGACCAGGGATCAGCAAACTTGGCTCTCCAGATGTTCTTGGACTTCAATTCCCAGAAGTCCTGATCAGCAGGCATACTGACTTGGGCTTCTGGGAATTGAAGTCCAAGAACACCTGGAGAGCCAAGTAGTTTGCAGACCCCTGTCCTAGACCAGGGATCAGCAAACTTGGCTCTCCAGATGTTCTTGGACTTCAATTCCCAGAAGTCCTGATCAGCAGGCATACTGACTTGGGCTTCTGGGAATTGAAGTCCAAGAACACCTGGAGAGCCTAGTTTGCAGACCCCTGTCCTAGACCAGGGATCAGCAAACTTGGCTCTCCAGATGTTCTTGGACTTCAATTCCCAGAAGTCCTGATCAGCAGGCATACTGACTTGGGCTTCTGGGAATTGAAGTCCAAGAACACCTGGAGAGCCAAGTAGTTTGCAGACCCCTGTCCTAGACCAGGGATCAGCAAACTTGGCTCTCCAGATGTTCTTGGACTTCAATTCCCAGAAGTCCTGATCAGCAGGCATACTGACTTGTGCTTCTGGGAATTGAAGTCCAAGAACACCTGGAGAGCCAAGTTTGCAGACCCCTGTCCTAGACCAGGGATCAGCAAACTTGGCTCTCCAGCTGTTCTTGGACTTCAATTCCCAGAAGTCCTGATCAGCAGGCATACTGACTTGGGCTTCTGGGAATTGAAGTCCAAGAACACCTGGAGAGCCTAGTTTGCAGACCCCTGTCCTAGACCAGGGATCAGCAAACTTTGCTCTCCAGATGTTCTTGGACTTCAATTCCCAGAAGTCCTGATCAGCAGGCATCCTGACTTGGGCTTCTGGGAATTGAAGTCCAAGAACACCTGGAGAGCCAAGTTTGCAGACCCCTGTCCTAGACCAGGGATCAGCAAACTTGGCTCTCCAGATGTTCTTGGACTTCAATTCCCAGAAGTCCTGATCAGCAGGCATACTGACTTGGGCTTCTGGGAATTGAAGTCCAAGAACACCTGGAGAGCCAAGTTTGCAGGTCCCCCTGTCCTAGACCAGGGATCAGCAAACTTGGCTCTCCAGATGTTCTTGGACTTCAATTCCCAGAAGCCTTGATCAGCAAGCATACTGACTTGGGCTTCTGGGAATTGAAGTCCAAGAACACCTGGAGAGCCAAGTAGTTTGCAGACCCCCCTGTCCTAGACCAGGGATCAGCAAACTTGGCTCTCCAGATGTTCTTGGACTTCAATTCCCAGAAGTCCTGATCAGCAAGCATACTGACTTGGGCTTCTGGTAATTGAAGTCCAAGAACACCTGGAGAGCCAAGTAGTTTGCAGACCCCCCTGTCCTAGACCAGGGATCAGCAAACTTGGCTCTCCAGATGTTCTTGGACTTCAATTCCCAGAAGTCCTGATCAGCAGGCATACTGACTTGGGCTTCTGGGAATTGAAGTCCAAGAACACCTGGAGAGCCAAGTTTGCAGGTCCCCCTGTCCTAGACCAGGGATCAGCAAACTTGGCTCTCCAGATGTTCTTGGACTTCAATTCCCAGAAGCCTTGATCAGCAAGCATACTGACTTGGGCTTCTGGGAATTGAAGTCCAAGAACACCTGGAGAGCCAAGTAGTTTGCAGACCCCCCTGTCCTAGACCAGGGATCAGCAAACTTGGCTCTCCAGATGTTCTTGGACTTCAATTCCCAGAAGTCCTGATCAGCAGGCATACTGACTTGGGCTTCTGGGAATTGAAGTCCAAGAACACCTGGAGAGCCAAGTTTGCAGACCCCTGTCCTAGACAGCACCCCACCCCGTCCTCGGATCCCTTCCCAGCGTCTTCCCTCCGAGCTGGTTCCACGCACCGACCCGCGCCTGAACCGAGGCTCTTCCGAAGCCTCCCGGAGGGGGGAGAGGGAGGGAGGAGGGAGAAAAGCGAGCGGGAGGACTGGCGCCTCCTTCCTCCCGCTCTAGCCGCCTCTCTCTACTCCTCCTTCCAACGGAGGGGAGGGGGGTCGGGAAGAGGAGGAGGAGGAGGAGGAGGAGGACCCTCTACCAGTGTGGCTTCATTATCTGGCTGGCTGCAAGACTGAGGAGCTGTGGGGGGAGAGAAGACTGCGGGGGGGGGGGAACAGAGAACCAGGATTCAAGCAGTGTTTCCACCAGCTTTTCTTCCTCTCTGGGTGGTCTCCCCTTTCCCAATTTCTTACCTCTTCTTCTCTTCCTCCACCTCCTCCTCCAAATTTCCCATTCCCCTTTCCTCTCTGTTTTTTAATTCTAATTTTTTAATTCTATCTGTAAACTCTATTGCAGGAGTTCTCAACCTTTTCAAGCGGAGGGCCAGGTCACGCTCCCTCATAGCTTCAGGGGCATGATGGCCATTTCGCCCTGCCTGTCACACATGACACTAATGGGTGTGTGGCGGAGGTGCTGGGGAGCCACATGAAATGGTGTCATCATGGGCCGCATCTGGCCCCTGGGGCGTAGGTTGAGAACCCCTTTTATATTGTGCCTGCTCTTGGCACCTCTTCCTCTACTGTCACTCCCCTCAATTTTCAGCGTTTTTAAGCTCTAAGTTGCAACTGATTTGTTACCTGAAAATCCCCACCACACTTTGCTTTTTTTATTTTATTTTTTTCCTTTGCATGATTGCAGTGGTCTTTCTTTTCTGCTTTCAGCATAAAATCCACACGCTTTGGTTTGACCTGAGGTGTGACATACAGGAAAGGGGACTTTTCTTTTAAATTTGACCTCTACCATTAAGTTTATGGCTTAATTGCTGATCCTCATCTCTGGCCAACCACGTGCTGTTTGGTTTGGCGCGCTGCTTTCTCACCCCTCTATTTCCCCCAAGTCAGGAAATCAACAATGGATGGCACAGAAAAGTCCTCTGAGGGACTTACTAGTCTGTCCGTTTTGCAAGAAGACATCTGTGGCAGCAGTGATTGTAGCCTCCCTAAGATCAAGGATCTGACCACAACTCCCTCTTTGGACAGCCATGAGTTGCAGCCCTTTGCAGCCCTGACTAGGGAGGTCAGAAAAAGCAGTGGGATCCTGGTGGTAGGTCACATAATGTTCTGCTTGCACTCTTGGTTGATTTTATGCAGCTAGACAGTTTGCAAATGTAGGTGAATGCAGTTTGGAGTGGACTCACAGATTCTGTTTGGCCTCATAATGGTTACGCTTGTAAGCTGCAACACTGCAATTAATCCAAAATAGGTAAAAGTTTGAGTGCCTGTCTCTGTTCCAGCTCCTGCCAACCTAGCAGTTTGAAAACAAGAAATTGCAAATACTGTAGATAAATAAGGACCACTTTGGTGGGAAAAGATCATGGGGACATGAAAGGAGCCTCATTCAGGTGTACCCTGAGTGGAGTTTCTCCAGCAAAAATCCTTTCAACCCAGAATAATTTCTGACACAAAATTTTTATTATTAGGTAAATGTCCCCCTTGCTTGAAAGCCACTCATTCTAGGGACAGTGCTCATCTCGGTTTACAGCCAAAGAGACAGCGCTGTCTGCATCTCCATATGTTTCCATGGTCATGTGGCAGGCATGACTAGAGGTTGAAGCACATGAAATGTGTTACCTTTCCTGCCAAAGTGGAACCTGTTTATCTACTTGCAATTTCTTGCTTTCAAACTGCTAGGTTGGCAGAAGCTTGGACACCGCATCATGTAGCACTCCAGTCTTGAATTGCTGACCTTCCAGTTGTCAAGTTCAGTGTTCTGGCAGAATGATTGATAGTGGTGGAAATACTACAGCAGTCATCTTGCCTTTTTACAATGATTTGTACATTTGCAATAGAAGTAAGATGTTACAGAGCTGAGCGGAATGTTTCTTAGAAATATCTATGTCTATGACAATAAATTGACATACATTTTTTAAAAAAGCAAACCCACTTCACCATGAGGGTGCTCTGGCAACCAAAAAACCCCTTTCCCCTTCTTGATTAAGGCTTCCTCTCTCAGAACATTCCCTTTAAAAAAGGGAAAGAGATTACAGTTCTATTGTTGTTCCATACAAGTGCATGAAATTTTTAGTTGTATAGTAGTTTAATTTCCTGAAGTAACTTCTTTGCCTTTTTAAATAGCTACTTTGTATGTATTAAGTGTAACAGGAATTTTTGTCTGAAGTCAAAATGTAGCAACTATTTCTGTATTTCTAACAGAAGTTTGGTTACTAGTATGAGTTCAGGATCTGTTCTTTATAAGCTTATCCCCCACTCTTTGCAATTTTAAAAAATACAGTCTTTGTATCAACCTTTTGTGTAAATAAACATACAGTATTTGATTCTTTTGATGAAGTGTATACTCTAAAAGGCCAGACACAAAAACTAGAGACATCTCCTAATTTGAATTGAAATCAGGTTGGTGTTGCTGGAAGGCAAATGAGCAGATTTTTCAGTGTTTTCTAAATCAAAGGTCAAAGAAATCTTGTGTTAATGTCCTGAAAAGCAGTCACCAAATGAAGCAAATTAATTTGTGTAATCTCAGTGATGAGAGAAGCTCATTATATGATGCTCAGATGCTCACTTAGTTGAGATTTCCCTCTTGCAGTGATAGGCTAGCTCTAATATCTATTTCTGGTTTAAACTAGTTTCAATAGTGTTGCTATTTCTCTGGGGGTGGGAGAAAGGACAAGGTAATGCATAGGATCATCAAACATTGGCCTTGTTAGCCAGTCAAATTCTGCGCCTTTGTTATGATCCTACTCTTCCATCTTACTTTATGGAAGGGATGGGTCATTGTTTATATTGAATGTCCCATGAAGCATCTCTGAAGGACATGCATGAGCTTAAAAGGGCTCCCTCTCATTCATGCACTTACTTACTTACCCACCACACAGATATCAGCAGTAGTTGCTGAAAGCTCAGGAAGAAGGTGTGACTTACCTATTTTATGTTGACTTTTGGAATTGTTTGGAGTATTTCTTTAGAGCAACTGCAGGGATAATCTGTTGTCCCTATTTGAGGGAAGGTCTGAGCCTCTTTATACTACCTACACGGGCAAGATTTACTATTGTGTGAGACTGGCATGCATTACTTCTACTATGGATACATTGTTTTGTATTTAAAAGTAATATTTCCAGAAAAATATAATGGCTTATAAAAATATTGATGTACAGATAGTAGGCGTTTCCTAAACTGGATAATCACTTGTATCCATAGTATCAGAAAATACAGTATATCAATACTGTAGCAATAAAAACATCAGAACTTTCAAAGAAATATTGTAGAAAGAAGGGTAATAACGTACATTCTGTGCTCAGAGGTTGATTTGTGAGTTTGTTAATGTGGGTACAATAAAAGTACTGTGGACTTAATCTGGTTGTTGATCTTGACAAGAGTAAACCTGTTGATTCAGTGGGTTAATGTTGGTACTGATTTACCATTCAGCAGTTTATTTAGTAAGTTTGTTGCAGCTGGGACTTGCAGTTGTGTTTATGCCTATGCATTGTTCTTGTATTATTTTTATTATTGTTACTGGGATATGTAGCATGATATTATTTTTATTATTGTTACTGGGATACACAGTACAGTATAGTGTAATGGACAGAGTGGCAGACTGGAATGAGAAGGTCTGGATTTGAATCCCCACACATAAACTGGGGGTCTATAATTGATAAAGCCACCCCTTAAATATTTCGCATAACCTTGAACATCCTATTGGGGTTGCTATAAATCTGTTCCAACTCAATGAGACATTACGATAACAGTTATTATTGTAGTTACTATTGTTTCTGAAGCAGGAAGCTCACCTTAACAATGTACTGTATTTTGGTTGATAATGTTTCACTGTTTCTTTATTCATTTTAGTCTGTAATTTTGCCAGTTTACAATGCTGAGAGCTGGTTGGACGAATGTTTGCAGTCTGTTCTAGACCAAGACTTTCAAGGCTCTGCTGAAGTCTCTGTTTTTAATGATGCTAGTACAGTACGTATTCTTACATTCATCTCTTTTTAGTTTTATAGTTTATGGGCTGTGGTGGCTCAGTGGTTAAGAAGCTTGCCTTGTTAGCTGGAGGGCCAGCAAGTCGGCAGTTTGAGACCTGGGTACTGCATGATGGTTTGAGCGCACATCTCTGTCCTAGCTCTTGGGGACATGGAACGAACCTCATTCAGGCATCCCCAGCAAAAATCCTTTCAACCCAGAATAATTTCTGATACTAAATTATTTTTATAATTATTAAATAGAGTACTAATTTCACAGATGTGCCAGTATCCTCTTTGTTTAACTTTCAACATTTGAAAGTTCAACATTAATTCTTCAGTTGCATTTATTTTTTGCCAGGACAACTCAGCAAGTATAATAAAGAAATGGAAAATTCGTTTGGAAGAAGTGGGCATTCGAGTAGTTTTGGGAGGAAATTACTCATGTCAGCCGCGTGGAGGTAAGTACTTTTTAAAAATGAAGCTGTAAGACAATTCTTTTCATACTATAGCAACTTAACATATTGTCAGATAACATTCAAAATCCATTGATTATGACATGATAATACAGATGTCTCTAGAATTCTGACACAAATGTCAATGAGTTGTATGGTAATAAATGGTACCTTTTCTTCTACCATGCTATAGTGTCTTTTAAGGAGTCAGAAATAAATTGTTTGCTATGTTGAATTATCTGGCTTGTTTCTCCCTTGACAAGCAAAAATCACAAGCCAGTTTCCCCCACTGATCTTATAATTGTGGCTTGTTACAGAACGATAAGCCAGGAATTCTGATTCATATGACATGCTAACTAAGAGGGAAGGGAGGAATGTATACCCCTCCTGGTGTTTTGTATTGTAACAGGCAGCATTTTCATTCATTCTCTTCTGTTATTTGTGCCCTGCCTATCTCCTTGAGTGCCCAAGACAGCTTGTAATATCAAAACAAACAATATGTGAAGCTAAAAAATATCAATAATTTATTATAAAACAATTACACCAGTATCCTGGGTAAAGGTCACCCGTGGTCGAATGCCAGTCATATCCAACTCAGGGGCTCAGTACTCATCTCTATTTATAGCTGAAGAGCCAGCGCTGTCTGCGTTTGCAAATGTTTCTGTGGACATGTGGCAGGCATGCTTTGACATCAAAGTGCACGGAATGCTGTTTACCTTCCAACTGAAGTGGTCCCTATTTATCTACTTACAATTTCTTGCTTTCGAACTGCTAGGTTGGCTGGAGCTGGGACAGAGACAGGAACTCATTCCATCATGAAGTACTCAGGTTTTGAACTGCTGACCTTCCACCTTCCAGTCAGCATCTTAACCACTTGAGCTATTGCAGTATATTGGGGCTATTAAAACTGGTACAGTCAAACCTCGCATAAAGAGTGCCTTGCTTAAAGAGTAACTCGCTTAAAGAGCAGATTTTTTTCTGAACGTTCGCTTTGCTTAACAAATAAAACCAACCAAAAACTCGCTTAACAAATAAATCGGAGTTCGCAGTCCCCACCACAATTGGTCACTTTCAATGATGTTTCGCTTAAAGAGCAAACTTGCTTAAAGAGCAATCCTGTTGAACGCATTATGCTCTTTAAGTGAGGTACAACTGTATGTAAAAACAGATTAAGGCAGTTTTTGAAGCACATTAAAATATTTTTTAAAATATAGTCCTGATTTGAAAACCCCTTTATAGGCAGCCAGTTACTGAAATAGGCCTACCTGAAGAGAAAGCTTATTTCACTTGTGTTGCAGTGGTTAAACTGTTCTACTGCAGCCAAAACGGTGCTCATATTCTGAGTTCGATCCTGACGGGAATCAAGGTTAACTCAACTTTCCATCCTTCTGAGTTTGGTAAAATGAATACCCAGCTAATTACCTTGCAAACCACCCAGAGAGTGCACTAAATGCTATGGGGTGGTATATAAGTGTTATTGCTATTGCCTGGTGGTGGAAAGACAATAAGTCTGGTTTGCCATGGGAGGGAATTCCACAGTTTGGGAGCAGCAGCAGAGAAGGCCCTGTCTTGTGTCTTCATCAGATGCAGCTGTGAGAATGATGAAATGATAAGAGATCCACTCAGTAACAACATTTGGAGAGAATATATAGTCCCTGTGCCAAGTATATTTTTAGTGGCTGTTGTGGCTGGGTGGACCAAAGTGGGACAGATGGACTGTATATAAATTAAAATATGGAACATTTAGAACAAACAAGAATTGCAGATAATTTTTATTTGTGCTGTGTGATCATAATTTTATTAATGGGCCCATGTTTAGAGAGCCCTTCCTAATAAATGTCAAATGTTGATGGCTTCTTGAGCTTTTTGTATATTGTGGTATTTGGTCTAATACTAGATAGATTGTGTCTGTGGCTAACAACATTTTCTAAAGAGTAAGCTCCATTGAATATGGTTAAACATATTCCCAGGGAAACAGGGATGTGGAAATCTGTCTGAAAAACAACAGGACTTTGGTTTAACGGTAAATAATCCCATAGTATGTTTTCATGATTTTTCTGGCAATAGTTATCTCTTCCGAACCATCTGTTGCTAGAAATTAATGCTTGCTTTTTCTTAGTTTTCCAGTCTGCTATTCTGTATGTTTTAAAGACATATAATCTATGCTGAAACTTGGCTGCAGTCAACAAGGGGGGAAAGTGGTGTGAGTTGACAAAGCCATCATCTTTGCTGCAGACTGGGAATAAGCCAGACCTGTGGTCTGCTAGACTGAAAAAGACGAATAAGGTTAAATTTGTGACGCAAGCCAAAGTAAATAGCTTGGGAGTTGTTGTAATTGGGTGGAAAGTAACGAATTCAAGTTGACGTGCCGCATGTGACTGGCCTAGAATAAAAATCAGTTTGGCAGGAAGTCTGAAAAAGGGACAGTTTTATCAGGAAGAAGAAAAATAAAACTTTTCAAGGAAGAGGATAAAGTCTATTGGTGCTTGCTTGATTTCTTTTCCAGAACAAATGTCCAGTGAACTTCTATTTAGAAAATTTTAATTTGTTCTTTCCTTCCTTATTCCAGTATGTCTATAGTCATCTCACATAACAGATACCTGGGACTGTTTTCTCTCTCTCCTTGTGAGTGCAGTTGAGCTGTATTTGGAAATATTTGGAAATCATAGCTAAGGGGAAACAGGAACATTTTCATATACACTATATAGATTGCAATATATATCATATTTGCTGGTGTATAAGATCCACTTCCCCCAACTTAAAATACACTGGAAAATGGAGTGTGTTTTGTACTGTATAGTGGGCTATTTTAGTAATAACTGGGTGTGTCTTATACTCCAATGCATCTTATACATCAGCAAATATGGTATATATATTTACTCGCTTTATATAAGAGTAAATTGTATGTGGCTCAAGTTACTAAGACACTGACTGGGAGGCGGAAGTTCAGCAGTTCGATTCCTGAGTACTGCAGGACGGAATGAGCTCCCGTCTCTATCCCAGCTCCTGCCAACCTAGCAGTTCGAAAGCAAGAGATTGCAAGTAGATCAATAGGGACCACTTTGGTGGGAAGGTAACAGCATTCCATGCGCTCTGGTGTCTAGTCATGCCTGCCACATGACCATGGAAACATCTGCAGAAGCAGACAGCGCTGGCTCTTTGGCTTAGAAACAGAGATGAGCACTGACCCCTAGAGTCGGATACGACTGGCTTTCGAGCAAGGGAAACCTTTACCTTTACTAGTAATCTTTACAGTGATCTGTTTTGTAGATTCAAGAGTTCAGAAGTCACAAGAAGAAATGTCTAACCCAGTGTTTCTCAACCTTTGGTTTTGATGTGAATTCGATGAACGTCTTACGTTTCAGTAGGGTGGTCTGACTGCGTTTGGCATGTAACAAAACTGTGTACTTTTGACAAGTTGCCACAACAAAACTACAGCACTGACGAAAATAAGGATTATGCCATATGAAAGATCGTCTTGGTGACTTTCAGGAATGCTAGGACCCAAAGTCCAGGAATGCAAAATGATGATGTCATTAAATTCGAAAGGTGCCATAGAAAAATGACATTTTGGCTGGGGGCGTCTTTTTGTCAGTGATCCAGCGACCAAACCATGCAACCGATCGAGGTGATCCAAAGAGCGTTAGATAGAGGATAAAATAACCTTTGTTATGACATTATTAGAATTTTGGTCAGATTTCAGAAACAATTTTTATGACAACGTTTACAAATAAATCTTTGAATGACATCTCAAAAGCACTCAAATGAAAGGGACAGATCTGTTGGAAACCAAGCAAAACCGTCCAACGCCCTCATCAGCAACCTCTATCAACCATAGAAAGTGGTTTTGGTCGATTTCAGACAGATTTGTCCCTTTTATCTGAGTTTGTTTTTTGGGAGGGGGAAAATTCTGGTCGAGGACTTTTGGATAAACATTGTCATAAAAATGTTTTGGAAAGCCCAAACAAAATTATAATAGTGCCACAACATAGGTTATTTTATCATCTATCTAACACACTTTGGATCACTGCGATTGGTTGAGTGGTTTGGTTGCTGGCTCACCGACAACTAGACACCCCTAGCGAAAATGTCATTTTTACAGGGCAACTTCAAAGTGTAATGATATCATCAATTTGCATTCCCAGACATTGAGTCCTAGCATTCCTGAAAGTCGCTGAGATGATCTTTCAAACGGCATAATCCTTATGTTCATCAGTACTGTAGTTTTGTTGTGGCAACTCATCAAAAGTACACAACCGAATTCACGAACTAAATCCCTGACGGTAGTGTCCTTTGACTCTACCTGCCACACTTTTTTTGGACTTCAATTCCCAGAAGCCCAAGTGAAATGCCCAAAGCACTGACTTAGGCTTCTGGGAATTGAAGTCCCCCAGTGGGGCATGTGCCCCATGTTGAGAACTACTCTTCTAGACCAATATACAGTAATACCTCGGATAACGCTAAGACTTGGTTCCACAAGTTTTGGTGTTATCCGATTTTTAGTGTTATCCGATGCATATTAAAATCCTATGGGATGGATTGGATAACGTTAAAGCTCCATAGAGATACATTGTAACCGCACAGGCTTTAGCGGTTGTTATCCAATCCATCCCATAGGACAGGGATCTGCAAACTTGGCTCTCCAGGTGTTCTTGGACATCAATTACCAGAAGCCCAAGTCAGTATGCCTGCTGATCAGGACTTCTGGGAATTGAAGTCCCAAGAACATCTGGAGAGCCAAGTTTGCTGATCCCTGCCATAGGACCTTAATGTTATTCAATCCAATTCTCCTCCCCAGATTACTTAACGTTATGCGATTTTAGCATTATCTGAGGTAAACGTTATCCCAGGTATTACTGTATCAGGCAGAGGTCTTATCCATTATCATAATGCTAAAATTGCTTACTAGTCCTAGATATTTAACCACTCATAATTTTTAAACAGAGCTCTTAGGCTTCTAGGAATTGAAGTCCACCAGTGTTCCAGAACATAGTTTGGGAAATGATGTTTGTATCTTTAACTCATTCCCAACTTGTACTTTTATTGTTTTCAACCTTACAAACAGTATTTTCTACCTCTTTTACTTTTCCACTCTAAACTACCCTCTCCCAAAATTCCTTTAACAAAAATAGACTTACTGTATAAGAAGGTTTTATTGTCTTTGTGGTGTACAGTTCTGCCCTGAGATGACAAATAACCTTGATGTAGGTGATTACCTTTTTAAAAAAAGTATGAATAATATTGGCAATGGGATTTTGTAACAGTGCGTAACAAAATTAAGACTTTAATTTCCCATGGGGTACTTTTTCACTGTAATTTTTTCTATATTGTAGTCTGTATCTATCTATAATTCTTGACTGTATGTTTTACTAGCTGAGAGTGATGGGAACTGGAGACCAACAATGTCTGAAGAGTCACATATTCTTCACCCCATAACAGCCAGCTCTAATATTTTGTCCTGTTCTAGCGTGCTCAAAACCCAGAACTCCACTGGTTGGCTTCATTCTATGGGAGGGTGTACATTACTTCTTGGCATAATTCAGTTTGGTGAGAAAACAAATAGAATGCAGCTGAGAAGCAGTAAGTCCTGCTATTCCATGAAATTAGATTTAAACAATGGTATATTTGAGTGCTTTTTCTTTATCAGTTTACTCTTGTTGGAAAAATTGAACTCTCTGATTGTTAACTATAACATGTTCTATTGCTGGCAGACCTTAGTGCAGGGGTTCCAAAACTTTATGGGCTGCAGGCCGGTCACGTGGGCCGGTCACGTGGTTCAGGGAGCCAGTCACAATAGCATGGGGCCAGATCTGGCCCCTGACGCCAATTCACCCAGCCCGTGAAGCCCTTGTCACTCCTGAAAGTGGAAGTAAAATGTGCCTGTACGGGCGCGTTTTACTTCAGCTTCCAGGAGTGATGAGAGCTTTGTGGGTCAGATGAATTAGCATTGGGGGCTGAATCCAGCCCCCAGGCCATAGTTTGTGCCTGCCTGCCTTAGTGCTTTAGACATCAAGGGTGCAAAAACCTACTGGCAGATTAGATTGTAGGCTAGCATAAATCCAGTGCATCTCTCTAGCACTAGAAGGAGAGCCTTCTCTGTGTCCACTCCGGGCCTATGGAACCTCCTGCCAACTGAGTTGCGCCTCCAGATAAGTAGGGTGGCATACAAGTGTGAACAATAAATAAATAAATAATATGAACGAGCAGCTCTGTTTGGCCTCAATTCAAAGTGCTTGTTCTCTTCTTTTAAATAAATGTGTCCTGCAGCTGACAGGCAAAGACATTTACAAGCTTTTGGCAATTAATAGCTCAAACCGCAAGAACTTACTTGATGCAACAGCTTTTCACTTTAAAGAATAAAATATTCTAGTACGAGTACAATAAACAAAAGATTTTAAAGTTTTTAAATTATAGTTTTAATAGCATAATGAATTTAATTTTGTTTTAATGTTCATAACTTTATTGAATTTTCTGTAGTTTTTAATATTTTAAGCCATCTTGGGTCTTAATACTGGGAGAATGACAATGTATAAAATAAATTAATTGCTTGAATCTTGTTGCTTGGCATAGGAACATTTTTGACTTTCTGTCTGATCTTAGCTGGGAAATTAAAAAGTCCTCAACATAATGCCCCCCTCCCATTAATTC
The DNA here is from genome assembly GCA_030440675.1 of Furcifer pardalis. Taxonomy (NCBI): domain Eukaryota; kingdom Metazoa; phylum Chordata; class Lepidosauria; order Squamata; family Chamaeleonidae; genus Furcifer; species Furcifer pardalis. The sequence continues at coordinate 59,912,795 of CP126893.1, read as the reverse complement.
AGTACGTGCACATACCCTCAAGTATTATGGCAAGGGCTTTTCTTTGTTGGTTAGAAATGGACTGAAAATTGCTTATTTTATTATAAAGGTTTCCGTTGCTCGAAAGCCAGTCATATCTGACTCTAGGGTTCAGTGCTCATCTCTGTTTCAGATTTATGCTAAGTTATAAAATTTCAACCAATATCCTAGGATTGGAGCACCTTTAAGATATGGTATGCACTCAATACTTCGCTTAAAGAGCATAATGCATTCCACGGGGTTGCTCTTTAAGTGAAACACCATTGTAAGTGACCAATTGTGACTTCTGGCGGGGACGATTGTGAACCCCGGTTTAGTTGTTAAGTGAGTTTTTGGTTGGTTTTAGTTGTAAAGTGAGGCAACCATTTAGAGAAAATTCTTCTCTTTAAGCAAGTTAGTTTCTAAGCGAGGTGCTCTTTATGTGAGGTTTTACTGTATCTTGATGTTCCTAGACAATAATAAGCAAGTGGATAAAGGCATGCTGTGTTAAATTATGCTTATTTGAATATAAGTAGTTGTGCAGTAATTATTTTTTAGGGAAGAACAGCTCATTTATATTTAAGTTTGGGAGGCCCAGTTTGTTTAAATTCTTTGTAGCTCTTTTGTGCTTTAGTGATTTGCTTTACTGTGGTTAGGAATAGTTAAAACTTGTAGGGAGTACTTCCTTTGTAAAAAAGCAGCCCCAATAATGAAACAATGTGAACATCTTCACATCTTGAATTGTTTACACTGGATTAAGATTCATTTCTGATTCTTTACTGTCGTGGAAGAGGAAAAGGGAAAAGAAAAGGGAAAACTCAGCACAAAAGAAAGGGTCAGTGGCTTTAAAGAAACTACCACAAAACTACTTCTTTCCAAGAGCAAGGAATGTTAATATCTCATGGGGTCTTAGGTTTGTACTCTTGTGACCATGACAACAGGCTCTTTTCACTAAGTAAGCAGGCCTTACAAAATGCAAAGCCTTGGCACAAACATTTGTGTTTCATCAGTGTAGTAATATCTCAGCGAATTCTTTGCTTACACCAAACATAGGATTCATTGCATGAGTCTGGTTTTTAATGCCCAGTTTCTATGCAGAATAAAGTCTCCTTGGAATCATTGGTATCAGTTCTGTTGCTGGAGAAACAGGCTTTGTTAGAAATAGCTGGCTACCAGATTTTTGGCTGTCTTGTTTTTAATTTAAGTATCTTCCTTCTAGCACATGAAGAAATAATGCTGTCTCCCCTGTGGTTAATTTATCTTGTTATCATAACAAATATGTATTTAAGAAGTAGTCTTTAAATATTTGAATTGTAATTTAGGAATATTCATCTAGGAAGTATAGCTTTCTTGCAGGTAAAATGGCAGTGTAATGTAGAAACTCTGCTCAAATTAAAAAAAGATAAATCAAGGTAGTAAAATAAATTCTGGAATAAGCCCTTACCACATAATTTAATGGCATTTGCACCACTGGAAATATCCAGCTTCAGCTGCTTGATAGGCAATTCTAGCATGTCACCTGTGCATGTGAGAGAGAAAAAAACTGATGACGTAGGTTAAGAAATATAGCAGCAACTTGAAAATTTGCCATGATCAATAGACAAAAATAGTGCCAGTAGAAGCAGCAGCTTCTTCTTCTTCTTCTTCTTCTTCTTCTTCTTCTTCTTCTTCTTCTTCTTCTTCTTCTTATTATTATTATTATTATTATTATTATTATTATTATTATTATTATTATTATTATTATTATTATTATTATTATTATTATTATTATTATGCTGCCCTATTCGGTTGGAGCGACTCAGGGCAGTTCCCAAATACATATAAAGCCACAAGTTCATAAACACAACATGTAAATATCAAAAATAATCAGTATCAATACCGCAAAACAGATAGGAACCTGACATCACTTCTTATAAAGTTAACACACATTAAACAGAGAAGGGTGCATTTGAAAAATGGATTGAATGAGAGCTAAATGGTTTGCACTACACAGTGCAAAATAGATTTGAAAACATGGAAATAATAAAACTGAGTGCTGGAAGAAAATGAAGAAGGCAGCAGCATAACCTCACTTTTAGTGACATAGGTCGACAGTAGCTGTTCTGTTGTGAAACTTTCAGGAAATGCCATTAACAGAGTACACAGAATGCCTGCCCCACAAAAACCACCAAGTTGATTCACCAGGAATCTTAATTGTGTGCTTTGCATAATACTCTGAAAAGCTGCTGAAATTATGGTTCCTAAACAACTTACTCTTGCTGAAATATATAGGAGGGAAAATTCCTTTTTCTTATCAGGATCTTTCCCCACTTCAGGCATTACATAAAAGAAAAAGCCTCGATGAACTCCCTAGGCAACAGCAAATGCTCTTTCACTGGGGATACTTATTTTTTTAAAAAAAAAGGGGGGGGGACTTTCCCTAATCAGTCTTTTATATGCCCAGATTTAATGTCCACTCTAAGTAACTAGTTGCCTCACTGTAACCCACCCATTAGTTCAGGTGTTCACAACCAACGGCCCATGAGCTGGACCTGGCCTGCAGCAGCAAATCATCTAACCCATGCTGACAACCCCAGAAACAGAAGTGGACACATTTATGACAGTCGTAAATGCAGCTGTGCCTGTGCAAATGCGCCCGGCGTGGTTTACTGCAGCATTTACAGCCAGGGAACCACATGCCTGGCCCGCTCAGCTGTATGAGGGGGCATGGTACAGCCTGTGGTGTGAAAAGGTTGAGAACCCCTGCATTAGTTAGTCCACTCTTGTCCTTTTCTCCATGGGTTATCAAAACCAGTGGACATGCTGGTGACAATTGGGACACCATCCCAGGTGTCTTGAGAACCATGTCCTTTCCTCTTTGCCTGCAGTGCCCTTCAGCTGCAATGTCTTTTCCAATCCCTCTTATTGGTTCTTCCTCCTCCTCCATCTCTTCCAGAGTCTTCGTCACCAACACTTCAAAAACAACCAGTGACCTCAGTGTCTTCACTCTCCCTAGTCCACTGGGGAGCTACAAGTCTGGACTTGCAGGTTGGGGTTTCTGGAGGGCAATGGGCCACCCTTCTCCTTCAGTGCCAGATCCAACAGAACTTTGCCAAGCTCTTACTTACTCTTTCTTAAACACCTTGTGGTTAGGTAGGACCACATATTGTAGTAAGATAAAGAGGACATGAAACAGCCCTGTGAAACCATATCCATAAAGAATGTTTGCCTGTCTTTACTGAAATACTTTAATACTGAACAGAGTTATTGTTACAATTCTGCCATCATCTTGACTTTAACTGATATGACAGATTAATACCCGGCCTGTATAACTGCATCAATATAGGCTACACTAGTACGTCGGATAACAATGAGACTTGGTTTCACAAGTCTCGTCGTTATCCAGTTTTTAACATTGTGCAATGCATTTAGCGCACAACGTTTTAAAAAAGCCCTGTTTCCCTGGAGGCTGCAGCAGGCTAGAACGTCGGGATTTGAATCCTGACGTTTTGGCTTGCTCCAGCTTTCAGGGAGGTTGGGGAACTTTGAAAACAGTTTGGATCGGGTCCTCCAACCTCCCTGCAGCTGACGGGGGGGGGGGGGGGTCAGAGAGTTTGAAATGGGTTCACAGCAACTGCATTCACAGCAACTGCATTCACAGCAACTGCAGTAGGGTTGGGGGAAAGGCACGCGCAGTGGGGGGGGGGTAGTTTGGGTAGAAGTTCTACCCAAACCACCACCCCCGCAGACCATTGCCTCGGATAATGCTAAATAATCATTATCCAATGCAAATTTTTTCCAAAAAACTTGCATTGTTATCCGATTTTAGTATTATGCGATGCAATCGTTATCCGGGTATTACTGTACATATTAAAAGGCTAGTTAGACACTTTCTTGGAATTACCTCACAGAATAATGTCCAGCAAAGGTAGAGGCAGTGAATGCCAATGGTAATTTCTCAACCCAATTTTGGTGTTAATATTTATTTGTTATATGGCTATTAGTCTTGGTTTTTTTTTTTAAATCAAAACTGGGTGTTTCTTTGTTGAATTACACATTTGATTCCCCCCCCCCCCAATGTCACAAGGGAAATTATAGAACAAAGGGCAGGATTTTAGGCTGAAGTTCTAATGCCAGCCTTTTGCTGGGGAAAGGGATAAACTGACTTTGGGGTAATTTAATAATTTAAGAATAATCTACATATTATTAATCCTCAGTACAAAAAAAATCCTGAAAGCACTCTCAGAACTAACACTGAAAGAACAGTTCTGTACTAGTGGGACTTCAAAATTAAATCACACAGCAAAGCTAAGTGCCAGTTAGGTAAATTTTGCATCTCATCACGGAAGACTGCAGGTTTCAAGAACAAAATACATTAACATCAGTGATGGGATGACACCGGTTCTGACCGGATCCACAGAACCGTTAGGAAGATTTCCGGAGGGCTCTCCGTGGGGGTAATACCGTTTTTGAGGCGTCCGCATTGGATGCCTCACCAGGAGGAAAATTTAAAAAAAAATTGGAGCAAAAATGGCTCCAATTTAGTGCGCATGCGCAGAAACTCAATCTGACGCATGCGCACTAAATTGGAGCCATTTTTGCTCCAATTTAAACAAAATTGGATCCGGCCGCCCCTGACTGGAGCCTCCTGTGGAGCCGCTTGCCGCCGTTTGCTGCTGCCGTCGCCACCGCCACCCGTCGCCGCTGCCTGGTGCTTCTATCACCACTGCCACCTCCTGCCATCGTTGCTGCCGTTGCCATCGCCATCGCCGCCGGAACCGAGGAAGAGGCGGGGCGCTCCATGTTGACTCCAATTTTTAAAAAACCGGACCCGGAGCCACTGCCTGCTGCTACTGTCGCTGCTGCTGCCGCCTCCTGCCATCGCCGCCGCCGTTGTCGCCGTCGCTGCTGGAACCGGAGGAGGAGGAGGCGCGCTCCGCTGGCTTGGGGCGACGGCGGCAAAGGCGGCGGCGATGGCGGGAAGCGGCAGCAGCGGCGACAGTAGCAGCAGGCAGTGGCTCCGGGTCCGGTTTTTTAAAAATTGGAGCCAACATGGAGCGCCCCGCCTCCTCCTCCAGTTCCGGCGGCAATGGGGACGGCAACGGCAGCAGCGATGGCAGGAGGTGGCAGTGGCGATAGAAGCACCAGGCAGAGGCGACGGGTGGCGGTGGCGACTGCAGCAGCAAGCGGCGGCAAGCGGCTCCACAGGAGGCTCCAGTCAGGGGCGGCGTGCCTTGCCGTGTGGCCCCGGGCCATGGGGGTCGTCGGCCCCAAGAAGGGTAAGTGAGGGTTTTGTGTTTGGGGTGGGTGGGTGGTTTATGGTGTTTTGGGTGGGTGGGTGTATTTTTATTTAATTTTTATTTTATTTCTTTATTTATTTTATTTCTTTAAGTTATTTACGGGTTTGTGTTGTGGTTGTTTGGGTGGGTGGGTGGGTTGAGGTGTGTGTGTGTTTGTTTGTTTTAATTCTATTTAATTTATTTATTTAATTTATTTAATTTTATTTAATTTTTATTTATTTTATTTTTATTTTGGCCCCGCCCATGACGTCATGACGTCGGCTCTCCACGACGTCATGATGTCATGATGTTAGCTCCGCCCCACTATGATGATGTCATGGTGGGGTAGAAAATTTTTTGTCATCCCATCACTGATTAACATTAATTGAAATTAATGAGTTTTAAAAATAAAACAGGCCTTAAGTGCTCACTTTTAGGATACTCTGATAAGTATCAGACAACTAGGTTCTTAATCTTATAGCTATGACTCAGTAAAACAATTGTTTTTATTATTGTAACTAGAATTTTACTAACAGACTACAACTGCAAACACAGCCTGTTTCCAGAGAGCTATCTGTGATAATATGTTTTGAAGCAAAAATTAAAGAATTGTAGTGCCTTTAAGATTGACAAATTTATTGCAGTGTGAGCTTTTCCAAGTAAATCAATTTTTTTCAGATGCATGACCTGGAATCTTTCTGGAATGATGCAACTTAATGTCATAGTTTTGTAAGTGGTGTGTGTGATCTTGCCAGCTGTTTGTCATGTGCTTGACGTAACATGTCCACATATCCAGACATGTGAGCAGTAGTCAGCAAAATGCTAAAACTGCTTCTATAATTCCCCTAGCATATATGGTTTTTTGTGGGGAGATTTTGACAATGAAGTCTGAAGAAATATAGGGAAATCAATGAAAGCTCAAGCAGAAAAACATTGGTTCATTTTAAAGGCCCTGCAATGCGTGGCTTTTTATATTATTATTAAATAACCAATTTTGTTGCAGAAGAATTAGTTGTTCCACTCTAGTCTCTGCAGTTTCTATTATAGGAGATAATGTTGCCAAACATGAGTTATTTCATTAATCAAGTCTAAACAGGCTAAACCATGTGAAGATGTGGTAATGTTTTGTTGAGCTTGTGAAACATTTAAATTTACTTTGTAGTAGCCTCACAACTCTTAAATGGTTTTTTAAAAGAGTTAACTTATGATCTTGACAAATATATATTCTAATAACAGTCTTAATTCTCCAAGTGCTTGTCCTTATATAGCCAAAATGGTACCAACAATGCACAAGTGGGAAGTCGCAATAGGTTTGGGGGGAAAACTTCATTGTTTATGAAAAGAAATCTCAGTGGGAGGGACATTCCACAAGAAGCCTAATGAGGACTGAAAATGCTTAATATTTACTTGTAGCGTATTAGTGGGAATGGAGTGAGATGCAAAGAAGAAGAGTCCTATGCTCTGTACAATTTTGTGGCCAATTTCTCTGTGTACATGAGAGATGCTCAGAGGAGAAAGGCTAAAATTTGTTTTATTTGAAAGTGTTCCCGAATGTAATGTATACATAGCACATGCTGGAGAATTGCTAAAAGAGTATAATAAGATCAGAACAATATTCTAAAGAAATGTGATGGTTGTATGCAAGGTTCATAACCTTCACTTTTTATGTCTATATTGTTACAGACCTATTTGAACAAAGATGTAGTCAGTCTTGGTGCTGAGAAATAGAATTGGGATTTGGGACTTCAGAAAGTAAAATGAAAGCAATCTGAAGATGTCTCACTGTCAGGGGCATCGTAGTCTTATGTTTGATAAAGAATTTAGTTTAGCATGTTTTCTTAATGTGCAAGTTCTAGTTCTCTTAACATCTCAGTCTTTTTAAAAAAACAATTACAGTATACAATTAGACCTTTTGCAACTTCTAGTCTTAAGACTTTTGCCATTGCTTCCATTTTTTCATCCATTAGCTTTTTTCAATTGGATATCTGGGGTATACAGAAAGAGGCTCCTCAAAGATTGTAGTATTTTTAAAACACAATTGGGCGTCACCTGCTAACAGCAAGCTTGTGTTGTTGGCTAATCTTTCTCACGTTGGGTCAGGCAAAAGGAACTGCAGAATTAATCCAGCACAAGGTGCTGACATGCAAACTCACCATGATTTGTTGGCATAGCCTGTGATATCTGAAATGGTCCTATGCCAAAGATGCACAAATTAAACCTCCCTGGTGTTTGCTTAAGGAAGGATATGCTTCTCTAAATTTATTTATTTATTTATTGTATTTCTATACCACCCATTTGGTTCAGGTAAATGTCTGTACCGCCTATTTGATTCTGGTTAAATGTGCATTTCGATGTATATCCCCCCCCCCCCCAGTTTGATGTGACACAGTATCAAATGGAGAAAATGTAACTATTCATTTAACATACTGTCCTTTTGCTTTATCAACAGTGGGCTTTGCTAAAAATTGTGCAATAGATCAGAGCTCGGGGATGTATCTCTGCTTTCTGGATTCTGTAAGTAAATTTCTTTGTTGCAAGCAGTTTGTATGAAGCTAATAATAACAATTGCAAAATGGCTCCTTATCCCCCTTTTCACAGTCGCCTGATGGTTAGCTGGTTTCCATACCGGTAGTTTGATATGTAAATATTTCATGTAATGATGGTTGTTAGTCCCATTTTGTAAGAAACCTTAACATGTATCCTTAATCCTTCAAATGTTAGAAATTTAACACTCACATTTCATTGATTTGGAGGAAAGCCAATGTTTTGTATAGCTTGACATGCTGTTTCTTTATTCATGAATTTCAGCATGCAATCTGCAAAGCAGCATTTCCTAACCTGATGGCCTTTGGACATGTTGCATTATAACATCACCACTCCAGTCAATGTGGCTAGTAGTACCAGAATAAAAGGCTGTTGCATGCTAAAGATTGATGAAGGAACTGAGGAGCTATGCCAAAGTCCCACTGTTATGCCAATTCTTTACTGGCTGTTCTTTTGTGAATGCTTCTGGGACTTGAAGTCCAAAAACCAGCATTTGGGAAACATCTAGGTTGTTTTACCCAGAGTGTTTATCCAATTGAAAGAACTTCCAATGGAGGGCAAGGCATCTCAACAATTTTTGGTGTTTGTTTTTTTAAAATAGTGTTTACAAGTGGCTAAGTAAGACCCATAAACATCTCATGCTCTTCCCTGTGCTTTGGAGGAGATAATTCCATTGAATGGCTCATTCTTCGACATGGTGTAGTCTTTCTGTTCTGATGAGAGGCAAAACACTTTATATTTACATTTAAATTTCCTGCAACTATGCAGCAACATCGTTTCCCCTCTTGCTTTGACTTATTTTTTGCCTGGATATAGTCCAGCATCCAACATTACAAAATAAAGAGGTAGAATGTTTTCTTTCTATAGTGTTCACGTACATATGTTTGCAACACTGGGCACAATGTCTCTTGGCACAAAGACACTTATTTTACTATTCATACCCTTTCAACCATCCTAGTAAAATGTTTATGATTTGCTACAGTATAACTTAATCTGGAAAAATGTTTAGTAGTGGGGGACTGTTACATTCCCACTCCCTATATTCTTCTTGGATGTTTTCATTGTTAGGTTAGAATTTTGGAATTACGTACTAGAATTTATTTAGATTATTATTGGTTTTTTTTTTTTGTAAAGCAGGGGTTCTCAATGTTTTTGCACCACAGGCTGTACCACGCCCTCTCTGACAGCTGAGCATGCCAGACGCCTGGTCCCCCCCCCCCCCGTCGTAAACACTGCCATAAAATGTATCCGTGGCTGTCATAAATGTGTTTTCCCCACTTCTGCCACTTCTGGCAGGAGTGGTGGTGGGAGTGAGGGCAGTAGGCCACATGAAATGGCACCACAAGCCATAGGTTGCAAACCCCTATCGTAAAGTAACATGGACAATCTGGTATGCATACATTCAGCCACTTTTTTGAACAGTACAGATAGAAGAGAAGAATCTGAGATCAATAAACATTTAGGACTTATTTTAGTACAGTATTACCCTTGGATAATACAGGATAGACTGCAACAGTATGTGGAGAGAGAATTACCAGAAGTGCAGGCGGGTTTCAGAAGAGGCAGGGGGACTAGAGATCACATCGCCAACATAAGATGGATCATGGAAAAAACAAAGGAATATCAGAAACAAGTCTACTTCTGTTTCATTGATTACACGAAGGCTTTTGACTGTGTAGACCACAACAAAATGTGGCAAATAATTAAGGAGATGGGAATACCAGAACACCTTATATGCCTCATGAGAAATCTGTACATGAATCAAGAAGCAACAGTTAGGACAGAAAATGGAATGACGGAGTGGTTTGGAATAGGAAAAGGAGTAAGACAAGGCTGCATTTTGTCAGCATGCTTATTCAATTTATACACAGAGCACATAATGCGCAATGCAGGAATGGAGGAATCACAATTTGGGATCAAAATTGCTGGAAGAAACATCAACAATTTGAGATATGCAGATGATACCACCCTCATGGCAGAAAGTGAGGAGGACCTAAAGAAGCTCCTAATTAGGTTGAAAGAAGAAAGTGAAAAAGCTGGCTTGAGACTCAATATCAAGAAAACCAAGATAATGGCAACAGGCCCTATCAGTCCCTGGAAAATAGATGGGGAAGAAGTAGAAGCAGTGACAGATTTTACTTTCTTAGGATCTAAGCTCACTGCAGATGGTGATTGCAGCCATGAAATAAAAAGGCGACTGATTCTTGGGAGGCAAGCGATGAGAAACCTGGGGAGCATAGTGAAAAGTAGAGACATCACATTGAAAACAAAAATTTGCATAGTCAAGGCAATGGTATTCCCTGTTGCAATGTATGGTTGCGAGAGTTGGACCATTAGGAAAGCTGAACGGAGAAGAATAGACGCCTTTGAGATGTGGTGTTGGAGGAGAGTTTTGAGAGTCCCATGGACAGCGAGGAGAACAAATAGGTCAATCTTAGAAGAAATCATCCCTGACTGTTCCTTAGAAGGTCAAATAATAAAGATGAGGCTAAAGTACTTTGGACATCAAATGAGAAGAGAGGATTCACTTGAGAAAGCTTTGATGCTTGGAAGGGTCGAGGGCAAAAGAAGAAGGGGATGGCCCAAGATGAGATGGCTAGATGGTATCGTGGAGACAATGGGCACAGAGCTGAGCGAGTTGAGGGGGATGGTGGAGGACAGGAGTGCCTGGCGGTCAGTGGTCCATGGGGTCGCAGAGGGTCGGAATCGACTGTGCGACTGAACAACAACAAATTACCCTTGGAAGCAGCTTCTTGGTGAAAAATTGCTGAAAAACAGATGGTACCAGCTGTTTGACAAAGTTGTCTATCTCTGCCTCAATATACTACTCTTTTTTCTTGGTTTTAGTTCATTAACTCAGAACTCAATAGTTAAGAATACATTGTTCGTGTCAGTTGTATGGAATGTGTCATGAGTATTGCCAAAAAAAGCTGCCCTTCAGGAAAAGGAACCATGCTTGCACATTGTAGCTTTTACACACACGCACGCGCATGCACATGCACGCGCATGCACACACGCGCGCATGCGCACGCGCGCGCACGCGCGCGCGCGTGCACACACACACACACACACACAGATTTTCATTATTTCTTCTACATGTTGGATTTGCGCAAATAAGAAATGCATGATATGTATTTGAACATGCAGAAATTCTTTAAACAGCCTGGATATTATGGTACAATATTTATCTTGTATCCTTGGCAAGAAGAGGTAGCAAATCTGGACTATCAAGATAAAAAAAAAGTATGGCATTTCTACAGAGATGTTAATGGGGTAATATCTAAACGTTTGTACATGTACCATTTAGTGAAGAGATGCCCAAACTTTTTGGGCCATGGGCTGGCCACGTGGTTCAGCAAACCGCTCACGGAGTTCAGTGGGCTGGTCACATGGCTCCTCCCACCGGAAGTGGAAGTAAAACACACCTTGCAATCTGTTTTGCAATAGGATGAGATAGATTTTAAGCTGTCATTTTCTCTGCTTAAAGCAGGGCTGCCCAAACTATGGTCCAGGGGCCAGATCCACCCCCTGATGCCAATTCATCCAGCCTGCACCGCCCAGCACGTTATACTTCCACTTCTGGGAGCAACGAGGGCGACGTGGGCCAGATGAATTGGCATCAGGGGCTGAATCCAGCCCCCAGGCCATAGTTTGGGCATCCCTGATTTGGTGTTTCATTTCTTAATGGTCCAGTATGGCCTGTATTTCTTATTCATTTGTCAGAAATTGAGTGCAAAAGTAGATATCTGTTCCCATTGAGTTTCTGAGATTGATTGTGCACATTGCAAATAACCAGAAGCTTTATAAGAGATCAATTTTAGCATCTTAAAAAATGTTCAAAGACTTTATTGTTCTAATTTTCTTAGAAACCAAGCAGTTTATTTACTTACAGTTCAAGGTGACTTTCTGAGGATATGGTTTATTAAGATTTCTTTACATGACCTGGGAACTTCTGTTCCTTTCCATATTACTTGTGAAATTGGTCATGGTTTATGTTCGTTCAATAATAAACTTTCAAATTGGACTTTCTCCTACTATGAAGTTTTTTAAAAATGCCCTTTAAAGTCCTTAAAAATAGGAAATTAGTTTTATGTTCTAATATAGTGTTGCAGAAACTGTGGAAGGTTGCATTCTCCACACGACAGAAGACTTTTCAATGTCCTACTTGAAAGTTCAGTCTACCTTAGCCACACAGGCAGGGTACACAGAAAGAGCCTCCTCCAAGATTGTGGTATTTTTAAACCTCAATTGGGCATATCCTAGGCCCGTGATGGCAAACCTTGGCACTGCAGATGTTCTTGTACTTCAATTCCCAGAAGCCCAAGCCCTTGTGAATCCACATGAATGGGTTTGTTGTGATTCATCCGGCCCTCGTTGCTCCTGAAAGCAGAAGTAAAATGCACCTGGACAGGTGCGTTTTACTTCCACTTCCGGGAGTGGTGTGGACGGCGTGGGCTGGATGAATCGCAGCAAACCCATTCGTGTGGATTCATGGGGGCTTGGGCTTCTGAGAATTGAAGTCCAAGAACATCTGCAGTGCCAAGGTTCGCCATCATGGGCCTAGGCAATGGCCACCTCGTACCAGCTAATCTTTTTACACTAGGTCAGGCGAAAGGAACTCCAGAATGAACTCCCCAAAAGTGTTTCATTTTTGACAGTTTCACATCTGGCCTAGACATGGAAGAAGAAGAAGCCACACAGGCATATATTAGTCTTGGTGCTTCCACAGCTCTTACCATGAACTAAATGTGTTCAGAAGCAATATTACTATTTTAACCATGACTGTGCCTTATGAATTATTGAGGTTTTTATGTGTGTGCAGTATAATATTTTTTCCCCAGAAATTATTCTTGGTTGAAAAGATTTTTGCTGGAGGAATGAGGCTCCTTTCATGTCCCCAAGTTTCCCCCCCACAGAAGTGGTCCCTATTTATCTACTTCCAATGTCTTGCTTTCAGATTGCTAGGTTGGCAGGAGCTGGGACAGAGACGGGCGCTCAAACCATCATGCAGCCCGGGTCTCGAACTGCCGACTTGCCCGCCTTCCAGTTTACAAAGCGAGCTTCTTAACCACTGACCCAGTGAAGGACAGCTATGGGTTAGAGACCTGGAAGGAGAAAGTTATGCAAAAAAATGTTCATATCTATTTATGTTGATAGGCCTTTCTTTTTGTTCACTAGTTGTTCACTGTGGGTCGGTTCTGATGTCCAGGTATAATCCAATATTAGCTTTAAAGCCTTTGTTTTCCATGAGACGTTGATTCTGTGCAATCCATTACTACTAGGCTAAGCTCACTGTTACTACCTCTTTAAGTTCTCCTTCTTCTGTGGGACGATTGCAGTTACCATCTCGTGCAACAGCAAGTACAGTGGTATAAACTTTTCCAGTTTCGGTACCAAATAACTTTGGTCTGAGGCCATGTGAATTAACCCTTTAAGTTTGTATTTGCGACTCTTTCTTTTTAATCAAGGGAATGTATATGTAAACAAAACAAAATAAATGTGTACATTATATAATTTTATTTTCTGCAATACTAGAAGTAAACAGAACAATCATAAATTAGTTTTCTTAGTATAATTAATTACAGTCTTGTTTTGGTTTATAAAAGAACATTTCAGCAGATGGTTTTGTCATTGCCAGCACGTGACAGAGTCAGCTTTTAGTGAGAAAGAGTAAAGGTGATATAATTGTGTGTGTAGACTTGAATGCCTTCCTCCCAAATAGGTGACTATATATTGTGAATGCCCTTCCCTCACTATCAGAAGCACATCTGGGCTTGTTTAGAAATCCCTGAAGACTTTTTATGTGAAATAAAGATCTCTTCACTCTTTCTTTTTTCAGTAAATTGCATACCTGCTCAAAATGTACTTTGGGGAACAGGAAGTGTATGTTTAAACATAAAATTCCATCTGGATTAGTCTGGTTGTATGCTATGAAACACATTTTCTAGTTGAGTTGGCTGCTTGATGACAGAGAATTTGAATTCTTTTTCCTTTGATTTTCTTTGCCACACTTTTAGTTAGAATGTTATGGTGAAGAAATGTGTTTCGTTTTTATTTCAAAAATACACATTCCTTTTGCATGAGGCTTTGGTCAACTGCTGACTCAGATTGTTGTAGGCAGAATATACCACTTGTTTCTAGCATTTTTCCTTATTTCTTTTTGACCTCTCACTAGTTTTTAAAGGAGCCTCTGTTTGGTGAAATGCTCCTAAAAATTGAGGATGACTATGGTCTTTCATTAGAAAATCCTCTACAGTATTAACAAATGGAAATAAATATTAAATATTGTTGGATATGGAAAATTAAATAAATAATCTAACATGGTCTGGAAGCATGTTGCATAACATAGACAAAGTTGTACTTTTCTATCCATTCCTCACTCCTTCTTTTAAAGCAAAAATTGTCCAAAACATGCGGTGTAAGTATACTTACATTGCACAACAGGATTTTGCCCATTATATGCTAATGTTTGAGAACAGGTTGAGAAACCTCACTGAATATGTAGCTGAAAATGCTTATAAAATGTTAGTGGATGTGGGAAAGTTCTGAACCCTGATTATGATACAACACTTTACATTGATTTTCTTGTGTTACTTTCTATGTACCACAACTGTAATTATTGGTTAAGAGCTACTGGTTGCTACGATGCTATTAGGTTATTCAAAATTACATGGGTATTATTTGTATTGTGGTATGTCTCATAAATGCATGTTGATTATATTTATTTGTTGATTGCATTTATATCTTGTCTTTATCCCAGTGACATATGTGACTCTTCTCCACACCATTTTTTGTCACAGTAACATGGTGGTGTAGATGAGCTTGAGAGAGATTAACTGACCCAAGGTCAATCCAGTGTATTTCGTCACTCACTGTATACAAGGACATGGATCTGTCAAATCCTGCTGCAGTAGGCTGATTTACTCATTGCATTGGCTCTGCTATGCAATTCTGCACTAACATCTTATCCTGCTGAGGCTATCTAGGCATATGCTGAGAATTAAACCTCATATTCTGCCTCAAATAACTTTAGGAAAATGTTTATGCATCATGTTAGGAACTTAGGTTGTGACTGTCTCACTAGTTTTTCCTCTGCAGCTTTGCTTTCCATTTTTTAAAATCTTTAACCTAATTAAATGGAGTCACTGGCACAGATTTTTAGCCTTATCACAGTTTTGATAAGCTGCATTGTTGTACTAAGCATCAAGGTTAAACAGACCCTAGCAGGCAACGAATGAGATGGTGGCTTAGTCTAGCTTTCAAAAACTTCTTAACCCTCACTATAACATTACAATACAGTAAAACCTCACATAAAGAGCGCCTCACTTAGAGACTAACTCGCTTAAAGAGCATGAATTTTCTCTGAATGGTCGCCTCGCTTAACAACTAAAACCAACCAAAAACTCGCTTAACAAATAAATCGGGGCTCGCAATCCCTGTGCCAGAAGTCACAATTGGTCGCTTACAATGGTGTTTTGCTTAAAGAGCAAACTTGCTTAAAAAGCAATCCTATGGAACGCATTATGCTCTTTAAGCGAGATACCACTGTACTGTACTTGATTCGAGGGATCCTCTGCCTATGCATTTTGGATGCCATTTTCTTTGCAAATTGACACAGGCAGATGGTTTTAAGCCTTCCCCCTCCGCATGTAAGTAAGAACAGATATTTTGGCAGAATGCTCCCTTTATATGATTGCATTCCAGAGATTCATCTCCATGTATAAGATGGAACACACAGCAAAAGGTAACAAATATTGAAGGTACATAAAAGTCTGTAGGTCTTGGACAAAGGTAAAAATGTTTGATTTTTCCGTTGGTTTCATGGAATCGAAGAAAATTGCCTTGTATTTAGCCAGACCCATTCCACAAGTTGTGTTAAATGAAATGGTAGAATCTTAAAATGTACCACTTCCTCATGCTTTAATTTGTGGAGAATACAAAACTCTGTAAAATAAATTGCTTTATAGTCTGCAACAGTTTGGCTAGATGTAACCTTTTAAAATATGAGCACAATACTGTACTGTTATGCCACTCTTGATATGTTATTATTTAAGAGAGAGATGCTTTTATATTTTTTTAAAATAACAAAGTGATTCTTCTTGCTGCAGGTGTTGCATACCGATACAACTTGGGTTCACTAGCTTTTGTTCAACTTTGCCTTTCTAATGTTGTTTTAATGCGCTATTAAGTTGTCTCTGACTTACGACAACCCTATGACTGAGAGATCTCCAAAATGTCTAGTCCTTAACAGTCCTGTTCAACTCATGCAAACACAATCATGTAGCTTCTGTCATGGAATCAATCCATCTCATGTTGGGTTTTTCTCTTTTTCTCCCACCTTTCCCAGCATTATTTTCTTTAACATGATTACCTGTAGTGTTATCCTTTGTTTTAAAATCTGGAGATAATAGATTTAAGAAATTTTCCAGACAACCTGTAACATTTTATCTGGCAACCATCTCTAGTTATTGTATGAGAATAGCAGTAGGTTCTTTTCCTCATTGATTAACTATGTGACATTTATTAAAGGATGATGTGATGATGCCCCAGAGAATAAGGCTGCAATGGGAAGCTGCTATTCAGCATCCAAAATGTGTGAGTATTTCACTCTTAGTTTTTTGCTATATCATTTCTCTTAACAGAAGGACTTAATCAATGTTAGAATATGCTGTGGTAGAAAATGTTATGTAGCTTGTACCTAGGTGATGGTGATGGTGATGGTGATGGTGATGGTGATGGTGATGGTGATGGTGATGGTGATGGTGATGGTGATGGTGATGGTGATGGTGATGATGATGATGATGATGATGATGATAATAATAATAATAATAATAATAATAATAATAATAATAATAATAATAATAATAATAATAATAATAATAATAATAATAATAATAATAATTTTGTGTCAGAAATTATGCTGGGTTGAAAGAATTTTTGCTGGAGAAACTCCATTCAGGGGATGCTCAAATGATGCTCTTTTCATGTCCCCAAGATCTTTTCCCACCAAAGTGGTCCCTATTTATCTATTTCCAATTTCTTGCTTTCGAACTCTTGGTTGGCAGGAGCTGGGACAGAGACAGACACTCAAACCATCATGCAGTACCCGGGACTCGAACTGCCGACTTGCTGGCCTTCCAGCAAACAAGGCGAGCTTCTTAACCACTGAGCCACCACAGCCCTGGTACCTAGATGATGATGGTAGTGGCAGTGATGTTGCTATATTTTAAATTCAGAACTGATTCTTAAAGAAATGTTTCCTGGAGATTCTACTGAAGTATTTTATCTTGTTGGCCATCTTCCCTTGACATTTTGTGATATACAGCCTCATTGAAAAGCCTTTTGATAAAAATGCAGCATATTAAACAGAAGAAAAAGGGTAAGTGATCACTGTATCTAATGAAGAATTTTATGATTCATCCAAAGCATGAATAAATAACAGTAATAGTATTCAGGGAATGTGTTTCCTCACCACTTTGTATATTTTATTTCAGTGTTGCTCTTTAAGGTAGGCTAGTATTATCCCATTTAGTATTATGCCACATGTCCATAGAAACATCTGCAAATGTAGACAGTGCTGGCTCTTTCCCTATAAACAGAGATGAACCCTAAACCTTAGAGTCGGATACGACTGACCTTCGAGCAAGGGCAACCTAGTATTATCCGAATATTCCAAAAGAAATGTTATGATAGATGACCTCTAAAGTTCTCTATCCTTCCAGCAGGGTTGAAACTAGCTTGTCGTGGTACATTCATTTGAACATGAAAAACTCTCCTTTCAAATGTTCTGTAGTGGAGAATTCAGGAGGATACTGCACTTAGTTTTGGGATTATTTTCTGCTGCAGACAACTAATTTCTGTGGTGAGGGCAGTGCAACTCACATGGCTTCAGTGATGAAAAGGAGGGGAAAGACCCAGTTTTTAATCAAATTCAGACACTAGAGAACAAATCAAAGCCTCTGTAATGTCACTTTATTGTACAGTTTTGAAGGCTATGGTTAAGTAGTTGTGCTTGCTAATAAATTTGTCTAAAATTTAATGATTTCTTTCAATTACTGTAACTGCTGTTGTAATTTGTAAAGAAAAGTCTAAGGAATCTTACCATAATTTAATGGAAAATGTTCAAAGATCACTGTGAATGTTTACCAGTCTTTTCTAGTGGAAAGGAGGAAATGGTCCTGGCACAAAAAAGTTATTTTACAACTCATCACCTTGGATCATTACAAACTTGAGGTTTCTCTTTGAAAAATATTCCTACTGGAAATCCTTGGCAATTGAATAGTCATGTTTGTGTTCATCAGGAGACATTGCAGGATATTTTCCAGTACATCTGTGGAAGCAGTATTTGAAAGGAGAATGGTAGAGAAATGAATCAGCAGAGATTTTTTACTTATTTATTTGTTTTAGCGTGTCATTGCACAATTAAAAATTATGCAGATAAAATTTGTCTTGTATCTAAGTAGACCCATTTTACTTTATTTATTTATTTATTCACACTTGTATGCCGCCCTGCTCGCAGAGCGACTCAGGGCAACTAACATCATACCGCAGAACAAGTAAACAAATAATCCAATACAGTAATACCTCGGTTAACGTTTACCTCGGATAATGCTAAATTCGCATAACATTAAGCAATCTGGGATGGAGAATTGGATCGAATAACGTTAAGGTCCTATGGGATGGATCGGATAACAACCGCTAAAGCCTGTGCGGTTAACAATGTATCTCTATGGAGCTTTAACGTTATCCGATCCATCCCATAGGATTTTAACATGGATCGGATAACACTAAAAATCGGATAACACCAAGACTTGTGGAACCAGTCTTAGCGTTCTCCAAGGTATTACTGTACTAAAGTTCAATCACATAAAAATTTAAAAGGTGAAAAGATTTAAGAGAGTTAAAAGAAGTAAAAATTAAGGGGGGGTTGTGTAATTGTTGAATCATCCAGCAGGCTGGGGTCACCATGTTGCCAGTGCCCCACACCTGTTCCACCAGCCAGGTCTTTAAGCAGGAGGTTCCATAGGGCTGGAGCAGACACATGTGCTAGAGAGATGCACCTCTCTAGCTGATGGAACAATTGGAGAGCCTCTCTGATCTGCTCTGGTGGGACGGACAGATGTTCTTGGGGGTGACGCAGTCTCTTAAGTATCCTGGGCCACAACCATATAGGGTTTTAAAGGTAATAACGAGCAGCTTGAATTGCACCCAGAGGCATACTGGCAACCAGTGCAGCTCCCGAAGCAGTGGTGAGGCATGTGCATATCGCCCGCATCCCATCACCACCTGCGTAGCCGCATTCTGGACCAGTTGCAGCCTCCGAATGGTCATCAAGGGTAGCCCCATGTAGAGCGCATTACAATAAATCTGATTATTTTTTGATATTCCTGCTTCACTTTGAAGACTGTTAAGTGGTGGGAGACAGTCCTTGGTCCAGGTGTGTTGTTTAGCTTAGCCACTTCTAGTTTAATATTTAGCGCTTGAAAGGTGTGCACCACTAGAAGGTTGGCCAACATGTGATGGACCTGGTCACATCTGAATATGGACACAGTGAAAGTGTGGAATAGTTGTGGTCTGTATTGATGTATGAATTGTCTGCACTACTGAAAAATCATGGATCTTCAAGGTGTATGTTTATCTAGTTATACTGAGACAGACAGAAATATAGACAGATAATTACATGATACAGAATCAATTGGGACTTCTAGTTATTCTCATAGATTCTTTAAGGAACCAGATGTACCATGCGTGTGCTCTTGATGATTTTGGCTAACCACCCATTTGGGACTCAAAGGCTCTGCAGTCTAAAAAAGCCTGAAAAGTCTGTTAGATTAATCCCCTGCAGTGTGCATGCCTCACCAGCCCTGTGGTGAATTCCCAGTTCCATTTAAGCCATTGCTGAGGAAGCACCTCTTAGATCATTCTCAGAGCTTTAAATAAAAAGCCCTATCTTGTTGCAGTTCATCTTCTCCCTGTCTGTCATAGTCCTCTTATCATCATCATTAGTGTCTCCCTTCCTTCAAGAAATAAACTAGTTAGGTTTCAGCATACTCTGCCCTTCCCTCCTTTTATTGTCCCAAGGGGTCTGTTCAAAATGTGTGGCAATTGTGCTAACTAGATTCCCTCACAGATGGACACTGTTGTTGGACAAGTGGCATCAGACACAAAATTGTCAGTTTTGCAGAAATTTTACTAAAGTGTCCCTTAAAAATCATCAGTCTGCCCTTAAATTTTATTTCTGGCAAAAATTGCTACAGGCTGTTAACATCTCTGAAAGAACAACAGCCTCCATTTCTGCTGATCCTATCTGTGAGATCAGAGCAGCAAATATAAATGGAGATGTTTCAGCCAGAGGCTGCTTTGTTAAGATCTTAGGATGGTCCATCTCCTCACTATATACAACCAGTTCAACCAACACCTCCCCTGGGGATTAAGTAATCATATTGGGTAGCCAGAGGTCTATAACAGAGAATAGTCCGTTACAGAGAGTGTACTATAACATGGTGTGTCCTCTGCTTCTGTCAGCTATATGCCTTGTTATAACTCCTGATCCACTGGTACAATTCAGCTACAATTATTCAAGCAGCTGTTTAATTTGTAGGAGAAGTGCTATTAAACTGAGTGGATGGGGATATGCTTTGCTTGCCAATTTCATACTTTAAAAATAACTACAAGTGAAAGTGATAAGTTCTTGTTTTCTTCGTGGTGTTAGGCTATTTGGGGGTGAGTTAGTGAGTGGCATGGAAGGAGCAATTGTGGGACAGTAAAGACGATAGTGCCAGATGGATGGCAGTCATTTTCTTTTTCTTCGAGCTGCAATGAAAACAAGAGAAACAAAATGGATCGAGTTTAATTTTTAGGCATTGATCCACACCACAGTATTGCTATGTATAAATTTGGCAAGAATTCTTATAAAAGAGGCCCACAGATTACTAAGTTTTAAAAAGAGTTTAATAAAGGCATTTGTCTCTTATCAGTAAAACATCGATGCTACGGTGGATGTGTGTGCGCGCGCTCTTCTTCCCAGTCTCATGTCACTTGTTTGGACCTCTTGTGTAATAATGAGATGACGGTAAGGATACAAATCCATGTTCCATTCAAGATTCTGCAGGCATTATCTACTGTGCTGCTGATACATAGGCAGTGTGTGCACTTGGCTTAAATTTTCTCTATGTTGGGTAACCTGATACATACCCATTCAGTTTTTAAAAGGCATTAGACTAGAGCACTAAAATGGCCACATGCACATTTTTTTGAAAATAGGGGAGCTGAATGATACTGGACTGCAGTGTTTATGACCACACTGATTGCACTTTTTTACATAAATCATTTAAAACAAGCTTAAATTAAGTGGTATGTTTGTTTTTCATTAAACTGCTCCTTTAAAAATCCTTCTGATTTAGTATTTTTTTAAAACCACATTGGGTTCTCAAATCAAGCATTAGTTCAAGTCTGTTCTGCATTTAATCAAACGTCACAAATTGAAACCATTCCTACTGATACAACTTTGTAATTAAATTTATATCAAGTATGTCCTCCACATGTCAATAACCACATCTAACAATGGTTCATTACTACAGTGTTACAGTCCTAGATGATATAAACAATAAATTAATGACTGTATTTTATATTTTCATGCAAAAAAACTTGAGCTGGAGTTGCTAAATCACAAGAAAGAGCATTTTATCTTCTTCACGTGTCAGGCAGCCAGCCATCAGCATTGCTGTGAGACAGGATATCTTTTATAGAAGCCATATGTATGCTTACTGTTGGAAAGTTTCTGCATGAACAGTAAAAATCCAAAAATCCAACCCTCAGCCTTCTAGAAAAATAGTTGTCTCTTTGTAGCGGCAATTCATAGACTGGGTTTCTTGTTTCAACAGCTTTTAGGCTGTTCACCACTGCCCTGGAAGCATTACAGATTGCAGTTAATGTGCTCAAGTGCAAGTTCCATATGCTTCCCCATTAATTTGCTTCCCAGTTAGTTGTCCTGCTGTTAAGGCATCTATATAGACAAATGTTTTTCCCTTGATGTTTGGAGAAGAAATAGTTCTCCATTTCACCTGAACATTTTCCTTCACCTCTGAGACAAAAGGGTTGATACAAAATGATTGTGGAGCTGTAAAATTCCATCTTGAGCAGCAGTGATCAGGAAATGGGAGGTGTCAGCAAGTCTTCTTTGTTTATGTGTGTACAGTCCAAATGTGAGGATGAAGGTATTGGGCCAGATATGTCTCATTAAGGCAATTTTGTCCTTGACAAAGCCCCCCCTGGAAATAATAATAATTATTTCGTGTCAGAGATTACACTGGGATGAAACAATTTTTTTCTGGACAACTTTGCTCAGGAGATGCCAGAATAAAGCTTCTTTCATGTCCCCAAGTGCAGCTGTCGGGTATCGGAACCCAACCTTCCAGTCTCCAGCTCAGCCTCTTAACCACTAAGCCACCAGGGGAGCTGGAAGTAAGGCATATTGTCATTGTAGATCAGGTGTTCCCAACCATTCCCGCACCACAGACCAGCTTCATGCCAAACAACCTTTCCACAGACCAGCAAATGGAGGCGGCGAAATCGGACGGTGTACGTGCACAACAAAATGCAACAAAGTGCATACTGCACACAGGTGGAGGTCAGGAATACAATACTGCTGATGGTCTTGGTCTCTAGTAATGCACCTTTACACTCAATAATATTTTCAGATTTCTTGATTTCTATGATCTTACTACTATTTTATCATCTAATTGTATTGTATTTTTTTTAAAAAAACATTGTACTGTTGTCAACTACAGCAAAACCCTGGTTTACAAATGCTCTAGTTTACATTTGCCACAGTTTACGACAGCAAGTTCTATTAAATTATTGCCCCGGTTTACCATTTCCCCCCAGTTTACGACTGGAAATTGTGCAATTTTAAACTCTAAAATTGAAGCTGACACCATTTTAGAGTTTAAAATGGCACCCACTCCTCCACCGGAAGTTGCAATTCATCTATTACCGCTATTGAGGTGCTATTATCATCATCGGTGGCGTTTCTGCTGCTATTTCTGTACTGTTCGCCATCTCTACCAGTAGTGGGAAAGCCTGGGGACCTTATCCACTCAATTCTGATCTTCGTCTGATTTCCCTGGGAAGCGCTAGAGCCAGGAATGCACGCCTGGGCAAGGTGCACATTTTTGGCTGTAACGCTGCTCAGGGAGCTCGGACAAAGGTTGGAACTGAGTGGATAAGGTCCCCAGGCTCCCCCGCTGCTTGTAGAGGTGGAAAATGGGCTCCCCTTGCAGCTGGACAAACCACTCAAGAAGAAGTAGTGGCGTAGAAAAGGTAGGAAGATCGCTTCATTGCTTTTGTGAGGGTGGGGGACGATCACATCTGGCAGTTTTTGGATTTTTTGGGCAGCTTTTGATTTTTAAAAATTACTTTTGGTGTTATTTGGACTGTTTCCCTTTTGTGGGGTGGGGGATGGTCGTGTCTGGCATTCTTGTTGATGTTTTGTTGGGGTTTTGTACTTTATTATTATTATTATTACTGGTCCAGTCAGGACCATTTTTTATTTCTCAATGCATTCCTATGGGAAACCATGCTTTGGTTTATGATTTTTTTAGTTTACGATGTAGACTGTTTGAATGGACCTATGTCATAAAAAGGGGTTTCACTGTACTCAGAAGGGGGATAGATTAAAAATTGTTATTAAATGATTTCTAGTAGTAGTAGCGGCAGCAGCAATGCCTCATATTTTGTGTTGTTGTCGGCTGCAACTCGTATCCGAGAATGCATTTTTTCCTGAAGCAGGAAAAGTGCCATTGGCATGAATTTGTTTAAGGTGGATCCCAGCTTGCCATGAAGTGACCGACACATTATGATCTCCTGCGGCACATATGAAATGAGATGCAGGATTTAACTCCAATGGACTGCCGCAGCCTTGACTGTAATGGACTGCCGCAGCCTTGAGGATATGGACAAGGTGCGCCTTCACAGCCAGTCCATCTAGCATGGCCTTTCCCACCTCCATGATGGTTGGGAATCAGAGTTCCTACTCCACTCATTTTGCTGTTGGGCCCAATATGATGGTTTCCATTGGCATTTTCTCCACTGAGGACACCATCATCCCACCTAAAAGGGCCTCATCTGCCCATATCCATTGACCCCTTTAGGGAGTCCAGTTATTTACCACTGCTCAACACTCAGTGTATATTTTGTGTACACCCAAAAGATAAGCTTAGATTTCCTTGATGTGATGTCTACAATAACAAAATACAGCCAGTGATTTACTGTTTTCAATGGAGTGAGAGATTATTGCTTTTGGTAATATCCTTGCCTCCAGAAACCTCCATCCTGCCTCTGCTATAGACTGACATGCTGGGCAGATAACAAATCAAAGTAGACAGCTAGCTTTAAACTATGGTTTATTTAATATCACTTTTAAATGATGGTTAGTGCAAATCAGTTGAGTATGTGCTCTGAGGATTTTAGTTTAAAGAATAAAGTAGTAGTTCTGGAATAGTTATAAAACCAAGCCATGGAGTGTGAGCACATAATTTCACTCAGTTGAAAATAAACAATTTAACTTTTGTTACTAGTGTGGATGCATCACAGTGTGCAAAAGGAAACACTCTCTTTTGCTTTGGCAGTACAGAAGAAACTGCTGGAGTTCTTGCTCTGCTTGAGTTTCAGAAAGCAGGTAGGAATATTCCCAGAGATGTGAGCAAAACTTTCCAGCACTCTTTTGCTAAGCTGTTTTGCAAAAGAGCATGACCACTTCTGTTATTCTCTTGAATAGAAGTTTTCATGCCACTGCCAGGCACAGAATTACAAAATACAAATATGTTTAAGTTTGTCCTGCATAAAATAGTAGCACTCTTCCTTCAAACCACGTGTGATGTTTATTTAAGCCATTTATGAACATGAGGGTTTTCATCGATGTAAAACATTTGGGATGAAATCCTTTGAGGTAGCAGCAATGTTAGAGTTTTCCATGATTTGGACATAGACCTGAGGCATAGGAAATTGTTTTCAATCCAGATCTCTCGTGGAGTTTTGGAGCTGTTCAGATATATAGCTTTGGCTTCAGCCCATCTCTACAGCAGTCATTAGCTGTAATCATGAACACATGAAAACATGACTTTTCTTCAAAGCAAAATAAGAGAGGGCAGCTTGTTGGTGAAATCTTAGAACTTTCTTCTAATTTTCCTTTTGTTTTTACCTGCGGCAGGACTTCTGAAACTCATTTAATTTGTGTTCCATTATAATCTAATACAGCCCTGTTACTTCTCTGTTCCAACTTACTTTGGAATGTCTCTTACATATTGTTTAAATGCTGAGCCTTTGAATTTTTTTTTTGTTCCTGGTACCTTTTGACTTCTATTAAACCATACAATTTTCTGTTATACACGTGTGACATATTCACTTATGAAACAGGAAATAAAGCTCTTTAGTGTGTGTTTTAAATAACATTCAGTATTGTATTTTTGTAATGGGTTTATATATTAGGGTTCACTGATAAAAAAACTTGAAATATCCACTGCTCATATGCTTGAAGTATTTCTTAAGTGGTGTTTATACATATTTTTCCTACTAATTTCTTGGAATAGTTAGATCAAATACAGTAAAACTTCATATAACACTAAAACCTGGTTCCACAAGTCTTCGTGTTATATGATTTTTCGTGTTATCTGATCCTCTATGGGATCCATAGAGATACATTGTAACCACACAGGCTTTCGCGGTTGTTATCTGAAGCATCCCATAGGATCTTAATGTTATCTGATGCAATTCTTCCCCCCAGATTCCTTGATGTTATGCGATTTTCGTGTTATTCAATACTAATGTTATATGAGGTATTACTGTATATTTATAATGTTGTTAGGTATTTGATTATTCTTTAGTTGATATCCTTACCACTTGTTACAAAAACACTGCTGTTCATAAGAAAAATAAATAATATAAATGGTGTGATTTAAATAAGTCCACTGTTGCCATTGCTTTAAGCATCAACATTGTTTTGGCTACTGCATTTTGGATTTCTTCCTCTGTGTCTAGGCTAGACATGAAACTGCAAAATGAAGCCACCTTTTGGAGGATTCATTCCACAGTTCCTTTTGCCTGAGTGTGAGAATGATTAGCCAGCACAAGGTCACTGTGGCTTGGGGTACAACTGATTGTGGTTCAAAAATACCACAATCTTTGAGGAGGCACTTTCTATGTACCCCACACTTTGGGCTAAAAATGCTGAAATATATTTAAAGCCACAAAACAACTTGGATTGCCCTCTTTTCTAAAATATTTAGATTTCTTTGTATGTGAATATCTTGGGCACCAAGAGCCACAATTTCAAAGGAGTTCAGCTCCCATGGTTGAGGGTCAGAATTTCAAAAGGCATTGGAACCCTTTAGAACATCAAAGAGATAGACAGGACTTCAAAAGAGCACAATATTTTTTTTATGACTGAAAAACACTTCTAACAATCTGCTCTTTATTTAGCTGTCTAATATAGCTTTACAGAAAGTTAATTCTGTCTCTAGGTGTTCATGTGAAAGTGTGTGATAAATCTGGATTTAGAAAATAGAGACTTGTCATTTTATAAATCTCAGACACAGTATCTTTAAGGCAGTGTCCTAAATAGATTGTGAAATTACTGGACTTACTTGTATCTGATATTTTGTGGAAAGCTGCGATGCTGTGTTTACATGGTCCAGGAATCTTATTTGCAGTTTATCTCCACTGAATTAAAATTGATTGAAAATTAGAGAAGAGTATACGTCTGGTACTTGAGGTATAAAAATGGGTGTTCTCGCTCCTTCGCTCCGTATAGCTTGTAACACAAGGCACAAAATGGCCCTTGTACATCGTTATGGCATTATATCCAATAGTTTTTTTTTTCCTGTTAGTGGAGCTACAAAATAGTCCACCTTGTTGTTTTGAAGTATTTTTGGTCCCACTTCCTGCTGCAAAAGCCATTTTATATATTACACAACAAGAAGGAAGGGGAAGTTTGGAGCCCAGCATGAATGAAGGAAGTTGTCAGGCATTTGGAAGGGAGAAATGATGGAAAATATTAAACAATCTCTCATCCTACAGATTTTTCATTACAAATTCTATTTTCCAATAATATATATTTTTCCTGAAAAGAGAGAAAGAGAGGAGAGGTCAACAGGACATCACAATTTGATTCTACCTAACTTGTAGTGAGCCACTCAAACACCTCATAAACATACTATAAATTCAGGTGTGGAGTGAAACATGGTCCTGTTCCACTCTGAAGAACTGATCCTTAGGGTGGTGACTGCTCCTTCCCATACTGTTGATCTATTCTTCAGTGGCGAAATGTAAAGGTGAATGGGGAAAAATATGAATAGCAGTATTGCTGAAGAGACAGAAAGATAATCTAAATGTGACATGCACCAATGAAACATTTATCTATATGCCTGTGTGCATGTGTGCTTAGTACAGTTGTACCTCGCTTAAAGAGCATAATGCATTCCACAGGATTGGACTATAAACGAGTTTGCTCTTTAAGCGAAACATCATTGTAAGTGACCAATTGTGACTTCGGGGGGGGGGGATTGTGAACCCCGATTTATTTGCTAAGCGATTTTTTTGTTGATTTTATTTGTTAAGCGAAGCGAACATTCAGAGACAATTCTGATCTATAAGCAAGTTACTCTTTAAGCGAAGTGCTCTTCATGCGAGGTTTAACCGTACTTCACAGTTTCTTAAAAAAAAATGGCATCCAACCTAGATACTTTAAGTAGACTTGACCCTCAACACTCTTTGAACGGATATGTCTGCTGGCAGGGCATTTGAAATGACTGCAAGAAAATTGATCTGTGCCTGTCCCCCCACACTCACCATACTCACACAATTAGCTATATTATGTAACCTCCTTTCCTCCCTTATGATAAGGTGATAGGATGCTTTGCACATTCTCCAAAATTGCTTTACAGTCAAACCTTGCACAAAGAGCGCCTCGCTTAAAGAGTAACTCGCTTACAGAGCAGAATTTTCTCTGAATGTTTGCTTTGCTTAACAAATAAGACCAACCAAAAACTCACTTAACAAATTGGGGTTTGCAATCCCCCCCCCCCATTGGTCACTTACAATGGTGTTTCACTTAAAGAGCAAACTCGTTTAAAGAGCAACCCTGTGGAACACATTATGCTCTTTAAGCGAGGTACAACTGTATATGTTATTGATTTTAAAATCTTCATGTCATAAAAAATTCAATGCTCTGCTAGGGCCATGGGAGGTATCATCTGTTCTTCCTGATGTCCATAAGAATGCTTTAATTTTGCAACCTTTTGCTGATGTTCTTTTTTCTTTATTTGTGTCGGATGGACTACCATAAATACACAAAGCTAAATTAACACGTCTAAAAACAAAACAGAATTTAAAAGTGCTTGATGACATCTGCCCAATATTGGGCCTTGCCAACAGCATTTCCTCTTGCAAACATAAGGTCCTCCTCTGTTAAGGGGCATCTTGTGCATTGTATCATATGGGAGATAGTTTGTACTTCTCCATATTCACACAGGCTGTCATCTACAGAGAAATCCCACTTTCTCAGATTAGCCCTTGATCTTCCTACCCCTGTTTAAAGCTTTTCACACAGGCCATGGTTGTTCTTGCCCAGGCAGTATAGAATCATGTGGTTATGCCCAGTTATCTGGTAGTTCCTTGCTTGCCTTCCATAGTTCTAAGGCAGTCTGTGGGGGCAAAAGTTATGAGGAAGCTCTGCCTTGATTTCAGTCTCTGCTTTGGTGGTTGGTGATCAAATAGGAGGTATGACCCACTCTTTCTGAGTGGCACTTTCTCAACAGAATTTTGATGGAGGGATGCGAGCTAAGTAATGCACTTTTTGTATCGGGGTTGGTTCTAGGCACCCTGTGACCAGTCTCACTATTTCATATATGGCCACATCCACCTGCCCTGCATGTTTTGCTCTGAACCACACTGGACTAGCCTACTCTCCTGCAGAGTAACATAAAACTAGAACAGAAGTTCATAATGTGTGTGGTTGGGCACCCCAACTTGTGCCTGTTATTTTCCTCAAAATATTGTTCCTGTCGAAAACCTTCTGTTTGGTATTAAGGCAGTGGGTCTTGAAAGTGAGAGTTCGATTCAGGGTAACTCCCAGGTATTTGTGGGTGATGCAATCTTTGAGCTTGGTGCCGTTCCATTGCTGATGTAATATCATACTATGGAATATCATACTAGAGGAATTTAGATCGCCTCTCAATCTATTTTCTCATTTATCATATATTTCCTCTAGTTGCTTGCTTCATTTATGTGCTGGTACTGAACCCTTCAGTATACTGTTGTGGATTAAATGAAGAATAATCCTTTCCTTGCCCAGCAGGCAAAAGCTACAAAAAGGATTTCGCTTTTAAAATGGTAACACAATGACAGGGTGTAACAGAGAGGTTGTTCTGTCTTTAGGGCTTCTGCATAATCGCTGTTTCATGTATTTTCTTAGACTCCCATGTTTGCTTCATGCTTCTAACAGGAAATCAAATATTGATTTTCTACATACATATACAAAGAGTGAATTTATGCAGGCAATTTGCTTTTGGAGTAGTATTTCATTAAGTCCGAAACTCCTATCATTTAACAATTTTATTTAAATTGCTCCTTTAGATATTTGTTGACTTTGTATTTGAATGTAAGGGGGGGGGGAGATTAATCAAAATCATTTTTGGAATCCTTGTTTGCTTTTTCTAGTAATGTATGAAAGAAAAATCTGAGAGAGCTCTTTCAATCACTATTTTTTTAGGAGGCTAAAGGGACTTTCTGTCTAGAGTTTTTATTTGACGTTGTATTGTGTAATTTAGTATGAGCCAGTAATCTCTTCATTTCTAGGCTTGATTGTTCAAGAAGGCCAATTGCTGTGGTTAAAAATGCAAGAATACAGGGAAGGGCTAACTTTGTTGTTATGGGTTACACTACAGTGCAAGAATTTATACTCATATAAAGGGAGGAGACCCTGTGGGTGCATTAAGAGCCTGGCTTATTAAGAGTTGGATACTACTGGGTGCCAGTAGCCAATAGCCCAAATAACATTATCAGAAATCAAATAGACTTTGCTGTTATAAACAGAAGGCTTCGTAACAGCATCTTGTCAGCAAAGACAAGATCCCAGACAGATATTTCACCAGACCAAAACCCGTAAATATATCGTCTCTGCCTAAAGTTACATAAAATCATAACTAAATCAATGAAAACTGGTTAAATTGTAACTAAAACAATAAAAACTGGTTTTGATGTTTTTGATGTCAATGTCCTTAAGGACAAAGGATGTAGAATAGTGGTGAAAGAGACAATGAGGAAGGAGTTAGACAGAATGAGAAAACATCAAGGGGAAAGTTGTGTAGAAGACAAATGGGGGATAATAAAAGAAATAACCTAGAAAGTTAGATAAAAACACCTTTGCAGATAAAAGCCAAACCATAAGAATAAAGAATGAATGACAGATGACATGCTCAATTTAATAGAAATAAGAAGGACCTATAAGAATTAGGACAAGGAAAAATATAATGATCTACAGAGGATGATTAGGCTTATATGGCTGACAGATGCGCTGAGATAGAGGAATACCAAATTAAGCATTCTTGTTTCAACATACATAAAAAGATCAGGAAAGTTACTGACAGAAGACAACAGAATACACAGGTATTGTTAAAGGACCAGGACAGGAATCTTGCGCTAACCCCCACCGACGTGCACTGCTTGCCCGAAGTTTCGAAAGGGTAAGGATCCTTACCCTTTCGGAACATTGGGTGGCTTGCAGGCACGCGCGCATCAGTGGGGGTTAGGGCAGGATACGGAGGTCTCCCCCGTATCCTGCGCTAACCCCCACTGACGCGTGCCGCTCGCCCGAAGTTTCAAAAGGGTAAGGATCCTTACCCTTTCGGAACATCGGGTGGCTTGCAGGCGCGTGCGCGTCGGTGAGAGTTAGGGCAGGATATGGAGGTCTCCCCCGTATCCTGCCCTAACCCCCACTGATGTGCGCAGCTCGCCCGAAGTTTCGAAAGGGTAAGGATCCCCGTACCCTTTCCAAACATCGTGGGGGCAGACGCTGGGGGGGGGGTTGGGTTGGGTAGATGTTCTACCCAATCCAGCTCCCCCCCCCGCATACGGTTGTTCCGGATAATGTTAAAAATCGCGTTATTCGATACAAGATTTTTCCGTTTTCGCGCTATACGGTACTCGCGTTATCCGGGGTATTACTGTATCTTGCATTTGAGTAATGTTTCAGAGTTTGGAGCATAACTAAAACTGGTTGCTTTGTTTTACTGCTTTTCAGTTTGAAGTAGACCAGCTAACACATTGGGATCTAATTGGAAATATGGCCATAAGAAAACCAGTTCAAGCTAATCTGTCACCTCCTGGCAGCTGTTCATTAATTTATATTTGTGTAGCTTTGCCTTTGTCAGTCTGCTTTGTATTCAGAAGTTAAGCTTCCTTATCTTTTTGTTATGAAATGACTTTCAGACCAACAGAATTATATTTGCCTAGCACTTTGCATCTGTTTTCACCCATGCCTCTGTATTTTACCCCACAAAATTTTTGTTGGGTACATAAGGTTTATTTTGTAAAACCTATGAAACAAACGAGCGAGAGAGTGTCTTGCTTATGTATACAAGCAAATCCCAGAGTAATGCTCTGTTCATAAGTGAAAGTAACCCGTTTACCATGGGCATTGTTTCAGAATATTGCTCTTCCTAATTCTGGATTACAAAAATTGATTATTAAGAAGAGATGAGTCCTGGTTATAAAAACATCAAAATATTTCCTTTTGCTTTACCTACTGCTTTCCTCCAACACACAGATTAGTATTGTTAGTAAACAGCTAATTGGATTGTATCAGCTCTGCATTATAAAAATACTTGTATTATGGGAAAAAAATCATAAATAATTTTAAGAACCTTCCTATTGCTTCATTTGCATTCTAGAGCAGTGATTTCCAAAGCTTCTGGTGTCATGTTTTGTTATTTTTTTATAATGGAGAAATTTAAAAAATGCTTCTCCACATATGCCTTGCAATCTTTTCACACACACACAACCCTAACAGTTTTCTCCATAAAGTATCAGGCATGCATAATGTCTCTGTCACAGTGCCCAATGTGTGGAATGGCCCCCCTTCTTCTTTTGCCCTCCATGTTTCCCAGCATCAAGGTTTTCTCAAGTGAATCCTCTCTTCTCATTCGATGTCCAAAGTACTTTAGCTTCATCTTTACTGTTTGACCTTCTAGCAGTTGGGGTTGATTTCTTCTAAGATCGACCTATCTGATATCCTCGGTGTCCAGGGGACTCTCAAAACTACAAATGCCTTAATATTTTATTTCCTAGTTTGTAAATGTTGCAGTATTTTACAACACAGTTACCAAAAGAAACAACAACCCCAAAGTGAAATAAAAATGTTTTACTAAATGGCAGGAATCCTGTTGTATAATTAGGCAAATGGTGTATCTTTTTGAACAAACTGCTTTAAATAAAGAAATCTAGGGAGACATTATCTATTGCACGTTGAATTGTGCAACTAAATGGGTGAGGAGTCAAATCTTCTGTAAGTTCCATTGATTTAAATGGGCCTACTCTAGTTACAGAAACCATGGTGACTTAGTGGTTAAGATGCTGAGCTTGATGGCCTGAAGGTCAGTAGTTTGAGACCAGAATGCAGCATGTCGGAGTGTCATCTTTTCCAGTTCCTGCCGATGTAGCAATTTCAAAGCAAGAAATTGCAAGTAGATAAATAGGTACTGCTTTTGTGGTAAACAGTGTTCTGTGCACTCCAGCATCTAGTAATACCTGCCACATGAGCATGGAAATGTCTGCAGACACAGACAGCACTGGCTCACCCCAAGAACATCTGTCCGTCCCACCAGAGCGGACCGGAGAGGCTCTCTAGTTGTTCCATCAGCCAGATAGGCACATCTCTCTGGCACTAGAAGGAGGGACTTCTTTGTGTCCGCTCCTGCCCTATGGAAC
Organism: Furcifer pardalis; assembly: GCA_030440675.1. Classification (NCBI taxonomy): domain Eukaryota; kingdom Metazoa; phylum Chordata; class Lepidosauria; order Squamata; family Chamaeleonidae; genus Furcifer; species Furcifer pardalis. The sequence goes on along the minus strand of CP126893.1, from coordinate 59,880,015 downwards.
CTCCTGCCAATGGAGCTACGTCTCCAGACGGAGCTGCTGCCCTTTAGGAAGAATCCAAAAACATGGCTGGCGGGGCAGATATGGGGTGCGGGAGGTATAATGACCCCAGCACACTGGATGATCTGAGCCCCCCTTTCTCCTTTTTTAATTAGTAGGTTGTAGCATTTGGTGTGTTTTTAATCTTTTTTAGATTTTAATTTTAAATTTTAACAGTTTTAAGGTTTTTAGGTGGGAGCTTCTTCCTAACTCTGGGCTCTACTTGCCCAGAGAAGGATAAGACTAACGTCCTCTGGCCCGGAGGAGGAATGGACTTCAGTTGTAGGAGGGGGAAGGCTGGTAAATCCGCACCGTCACCTTTACCAGACTGTCGCCCAATGTTCCCCGGATAGTTATGTTGTGTATTGATAGTCATGAGGCACTTTTAGTCATTGTGTATTGATTTATTGTGTATGAACTTGTAATTTTACACGTGTTGTGAACCGCCCTGAGTTGGTCCTACCGAGTAAGGTGGTACAGAAATTGAAATATAATAATAATAATAATAATAATAATAATAATAATAATAATAATAATAATAATAATAATAATAATAATAATAATAATAATAATAATAATAATAAACTGAGATGAGCACCATCCACTATAGTCAAACATGACTGGTTTTTGAGCAAGGGAGAACTTTAGATCTTCCTAAAATTGAAAATTCATAGGGCAGCAATTTTAGATTAAAATCGAATTGCTAATCCCAGCAAAAGTAGAGCCACTGAAGCAAGTGATTTATACAAGTGTTGAGTCATCATTCAACAGCTGTTTTGTTGGATCCTCTCTCTTTAGGGCCAGCAGATGTTTTTGAGCATTTATACTTTTGGTATTGATAATATTTGCCAACTGCTTCAAAGGCTGAGAGCTGGAGGGTGCAGCAGGCATAAAATGTCACTAAGACTACAGTTAGGATAAGATATTTTCTGTTTTCTTGGATAAATAATTAGGAGAAATAATTTAAAAAACCTGCTTTACAGACAGAAAAGCAGGCTGAGGAAACTGTCTGTGCATTGTTTTTAGTCTTTGTAATGTAATCTAATTGTACAGTTATCACAGCTGCCCAAAAGGAAATGTGAAGATAACACATTCACACATAGGAATATTACTGGTTTTTAATAGTTTTACATGACTTTTGAATATGTGGATGACTTCTCCTTGGACCTGTAAGGTCTACGGTGGCCAACCTACAGCCCGGGGGCTGCCCCCGGCCTATGGCACAATTTCATGTGGCCCGCCAGTGTCCTCATTGCTACCGGAAGCAGACGCAGATGCATTTACAACAGCCATAAAATGTGTCCATGCATATGTAAACACATCTGTGTCTGCTGTAAACACTGCCATAAATGCACCCGCATTTTACAGCAGCATTTAAGGCGGGAGGAACCATGTGGCCAGCTTGCTCAGTTGTCCAGTGGGGGATAGTCAGGCCTGCGGTGTGAAAAGTTTGGAAGCCCTTGCTCTAATGACATTCAGAGCAAGGTAGAATGGGTGTTTCTGTATTATGGAGCAACAAACCTCTCAGTGAGAGATTTGGAAGTGTGGAGGTTATGGACAAAGATGTAATGAGAAGGAGAACTGAAAAATAATATTTGCAATTAAGGGCAAGGAGCATTGAATGGAGGGCTGTTTCAGAATGAGGGGCAATTGTAGTTTACTGGTGTTAGCCAAAGTTGGCCCTAGAACTTTCTTTAGCTAGAATTTAGAACAAATTTAAGGTTGAACTCTGGGACTGAAAGACAATTAGATCATGATCAGATCCTCTACAAAGCAGTTTGTAGCTTGGAGGGAACTGATACAAATAGGGTAGGTATGGCTATCTGTTTAGTTGCCAGTTAGGTTATTACAACTAGCTCTGTCACTTATTGTTATTATTTTGTGAAAAATATAATCAGTCATTCAGGGAACATATCAAAAAAGCAATTATGCCTTACTAGCCACTCAATTATAATACAGAGTAGAGGAAATATGAAGCATTTGATGAATAGTATAATTGTTAGGAGTAGCTATAAATACTATAGGTCTAGTATGTGCGCAGCACAGCAAATCAGCATTCCATAAGGCAATTCTAAAAATGGGAGCAGCCCAAGCAAAACATTATGATTTTTAAACTGGATTTCAGATCAGTACCAAATATGACACTTCTCCTGCCAAATATTGCCAATCCTCATGGCGATCAAAACTGTCCTAAGACAGTGGCCTTTCATCTGCCCTCCAAATTGCAGAGTGACACCTGTACCACTTTCTGGTACTGAGCCCTTTTGGATCATCACCCTTCCCTGTGGACTTCAGCACCCAAACCATTAGACCTAAGGGTTGTGTGTTTAGTTAACTGCTGCCTTACACTCAGCACTGAGCCACTGACCGTATGGCCACTTACCATAGCAGGGTAACCTTGCCAGAGTGATAAATATGACACAGTTGTAGTAAACAATATGCTCTTGTTCTCTGCCAAATCTTTCAAAGTTTGGATAAAGTTTTCAGGTTATGATTTTAAAAAGTAAAACTGCTCTATCCTTCACATTTCAGAAAAAGGTGACGTCAAGCTACTCCAGATTTAAAACAGCTTAAATAAATTGAAACAAACACTTGCTTATCTTGAAAGAGAAGTTAGACCCTAGTCATGTTTCTTTATTTGGAATGAAACTAGGCCAGTGGTTCCTAATGTGGGGCACAGGCCCCACAGGGGGACTTCAATTCCTGGAAGCCTAAATCAGTACATTGGCTGAGCAGTGCTTTGGGGAATTTACTTAGGTTTCTTGGAATTGAAGTCCAAAAACCAAAGGTTGGGAAACGCTGGTCTAGACGGTATGGGCTAAAACATTGGTCCTCAGAAAAGATCTTTCAAATGGCAGAAACAGCAATTTCTTAAAACACCAAGCATCTGTTATAGGCTTTTAGATTTTTTATTTTTATAGCATACCCAAAATAATAATAATAACAAATAATAACACAAATGGTGTGCCCCTTCTCCATTTTTGGGACCTTGAAAATATCCATTTTAGTGTGATACAGGTTTGCTAGGAATGTCCAGGACAACTAAAGTTTACACCCCATATGAAAAGAAGTTTAAAATTATTTTTTTTATTTTTTTGCTTTAAAGCAATTATTGAATTCCTCCAAAAAGAGGAACATTACCCATGTATCTTCAAGGAATTAGCATATAGTTTTGCAAGGCATATTCAGAGTATTTCCCCACAAACTTGTCACAGTTGTAATTAATTTAGCACTCTCAGCAAACATTCTGTCAGAATTTCTGAGACCAAACAGTGACCTGACATAAGATTTCAAAGGCAACATCCACTCCATCTCTGGGGACACTTGAACTTACCAATCAGGACCTAGTTAGCAGTAGAAAATGAGATGGCTAGATGGTATTGTAGATGAAATGGGCACAAAGATGGGCAGGCTGAGGAGGATGGTGGAAGACAGAGGTGCTTGGTGGGCAATGGTCCATAGGGTTGCAAAGGGTCGGAATTGACTGTGCGATTGAACAACAAGAGAAGAACTTTTAAGCTCTCTTCTGACCAAATGGGCTGTTTGTAGGGCTGTAGCCAGGATTCAAGATGTGGGTGGGTGAATATTTTTTCAGGATGGGCAAGAAAGCCTCTTTTCAATGCATTCCTATGAGAAACTGCACTTTGCCAGGATGGGCAAACTGCTATCTCAGGGTGAGTCAAGCCCACCCTGGCCACACCCTGGTTATGGCCCTAGCTGTTTGGGATTCATGCTTGCAGGGGATTCTGTGTCTGATTGTAAAAATGCAGAGAATAGGTATTTATTTTAAAAAGAATCGAGAACGAGAATTCAGAAGTTTTCTTATTTAATCTGTGAAATTATTGGGAGGTGTGTGTGTGTGCGTGTGTGTGTGTGTGTGTGTGTGTGTGTTTATTTAATCTGTGAAATTACTGGGTGGTGTGTGTGTTTTCCATTGTGACTTGGAATGGTCTTACTTAATGTTAGTAGAGCTTTTGTACCTATATCGTCGACCATTTCATTTATCTTGTTACTATACAAATTACTTGGTAATTAAAACAAAACAAAGCTCTAGTTTATGAATGTAGAATATTGTCTTTCTCTATCCAGAACTCAAGATGCTAGGAAATGGCCCAATATTGGGTGGTCTCTGGTACCAGTAAGGCTGTGCAATGCCATCCCCACACTACTAGCAGGAAAAAGAATGCCACATTTTATATAGCAAAGGACAGACTGTATGTTGACGATACCAGTCATCACAGTCAAGATGAGCAACAGGATACCCACTACCACATACAAAGAGACACCAATGAGAGTATCATCAGATTTTCTAAAAAATTATGTACTAAATTATTAGTAAATTAGTAAATTATTAACCTTTGCTCTCTGCTAAATCTTTGGAAATTTGGAAAAAGTTTTCAGGTTATGACTTTACAAAGTAAAATTTTATTATCCACATATGTGTTACTTGAACTTCATAATACTTTTTTTATGCTTTCAGATTATAGGATGCCAAATTAAGAGAGAGCCAATAGATGCAACTGAGCGATACACAAGATGGATCAATAATTTAACAGAAAAGCAACTTCTCACTCAGGTAATTGATTATATTGCTTCATTGTAAGGTGTCAGATTGGTTTTTGTGCACTTTTGCTATTTTAGGCTACTTCAGTAATTATTTTGAACACTTGCAAAGTGGAACCATGGTGCTATGGTGCACTGCTATGGTGCAGTCTAAATCTATTTGCATATATTAATATGTAAGGTAAGAGAAGTTCTTAAGTATGAATTAAAGTGGCTTTAGTACACATATTTCCTGCCTCAGACCAGAACTAAATAAGTGATTTCATAGTCACTCTTCAGTAAACTTTAGCATCCTTACTGACAGTGATTTCATTTATAGCTGGCTTTCCCCCCAGAAGTGGAGCTCAGTGACTTACAGGATGACTAAAAATAGATATAAATAGACAATTAAGTTTTCAGTCATGAAATAAAAAGAAGATTAATTCTTGGGAGGCAAGCTATGAGAAACCTAGGGAACACAATAAAAAGTAGACCAACAACAGTCTGCATAGTCAAAGCAATGATATTCCCCGTAGTAATGTATGGCTGTGAGAGCTGGACCATAAGGAAGGCTGAGTGCAGAATAGTCGCCTTTGAAATGTGGTGCTGGAAGAGAATTTTGAAAGTACCCTGGATAGCAAAGAGATCAAATAAGTCAATCCTGAAGGAAATCAACCCTGAGTGCTCATTAGAAGGACAAATACTGAAGATGAAGTTAAAGTACTTTGGCTACCAAATGAGAAGAGAGGACTCACTTGAGAAAGCATTGATGCTGGCAAGGATAAAAGGCAAAAGGAGAAGAGGACAGCAGATGATGAGATGGTTAGATGGCATTGTTGGTTCAATGGCTGTAGAACTGAGTGGGCTGCAGAGGATGGTGGAGGATAAAGGCTCCTGGCGTGCATTGGTCCATAAAGGGTCAGACTCGACTATGCAACTGAACAACAACAATAAAATTAAAACCAGCTTTAAATACACATGATGCCCTGGTGACACGGTGGTTAAACTATTGTATTGCAGCCAAAAGGTTGTGTGTTCAGTCCTGGCAGATCCAAGGTTGACTCAGCCTTCCATCCTTCTGAGGTCGGTAAAATGAGTACCCAGCATGTTGAGGGCAAAATGCTAATTAACTTGTGGGACTGCCCAGAGAGTGCACAAAGCGCTAGAGGGTGCTGTATGAGTGTAATTGCTATTGCTGTTGCTATGATGACGATGAGGACAGCACCTTGCAGTGTCTATTCATAGCATCCAGTCAGTTGGTGGAAGCCTGTTTGGATAGGAAGTTTTTTGTTTGCTCATGGAAAAACAAAGTGTAAAGTATTCTACAAAGAAGTCACTTCTTTTTTCTATGTGTAAAAATTAAAGCTTGTAATCCTAATTTTTAGAACATTGTTGTGGAATGTGAGTTCACATGTACGTATCCCCCCCCCCATTCTAGACACATGATTCCAACTTATAAACTCTGGAGTGCCAAGGTTCACCATCATGGCTCTAGAGTTTATAATTTGAAGTTTACAGCAGTTGGAATCATGTGTCAATTCCCAGAAGCCCAAACTCCCCTGAATCTTCACGAATGGATTTACTGTGATTCATCCGGCCCACGCCGCCCTCATCGCTCCTGGAAGCAGAAATAAAACGCACCTGTATGGGCTCATTTTACTTCCACTTCCAGGAGCGACAAGGGCGGCGCAGGCTGGATGAATCACAGTAAACCCATCGTGCAATTCATAAGGGCTTGGGCTTCTGGGAATTGAAGTCCAAGAACATCTGGAGTGCCAAAGTTCACCATCACGTCTCTAGAGTGTTGTAATTTTTGAGAAGGCAGGTAGAATAGAATGTTCTCCAAGTCTCATAAAGCCAAGGAGATGCTCCAAGAATTGTCTGATTCTGGTGTATTCCTTCCTTTGTTCACTAAGAAGAAAGGAGTGATAAACCACTTCTATGTATTCTCTGCCTATAAAATTATGGAAAAGATCACCATAATCTGAATTGAATTTCATGACATGCAATTATTATTATTATTAAAACCAGGGAATGTCTCCCCTGCTCCTCCCTTCCCTCCATGAAATCTTGAAGTCTTGGCTACATCTGGACTTTGGAGAGGTTACTCTTATTGAATGTGATTCATAGTCTGATCATTTCCTTACACATATTCTGTCTCCTATCTATCAACTCAGGAACTTTCAAACATAAGAACCAAGCTTTTAAAGTTTCTTAATGTTCTGTGTATGTTTATATGTATTGGATAGAGGTAGTAGTGGGATAGAGTTTTTGATATAGCTTAGATTCTGGATTCTGTTTATTATTGTGGTTTTTTTAAAAAACAACAACAACGAATTAACCAATAACTATATCAAGGGCTAATCTGAGAAAGTGGGGTTTCCCTGTTGATGGCAACCTGTGTGAATGCACAGAAGTACAAACTATCTCCCATATGATACAATGCACACAAAGCCCCTCAATGTGCACTGAGGGGGGCCTTATGTTGGCAAGAGGAAATGCTGTTGAGGTGGCCCGATAGTGGGCAGATGTCATCTAGTCCTTTTAATTTCTTTTTGTTTTAGATATGTTAATTTTAGCTTTGTATGTTATTATATGCTGGTGGCGCCTCTGACACAAATAAAGAAACCTATACTGTACCTAACATAGCACTTCCAAAATGAAGTCTTGATCTTCTGGGGGGGGGGGAGGGTATTAATTCTTGCGTGATGATTAATTCTGGATATTTTTTTCTTTGAAGAGAAGGAATTGATTTTTTTCTTTCACTTTTTAAAAAACACAACATGGTATTTTTTGCCTGCTTTTATTAGTCTATCACATCAAATTAATCACATATCCCGTATTAGTACATACTTCTATGTTTTAAAATAGCTTCAAATCTTTGACCGCTATTTCAGTACAGTGATCAGATACTAGTTTATATAAATTAACTTTTTTGTTAATTGAAATATATAGCAATTACACTTACATACTGCTCCATAGCACTGGTGCGTTCTCTGGGCAGTTTCACAAAATAATTAGCAACCCACTCCCACAGGCTGGGTACTCATTTACTGACCTCGAAATACAGTAAAACCTCCTATAAAAGAGATTTAACTCACTAAGAGATTAACTCGCTTAAAGGCCAGAATTTTCTCTGAATGGTTGCCTTGCTTAACAACTAAAACCAACCCAAAACTTGCTTAACAACTAAATCGGGGTATGCAAACCCACCCAGCCTGGGCAGAAGTCACAATTGGTCACTTACAATGGTGTTTTATTTAAAGAGGAAACTTGCTTAAGGAACAATCTAGTGGAACACATTATGCTCTTTAAGCAAGGTAACACTGTATATTAAATACCAAAACACTCTAAACTCTGAACATATTATATTTAAGAGCTACATCTTGCTTGAGTTGAAACTGACATACACGTATTTGGCTTTAGCAATACGTAGATTGTTTTATTAGGCAAGCAGCCTTCGGTGTATAAAGAGAGTCTTTGCAAAAACAAGTTAACAGAGGAAACCTGTACTGTTTGCAGGAAAATGATGAGTGTGATGAGGGATGTAATGGCTGGTTAGTAGCAGATCACCCCAGCATTCCTTAAGAGGCACATATTTTGGGCTTAGATTTTGTGGTATTATAGCAGGAAGACATTTGTTTTTAATTTTATTGGATTTAAGTAGCTGAGGAGAGGAATGCTTCTGAGTTAGTTTTCATACTGTTGAATCTCAGTTTCATTTCCTTATGTTCTGATGTTCCTGGCAAAATTGCAAGATGCAGGATAATATTTGTAATGTAGGGAGAAATTCATGTGCCATTTTGAAAACTGACCAGCTGAATGTGATATGAACAAAAACAAAATATACTGTGTTTGAGAGATTGTGTTGTGATCCAGTCCTCATCAGACTCTGAAGATGACCTGGATCAGGAGGCACTTCCTATGCCCAGCCCAGTTTTGCCTGCACCTGAACCTGAGAGTGTCCTGAACTGGGAATCTTAGCCTGCTTCTGGCTCAACTCTGTTTCCCTAGGCAGATGACCTGTCAGATCAGATATCTGACCCTGACAGTGATCAGCCCTCAGTCAGGGAAAGATTCAGAAAGGAGCTACATTTGCAACGCAAGCAAGCTAGAACTAGTTACCAGAAAAGGCTCCCAGCTGATAGCAATTAGCTGGGTGGCTTTTAAGCAAGCTTGTTGCAGCATTCCAGCATTAGTATAATTCTTCAATCCAAAAACCAACACCCTGCTTGACTTCAGATATCTTTTGAGATTGCCTGCCTGCCGCATCCCTGACTTCTCTGCCAACCCTGACGACGCCCCTAGACATCCTTTGGATTAGACCCTTGCTTGAAATACTAGTAACCAGACCTTGGCTTGCTCTTTGGACTTTGCCATATGGACTGTCCATGAATAGACTCTCTGTGTAGTGCCACTGTGCGGCTACCATGCTCACTGGGGTAGGTCAGCACAGATTGATGGAGAGTATTAAATTCCAGGATGTTTGCCTGGTGATATTTTTCTCAGTCATTTCAGGCTTTCAAAGTTATTTTCCTGCTTGCTACAAGTTAACTTAGGTTTCGACTGTGTGGTGAGACAGTTACACTTTGATATTAGTTTTACTGTTTTTGACCTAGCCTCTCTCTGGTATGGGAAGACTTCTAACTATTGCTTTGTTAATCTTTTGCGTACCCATGTTCCATAGCAACAATGCCATGAAGTAAATCATTTATTGGCTTTTGCATATTACAGGTGTGTCATCAGATGCTTTATCTGCCAAATGTGAATACATAGCTGTATCCTCCTCCTCCTTCTTTCGTGTCCAGACCAAAATTTGGACTGCCAAAATGAAACCACTTTCTTGGCTTTGTTGTTGGCCAAACTTAAGTTCTCATCAGTACATGTTTCTGGCAGCACTCGGCAGACCAGCAAATGAGCCAGGTTCTGTATCTCTCCACATCCACACAGTGTGTTGTTGTCCGCCTGCAGCCCCTACTTGAGCTCTGTCTTGATAGACCGACCTTTTATTTTATTTTGATAAGGTATGCTTATGGTGGTGATTAAAATTCTGCATTTCATACTGTTATTAAGAATAAACGTAGACTGTTATTCTAAAGTGCACTTCATTTTAGGTGCTATGAGAAGTCGAATGCTCAGAAGTGAAGGGAGGTTGGGGACACGTGGCTTCTGTGGTTAGCAGAATGTTAGCCCAAGAGGAAACGCGAGTGATTGTAAGGCCTCTGGTATGTGAAGGAGGAGGAAGTGGTCTGCATCAGGCAGCTGATGGGCCTGTGCCCTGTCCGTGGATAAGCTGACTTCTCTGATGTGGGTGAACTTAACTTTTACATCAGATCTTGCAGCAAAGCATTCAGTAGGGCACACTACAAAACATCCTGTCATAGTCAAATTGCTACATCGAACAGTGTGAAATGAAATGTCTTATATGACTTGCTGCTGCCTTAAAAAGGTCTAATTATTGAAACCAAAACTTGTAGAGGGTTTTGTTCTTCAAGGGGAATATTCTCCAATTTTTTCATGCTAGCCTTTATTTAACTAACTTTACTGTTACTAATGTTTATGTATTACCTGAAGGAAAATGTGCTTTTAAAATCACATTCATAATCTCAGCAATAAAGGTCACCCTTGTTCGAAAGCCAGTTGTATTTGACTCTGTCTGCTTCTGCAGATGTTTCCATTGGTCTTGTGACAGGCATGACTTAGACACCGGAGCACGTGGAAGGCTGTTTACCTTACCACAATATTTAGGTGTAAAATGTTGTTTCAGTCATTGGTTGCTTGTTGTGCTTAATGGAATGTAAGTATTCCTTGTGACATTCTGAATATCTATCAGTTCTTTTTTAAAATCAGTTCTTTTTTAAAATTATTTTTTAATTTGTTCAATTCCTTTCAGTTCTCTATAGTGGTGTCAAATGAGGAAAGTCTCTCCTAATGGGCAATCTTATTGGCAATTGTGATTTTATTTTCGTCTTTAGTCCTTTGCTTACCTGGAAGATACAGTAAGCTCATGTTATGAGATAAACCTATTAAAATGAAATCAGTATGAACATGTGTGTGCATGTGTACAACCACGCATGCACATGCGTACGCATGCGCGCAAGTTTTCTTTGTCAAGTTGAGTTCATTTTTTATTCACTCAACTTGACTGAATAAAATGGCTGTCTGGTCATGAGAAATGTAGTGCTTTCTGGATGTTGCCTCATGCTTGAATTATGCTGCATGGTCTTTAGAATGCAGTCTTTCAGAATTACTTTCTGTTCCTTTGTGTTTTCCAAATGTATTGGGCTACTTCCCATTGTCCCACAGCAGGAAATAATGAGAAGCCCAAGTCAGCATTCCTGCTGATTAGGGCTTCTAGAAATTGTAGTTCAAGAACACCTGCCATGCCAAGGTTGGCCATCACTGCCTTAAAAAATACATATGCTCCTGAACAAGGTGTGGACGTGGATGTTAAAGAAAATCTGTAACATGGGTTGGAAGACACCTGATGAAAGAAGAATGCAGAGGAGAAAAATGTGGATTGTGGCAAAACCGAAGGAGATTTCAGGTGCTAGTTTTATTCTCTAGATTCTGTTCTATTCCTACTCTTTGTAGTACACAAATTATAATGAGAAAAATACCTAACAAGTGTTTTGCATTTAACAAAGCTCAGTGGAACTGAGAATTCTGCACTGTTTCCTGTTTTTTTGCATTCTTAGACCAGTAGATAAGAAAGAACCTTAGGCAGCTCAAGCCAGGATATCAGTTCTATGGTTGAAACCCCAATGATCTCATAATTGAAGTGAGTGATCCAGAAGAAAAGGTCCCTGTGGCTTCTTCATGTATATCTAACCCAGAAGAGTAGCGTGCCTTGGCGGGGCCCCATATAAAAATTTGTTTGGGGGCCCTTAGGAAGGGTAAAGGGTTTACCTGAGCAAGGCGGGGTATAAATTTGATGAAATAAATAATAAAATAAAGATTTGTTTTGCTTACGCACGTTGGGGGCCCCCGTGGCCCGGGGCCCCCGTATAATTGATACGGCAGATACGGCGGTAGCTACGCCTCTGATCTAACCTCATTATTCAATTATTGTGGGGTGCCAGTAGGCTTTCTGTGCATCCATCTACATCCCTGCTGCTCATTATCTTGTCCATCTTGTTTTTCTCTAGTTTGGCTTCCATGATAAGAAATTCATTGTCTGTATACGCATGCATACACAGAGATTCATTATTTAAGAAATAATTATGTCTGTGTGGTACGTACATCTGTATGTATTTGTTTATACGTATATACATATCAGTGATGGGATGTCCCCGGTTCCATACGGTTCCCTGGAACCGTTAAGAACAATCCCGGAGGGTTCTCTGGGAGGTTAGTCAACTTTTGAGGCGTCCGGTTCCGGACGCCTCACTGAAAGAATTTTTTTTAAAAAAAATCAGAGCAAAAATGGCTCCAATTTACTGCGCATGCACAGAAGCTCAATCTGATGTATTGCGCATGCGTCAGATTGAGTTTCTGCGCATGTGCAGTCAATTGGAGCCATTTTGGCTCCAATTTTAATTTTTTTTCTTTCGGCATCGGAGCTGCACCTTTTCAGGGCAGCTCTGGTGGCGGCGGCGGCGGCACCAGCCCTCAGTTCCTCAGCCAGTGCGCCTTCCAAAGACCCCTCCCCAGCCTGCCTGCCCCCCATTGGGCGGCCCTGCCCGGGTGCGGCGGCAGCATTGCTCACCGCGGTAGCGCTCCAGCCCCAGCCTGGGACGCCTCCTCCTTGAGCAGCTTGGAGATCCCATTAGCCGGACTGGGCTGGCTGGACCGGGCGCCCGTCGGGAGGAAGGACAGCATAGAAGGACTGGCTGGGCAGGAGCCTTTTCAGCCCGGCTGCGGCTATGGCGGCGGCTGTAGGCGGTGGCACCTGCCGCGTTCGGAGGAGGAGGTAAGTGAGGGTTTTGTATTTGGGGTGGGTGGGCGAGTTATTTGTGTTTTGGGCGGGTGGTTGTATTTTTGTTTAATTTTTATTTTATTTATTCAAGTTATTTACGGGTTTGTGATGGTTGGGTGGTTGAGTTGAGGTTGTGTGTGTTATTTTTTATTATTATTATTATTATTTTTAGCCCCGCCTACAACATCATGACGTCATGACGTCAGCTCTGCCCATGACGTCATGACGTCATGGCGTGGTAGTAGATTTTTTGTCATCCCATCATTGATACATATGTTATATACTGCTATTAAATAACACATACATTCAGACTTGTTAAAATTTAGTAGTTGTACTTTTCCTGTTGCATTCATATTTCATCATGCTCTCATTTAGCTAAAGATAAGCAGATAAGAGATAAGCAGCACTGCAGTGGCTTAGTGCTTAAGACATTGAGCTTGAAGACTGGAAGGTTGGGGTTTGATACCCGAGTGCTGTACAACAGATCTTGGGGACATGAAAGGAGCCTCATTTGGGCATCCATGGAGCAGAGTTTCTCCAGCAAAAATCCTTTTAACCCAGAATAATAATTTCTGGCACAAAAATTTCTTAGCAGAGGGAAGCCATCATTGGCAGATATTTCTTTTAAAAATTAATATGTAATTGTTTTTCATAGAGGAAATTGAGGCAGCAATGAAGCAATAAGGGAATGCAGAAATAAGATGACATGGGGGGAAAAACCTCTTTTCTGTGCTTTGTTAAGTCATCTTTCAGCTCATGTTTGAGGCTTCCTCTGTGTGGTCAGGAAAGCATGAAATGTTCTATTCTGTATGTTAAAACCACAAGGCAGGTTTTGTGTTGCTTAGTTAAATTGTTACCTAGTGTCGTGTTATAGAAGGGTGGGTCCTTATTTAGAAAATTGTAGTCTCTGTTTATATATTCTTCAAATAGTCTCTTTGTTCTTGGTGGTAAAATATTGGACCATTCTTCAACCAGTGACTTGGGGTTTGTGGGTCCATGTACAAATTTACTCACTGCAGGAGCAAGGATAGGAGGATCTTTTTGTGCATAGCTAAGAGCCATTGTAATATTAACTGCCAGTACAGTTGTAGCTCGTTTAAAGAGCATAATGCGTTCCACAGAATTGCTCTTTAAGTGAGCTTGCTCTTTAAGCGAAACACCCAGAAGTGTAGCGTGCCTTGGCGGGGCCCCGTATAAAATTTTGTTTGGGGGCCCTTTGGGGCCCCCGTATAATTGATACGGCAGATACGGCGGTAGCTACGCCCCTGGAAACACCATTGTAAGTGACCAATTGTGACTTCTGGCAGGGGGAGGGGGGTTGCAAACCCCGCTTTAGTTGTTAAGTGAGTTTTTGGTTGGTTTTCATTGTTAAGTGACCATTCAGAGAAAATTCTGCTCTTTAAGTGAGTTCGTTTCTAGGTTTTTCTATATTCATTTTTCCTATGGGTTTGCTTCAATTTACGTAAAAAATCGATTTACATAAAAGGCTATGGGACAGACTTTTTACGCAAGTCGGGGTTTTACTGTATACTGCTTGATGAGTATCCTATTCAGAAATGTTTCATGATAGCTACTGTGTAGCTTATTTGACAATCTAAACAAGCTTCTTGTTCTAACCTATTTCCAGACTCCCCACCCCTTGTAGAAAAAGTCTCCTTCAGTAACAAAACAGGGTCCTAATTGAAGTCTGCTTTGGATTACATATGCAGTGCAATAGAAAGAAGAAGTTTGGTTTGGAGCAAGAGAGCTTTTCATTATAAAATTATTCATAGACCTGTCCAGCAGATGTTGGCAGTTGCAAAAGGAACAGAGGCCACTCTGTTGTTAGGCAGCATGCTTCGTTTCACGTGGGCAGATCAAGGGCTCAATGCAGCAACTATTTCCTCTTCTCATGCTGGGTGACAGTGTGAACAATCTGTGTGGGCAATAGCCCAGTTAACTCATACAAAGTCATTTTTGTAGTTCCTTTTTCTGTTGATAGGTATGAAGAGATTAAAGGTTCCCTATCCAATGTTTTATAAAAATTATGACACAAAGAAGCTGTATCTTAGAAGTTGATTTTCTGCCTTCTTACATAGATTCATTCTTTTGACACAATGTATTTCTTAATTTTTTAATGCTGATGCAGTCCTTTGAATATTTATTGGAATGTATGGCTAATATGTATAATCTTGGACCATGGTAATAATAACAACATGCTGTCAAGTTGATTTCAACCTATAGCAGTGGTGGAGAACCTATGGCACACGTGCCAGAGGTGGCACTCAGAGCCCTCTCTATGGGCACCCATGCAGTCACCCCAGCACAGTGTTTGCCCCACCTCTTTACCCAGCAGCCAAATGGGAGTGCTTCCTCCCTCCCCCAGCACAGAGTTCGCACCCCAATGGGAGCATTTCTTTCCTCCCCTGTTGCTGTGTTTGCACAGCAACAGGGGAGGAAAATAAATAAGTGGGTTTTGGGTTGCAGTTTGGGCACTTGGTCTCTAAAAGGTTTGCCATCACTGACCTGTAGAAACTTTTTTCAGGTTTTTCTAGGTACAGTTGTACCTCGCTTAAAGAGCATAATGTGTTCAACAGGATCACTCTTTAAGCGAATTTGCTCTTTAAGTGAAACACCATTGTAAGTGACCAATTGTGACATCTGGGGGGGGGGGGGGATTGCAAACGCCAATTTATTTGTTAAGCGAGTTTTTGGTTGGTTTTATTTGTTAAGCGAAGCAAACATTCATAGAAAATTCTGCTCTTTAAGCGAGTTACTCTTTTAGCGAGGCACTCTTTATGTGAGGTTCGACTGTATAGAGTGGTTTAC
Source organism: Furcifer pardalis (assembly GCA_030440675.1). Lineage (NCBI taxonomy): Eukaryota > Metazoa > Chordata > Lepidosauria > Squamata > Chamaeleonidae > Furcifer > Furcifer pardalis. Next base: position 59,864,711 of record CP126893.1, on the reverse strand, counting down.
CATTCTCATGTGCAACTTACTCAAGACTATGTAAAAGTAATATGAGCAGTGATGGGATGTCAAAATGTTTCCTACGACACCGTGACATCATCACAGTGTGGGCGGAGCCGATGTCATGACATCATGGGCGGACCCGACGTCATGAAGTCATGATGTTGTGGGCAGGGCCAAAAATAAAAATAAATAAATAAAAATTTAAAATTTAAAATAAATAAAATTAAAATCACACACACACACTTTAACCCACCCACCCACCCACTCAAACAACCACAGCACAAACCCGTAAATAAATTAAAGAAATAAAATAAATAAAGAAATAAAATAAAAATTAAATAAAAATACACCCACCCACCCAACACACCCACCCATCCACCCACCCCAAACACAAACCCCTCACTAACCCGTGGAAGCGGCTGCACGGCAGCAAACTGACACAACAGCATGGCATCCTGGCGGGGTGGTGGGGCCAGGCATGGAAAGGCCACCACCACTGCCGCTTCTTCAGGCGCTCCCTGCGCCCTTCCTTTACTGGCAGCCAAAATGGCTGTTGGGAATTGTGTATGCGTCAAACTTTCATTTGACAAATGCGCAATAAAAAAAACAGAACTGCGCACGCGTCAAATGAAGGTTTGATGCATGCACAGTTCCTGAGAGCCATTTTGGCTCCAATTTTTAAAAAAAGCTTCTTAACCACTGAGCCACTGTAGCCACCAAGTTGCCAGCACCACTGAGCTACCAAGTTGGCAATAGCACTAACCTAGCAAATGGAACCTCATCAATCATCCTGCCTAGTATCTGATGCTGCCTATATTCAGAGTTAACCACTGGAGTATAAGCCACTACATGACCCTGCTTAATCCCTAATAGGACAGAGAATGTGCCTACCTGAGCTAGGCATACGTGTAACCTCCCAACTCTTATTCCACCAAAGGGGTCCACATTGGAGGAAAGCTCACACCACAAGGCTGTCTCACTACCATCTGGATCTGTCTTCATGATTCAAAAACTGGCATAAGAGGCATAAGGGGTAAAGTACTCCCGCCCCCCTCCACCCTAAAAAAAAAACCTCTCACCAGAGCTACCACAGCTACAACCAGCTAGACAGCTCTCCTTGTATTCTGTGCAAATCCATCTAAACAGAAATACTCTGGAATCCAGAATGATAGTTAGGGCTATCCAACCCTATCCTTCCTGATTACAACACAAGTTGCCCACGCTTGTTCATTACAGTATTTTCCTTTTCGCAATGTCCACTTTCCCTGGGTCTACTAATCTTTGCCATTACCTCTTTCCATGTCAGTTCATCATAAACACTTTCAGCTCAAGCAAGTCCTGTTTGGCTACACACAGGATGGCAAAGCCTTTCCTTTCTGCCAAATCTTTCTTGCCTACTTGGATTAACAGAATGTCAGGTTGTTGGCCCTCTTTGGCTTTCTTCTTCAAGCATCCGAGAGCTCTATCTTATTCCACTCTAACCTATCCAGTGCACTTGTAGTTTGTCTGCCTGTTCAAGAGGCATTCCTTATCCTGTGGACATCACATGGATACTGGCACATTGTTGTGCCCTGCAGTTTCCAACCAACTTTGAGCTGAAACTGAACATTATAAAACTATTTGTGAGTTGATATTCCCACCACTCATGTAAGTTTTGTATGCCCCCAATTTCCTGTGCCCATTGGCCATTATGTCCTCACCTATGAACCCCACCCTACTGGCCTCAGTTCCAGCCCCAGTCCTAAAGCTTGCAGCCACAATTGCTGCCTGCAGAATCCCATAAAACTGGAACTTTGTATGTGTTAAATGGTTACACTGGGTGTAATGTTTTTCTTTTCCCATTTTTACCTGTTTTATATCTTTGGATAAGAAGCCCTGGTGGTGCAGTGATTAAACTGCTGTCCAAAAGGTTGTGAGTTTGATTCTGACCAGGGCTTAAGGTTGACTCAGCTTTCCATCCTTCTGAGGTCAGTAAAATGGGTACCCAGCATGTTTGGGTCAAAATGCTAATTAACTTGTGAACCGCCCAGAGAGGGCACTAAATGCTATAGGATAGTATATAAGTGTGATTGCTTTGCTTTGTGTGATTGTTATACTCTATCTCTAGCCTAACATCTCCTCTTTTATGAGCACACCCCGCTGTTGTGTGGTGAAGCAATTACCACATCACTTATCCTGAATACCATAAAACAAATTTGTCAAGACTGCCTGAAATAGTGTTGCCTCAAGTTTTGACCAAAATATCTTGGATAAAGCCTTAATCCAGGGGTGCCCAAACTTTTCGGGCAGGCCAGCCACGTGGTTCAGTGGGCCGGTCACATGGTTCCTCCCATGGGAAGCAGAAGTAAAACATGCCTTGAAATCTGTGTCGCAACAGGATGAGATAGATTTTAAGCTGCCATTTTCTCTTCTTATACCAGGGGTGCCCAAACTACAGCCCACGTGCCAGATCCGACCCCTGATGCCAATTCATCTGGCCTGAGCTGCCCTCATTCCTCTCAGAAGCAGAAGTAAAACATTCCCTTATGAGTGCGTTTTACTTCTGCCTCTGGGAGCAACTAGGGCAGTGTGGGCTGGATGAATTGGCATCGGGGCCGTATCTGGCCCATGGGCCATAGTTTGGGAACCCCTGCCTCAACCAATTTCTCCAAGATGTTCGGGGTGATGGGCTTCTGCTAGTCTGGGTTGCAACTGTCACCCTGTGCCACCCTCCCAATGCTTTGTGTTCCCAAAAAGACCAATATACCTGCAGCTTTCTGGGAAATGTAATAGCTGATAGGTGGCCCTGTGATTGTCCTGCATGCCTGGCTCTGTTCTCATAAAAAGGCCATATAATGGAGGACCCTGCTTTTCAACCTTGGCCATTCTCCTGAATCCCTATTGAACCTGTCAAGAGTCGCTGTCTGCTCCCCACCATCCTCCTTTATATGCCCTCCATGTGGACAGCATAATGGAGTGTCATGCTCCCTTCAAGTTGGATTCTCCCCATTTCCTGTTGGAAATGGGCCCCAGGGTGTTGTATGCTTCTGCAGCCAGTCTGTGAAACCTTTCTTCCTGAAAGGCAATCATGCTGTCATTATTCACACCCAGTTTATGTTGCGCTAAGAACAGGATAGTCTCCCTCAGGCATGTGAGCACAAACTAGCATACAGGTTTCCTCACCCGCTCAAGAGTGTGATGTTTGTTTATTGGTGCCCCTGGTCACTGTGCTGTGTCTCACATGAATTTGACTTTATGATTCCTTAGTAAATTGCTGAATTTAAAAAGGACCACCACTATGAGGGGAAAATAATCTAACAAGAATACAAGGTCCATGCAAAATGTCATCCCCAGCCAGTGCTGTGGCCGCTGCTACACACATCTCTCTCCTTGAAAGAACACCCCAAACCCAGTGCTTCCAGCTATATGTGACTGAAATTGTAACATCTTGCCCTCCTCAAGTGGAGTCTTCCAGAAAGGACAATAAACTCTCCTACACCCTGAAATCAGCCCAGATCCTCTTTGTAATTGAAGTGTGATGATGCTGAGACTAAATCCCACCTGAAGTTCTTGTGAGACAAGCATAAAATATGAAACCCATTTCCTAAATGCTTCTTCATAATACCTGTATGTGGTTGCCACATTTTTTTGCCAGACCCTGACCCATACTATGTTGGCCATGTGACTTATTAGATTCTTAGCCCCTTTCTTATTATGCAGACTATAGGTAAAGGTCACCTTTGCTTGAGAGTCAGTTGTACCTGAATCTAGGGTTCAGTGCTCATCTTTGTTTATAATCAAAGAGCCAGCGCTATCTGCATCTCCAGATGTTTTTGTAGTCATGTGGCAGGCACATGACCACTGTTTACCTTTCCACCAAAGTGGTACCTATTTATGTACTTGCAATTTCTTGCTTTCCAACTTCTAGGCTGGCAGGAGCTGGGCCAGAGACAGGAGCACACTCTGTCATGCAGCATTCGGGTCTTGAACTGTTGACTTGCTGACCTTCCAGTCATCAAGTACAGCGTGTTAACCACTGAGCTACTGCAGTCATGCAGATTGTACAACCCCCAGAAAATCTGCATCCCATGCAATCAGCTATTGAAGGACTGCTCCTTCACCTCATTTCCCCCCTTCTTTTGTCTCTGGCTTCAGCAATTTAAAAACATTCACATACCCTACCTCTCCCTTCAAAATTTTTGGAAAACATTTTGTTTCAAGAAGATGGATTCCTGTTGGGTCTTGATTCTTTTTTTAAAAAGTCTATCTTTGGCATGGGAGCCAACTTTGTAGTGCCTGGGACCAAAACAGCCTCCAGCCTACTCATCATATTCTGGTGCCTCAGTGGTTAAGAAGCTCGCCTTGTTATCTGGAAGGTCAGCAAGTGGCTAAGATGCTGACTGGAAGGTGAGACGTCAGCAGTTCAATTCCCGAGTACTGCAGGACAGAATGAGTTCCCATATTTGTCCCAGATATTGCCAACCTAGCATTTCAAAAGCAAGAAAATGCAAGTAGATAAATAGAGACCACTTTGATGGGAAGGTAAACAACATTCTGGTGTCTAGTCATGCCTGCCACATGACCACAAAAACGTCTGCAGAAGCAGACAGCATTGGCTCTTCGGCTTTGAAACAGAGATGAGCACTGAACCCTAGAGTTGGATACAACTGGCTTTCAAGCAAGGGAAACCTTTACCTAAATAGGGACCACTTCGGTGGGAAAAAGATCTTAGGGACATGAAAGGAGTCTCATTTGGTGTCCCCTGAGTGGAGTTCCTCCAGCAAAAATCCTTTCAACCCAGAAAGCACCTTTGTGTGCTTCTGACATGATTTTAAAGAACAAAAACACAAACAACCATATTCTTGCCCAGCTCTCCCCAAGCAATGCTTATTCCAGGAGTCTTGAGACATGTGTGGCTCCCTACCAGTCATCCTCCTAGGTGCTGAGGAGGAATTTAGTGCCAACATGCAGGGAAAGGATGTGAAAGAGATTTTTGTTTTAAAGTACAGTGTGTTTGAAATTCTTGCCATATCTTTGAATGTAACCTCACTTAAAACTTGCATAACAATAGGGAGAAATCAAGGATTAAAACTTTTTGCCTAGCATACTAGTTCTTTATTTTGCAAGATTTCCACAAAAGCAAAGACTGAAATCAAGCATATAGTAAAAGCATTTGTTTTCATATACTGTACAGTATCTGTGTTTCTGCATTGCCTTTTGTATTGCTAGCTGCAAATGCTATTGATCTTTTGTTTCGACGAGGATAATTCTGGCAGTGATGACAGGCTACTGTGTTGCAACATTTGTGGTCGCCTGTCATACACAACAGCGTATGATGTAATTTTACTTTGTAAGTAGATCAAAGCATGTTTCAAGATATAAATATAAAGCTACAGTATATAGAAATACAGTTGGAGTGTTTACCTGTCTCCCATAAATTCTTAGGTGCCTGTAAAGATTACCAACCTAAATATATCAAAAGATTTTGTGTTACATTTGAGGCTAATAATTTTTATTTGGTATAAGCGTCAGCAGATGCATGTAGAGCACTACAGTATATGGACACGTATTCTGGTGGGGGAGAATGAAATGAGATACAGAAAATGAAAACTGTATTGCAAACACTGGCTTTAAATGATCAAAGAGTACTTAGCATAAACATCATGGCACTAGTAAGGTCAGTTATAGAAATTAGTTACCACCTGCCGTGTTAAAGCAACCTTTTCTACTTTCAAGCAAGTGTGGTCCATCTGCAAGGCTGACTGCTGCTGCTGTTGTGCCACATTCAGTTTTCCAGATTCTTGATGTTGCACTAAGAACATCTAAGTCTGCCTAGTGTGAGCAAAATGTCTATAGCAGGGGTGTCAATGTCTTCTGCTTTAACAAAGAAAAAGAAGAAATATTTTAAAAGTAAAACTTACCATTTTCAGGGGTCTTATATAATGGTTGTGGCCAGTGGTGGGATGTCAAAAATTTTACTACCCCACCGTGACGTCATCACAGTGTGGGCAGAGCTAACATCATGATGTAATGGGCGGAGCCAACATCATGATGTCATGAGGTTGTGGCCAGGGCCAAATAAAATAAAATAATAAAATAAAATAAAAATAACTGCGCGCACACACACCCTCAACCCACCCACCCACCCACAACACAAATCCGTAAATAAAATAAATAAATAAATAAAATACATTAAAATACACCCACCCCAAACACAAATCAACCAAAGCTTTTAAACCAGAGCTTAAAGCTTATTCTGGCTAATCTTTCTCACACTAGGTCAGATGGAAGGAACTACAGAATGAACTCACCACAAAATGGCTTCATTTTGGCACTTTTCAACTTTTCAACAGTTAAAGAAGTTAGGTACTAAGTCTTTGCCTAACCAGTTCTCTAGGATAATATGCCTTAATGTAAATGTAAAACAGCTGTACCTCCTTAAGGATTCTCCAACTGGAACAGCAATTGGAACAGCACAGGTGTAGCTTATTGATGAGGTAACTCCAAGACTTTACTTAAAAACCCCAAGCCAGGCCTGCTGGCTGCCAGGCCTTTTTAGCAAACTCTGGTAGTATGTCAATATAGGTAAAGGTATTAAATACACATTAAAATACACACAGACACACCACATCCAAAGGTGAGTCACTTACCCTGGGGAGCAGGGTATAGGGAGCTTCAGGCTAGCAGCTTCTCTTCCTCCTCCCTACTTGGGAGGACAGCAAGGAGGCCGTGCTTGGCGCGCATGTGTAGTGGGGGAACCAGTGAAAAGGTAAGCCCCGAAGGTGGTTCCCACCAAAAGCTGCTACCAGTTCTCTGGGACACTGGGAAAAGTTACTACCAGTTCTGGTGAACTGGTGAGAACCTGTTACATCCCATCACTGGTTGTGGCACATTAGTCTGCCCGTGCAATAGCTTAGGTATTAGTTTTCTTTTGTTTTTTAAAGGTGCTGGCCGGCATAAAGTAGAGTAAGCAAACGGAGCATGGATTTGTAATGATAAGGCAGTCTTCTCCAAGTTAGTGTTCTGATTGGGTTGTTGTAATTTCTGGCATTGAGCCTGGAACCAGGGCCATTAGCTCAGCGGCTCATTGTAATTTGATAAGTGGATGTCCTCCCACTTATGTAATACTTGAGAATGATCTTTTGTAATGTTTATGAAATGGTGACAGATTCAGGATCCTTGGCTAGGTATATAAAGAAATTAATAATCAGAGCAGGAAGTAGATTTAGCTTTGTTGTCTCCTCTGTTGATTATAGAGGTCAGTTTTCAAGTTATGTTGATGCAGTATCTTTCCATTCTAGCTCTGTGTTTCATGAGTCGTTTTCATTAAAAAAAGGCTGGTTTGACAGAGTATTTTAAGATAGCAAAGTTTAATACTGTATATAAATGCTTCAGAATGAAGCTGAAGTAGTTATGGGGAGGAAGGCAGTAAATGGTCTACTATATTTCCGGACAGTCCAAGACATGAATGTCTGACAGATTCTAAGTTCTTTTAAGAAATGAGTCAAAATTCTTCAGAAAAGCCAAAGAACCAAAGGAACCCTGGATTGTGTAACAAGACTGCACAGGCTTACACTGCCTGGTTGCTTTTACTTATGAAAGGAGCAATGAAGTAAATCAGGGAGTGTTGCTTTGTGGTTTACTTATTGTGTTTTCTGCACATGGTCCCTATCTCCTTGCTAGTTTGTTTGTCTCCCAGTGTATCATCAATTCTTCCTTTACTTTCATGAAAGACAAACAAACCAGAGAAGAGAAAGTGTCCATGTTCAAAGGATATGATAAGCAAAGACCAGAGTGAAACACTGTGGTTTCTTTAGCTGCTCCCACTTCAGCTGGAAGCACTTGGGCAGCACACACCAGACCATATATCATAAATGATAAGTTAGGGTTCCCACAGTATACTGGCTTGTCATGTTTTTTGACCACAGCCAATGTCAAGAGATACTTTCTGTGGCTGTTGAAAGCCAGTTTTACTACAACATTACTTCAGGTGCTTTTATGACCTTACATAACCCCCACTGGGACCCCACTGGTGAAAGAGAAAGTAAAGAAGACCATATCAGAAAGTGTTTCTAAATTGCTCTTTTTCCATCTGTTTTCAGATGTTATGCAATATATTAGAGAAGTCTGCTTTGAGATACAAGTTCAAGATTGTTTAAAGAGCAGTTCTCTGGGTTACTGTCAAAGCTATTCATCACTTCTTCTTTTTTTACTAGTGGGGAAATGGTAGCAACCTTAAAGCAGCTTTACAAGGACAATGTATTCCTTCAGATGCTTTATGGAGCCCTGGAATGATCCTTTGCAAATGTTATAATATTGGAAACCATTCAACATTATGGGTACTAAGATGTACTTCCAAAAGTAGTTGTAGTTCTACTGAAGACTTCATGCTGTTCTGAAGGTAACAAGCCAAAAGATCAACCATTTTGTTTTGGTGGTCTCACCTCTAATTCTGCTGGCCTATGAGGATATGAGAATGGGACTCCTGGGCAACTAAGATATCTGCCCTTACATCTGAACTTTAGCCTACTTTCCTAGTGTTACCTGAAATTTTAGAGCTTGGTTCGTTTCTTGGTGGAGAATTAATTAACCTCAGAAACTGACACCGAGACATGGTTTTGATCAAAACAAAATTGGTTTTATTGGTATTAAGGGTTCTAATTTACATTGACCGGTATATAAACTAGAAGTCTCCACCTCAAACGTTTTAAAGAAAACCATTCCAGGAGCCCATCACGATATTCTGTGACAGAGCTGAAGCTTCCCTCTCACTCCCTAACAATTTATACAGTTACACTGGTCGACATCTGGGTAAAGGGGTTGTTTACTTGGAATAGGGGCAATTAAAAGAGTTATTTACACTTCTTGATTACATGTACAAAAGCTTAATAATACTGTGCAAAAGTAATTTCCAAAAGTACACATTGGCTTTTTACATTTACAATAGGGTGGTGGCAAAATAGCCTTTGTCTTCAGGATGGAGTTATTGCAACATCTCTGAAGCTTCAGGAGATGGGTGATAACAGGTGATTAGGTGCTATTGTTCTGTTGACCCTCTGTCAGATGACTCATCAGGTCTCTTGGAGGAAAAACCAGTTCTTTTGTCACACTTCTGGGTGAACTCTTGATGCTCAGAAAATGGGGACAAAGGTGACATAATTAGTTCCTGGTTTACATTCCTTTGGAAATGGAAGGCAACTCTTAATCAGCTTTTCTATTAACTTTAATTATTTACATTCTGTGCCAGAGTATACGTGACTAGTGGGCTCTTCCCATTTAATCACCCCCCCTTGGAGAGGTTTCCAAATGCTTTTTAAATTAAACTTTGTATGATTTTATTTTCTTACCAGCCATTAAGCGTTGGCTTCTCCCCTTATTTTCATATCTTTGTCCATGTGTGTACAGTGGTTTTTCTGATTGTAACTTTATTAAAGAGTTAAATAAAATGATGTGTTGGAATCTCAAAATTTCATGTAACACTAGCATGGTCTACAACTGTGACTGAGATGATATTAATGAAAGAATATACGAGTTCAATATCCAAATTAGCACTTGTAGCTAGTCATTGCTCCATCAGGATACACAAATGTGTTTCTTTCCCATAGTTGACATCTGTTAGCTCATACAAATTGAAGTGGCTTTTGTCTAAATACAGAATGAACCCCCTCCAGTTAAAAGAGTTTTAAAGACATTAAATGGAACAACACTAAGTAGATGTTGTCATGCAGGTTGCTCCAAAAGGGAGGATAAGATACATTTCCTAATTGATTTTCCTGGTATGTCAACTAAAGGGATCAATATCGTGAACTTTTAACAAATGGGATTAGAAACCATTCTCCACTTTGTACAGTTTTAATTTTTCTAACTGCATAGACTACTATATATTTTATATAGGATTGTCAAATTGGCAAAATGGGGTATGGAAAGTTGGAATTCATCCCCCCCCCTCCCCAGAGATTTTAATTTTATTATCTGATCTTTGTATGAGAATGTTCATTTTATCTTTTTGCTGATTGTTCATATTTACTTAACTGTGAGATGTCAGTGGTTTTAATATTTGTATACATGCATGGCCTTATTGGCTATTGTGCAATAATAATAATTTTGAAAATTCTTTGGGATGTAGTCATCCAGACATTAGACTTTATACTGGCATATTCTTGTTTTTCTTCAAGTTGCCAGAATTTATCAGTGTGGATTGTTATTTATGATTAACAAATCAGTACTTTTTCAGTTTTATTTGTAAGAATTCAAGACCAATAGAAGAATTTCCAGAATAAATACAGTAAAACCTCATATAACACTAAAACCTGGTTCCACAAGTCTTGGTGTTATATGATTTTTAGTGTTATCTGATGCATGTTAAACTCCTATGGGATCCATAGAGATACATTGTAACCACACAGGCTTTAGCGGTTGTTATCTGAAGCATCCCATAGGATCTTAATGTTATCTGATGCAATTCTTCCCCCCAGATTCCTTAATGTTATGCGATTTTAGTGTTATTCGATACTAATGTTATATGAGGTATTACTGCACTTGTGTCTTATTAATTAGAACTACAGTACAGTATTATGCTTTATTTACAGCAGAGTGGGCTGAATGGATGTATTTAGTGATGGATGGAGATTTTTTGGTTTGATTTGGAATTGGTTTAGTAATTATGAGCCTTTTCAGTCAATAATTTGGAATTGGTTTTAGTAATTAAGAAACTTTCTCAGTCACTTTTAAAAACTGCTATTCCATGTTTAAAGCCTTTGTTTCAGACCTGAAATAGAACTACAGTATTATGTTAATTAAGACTTGTTTGTCTAGTTTCTTATACGCCAGCAAATACGGTATATGCCTCTTTTCGGCATTATTTATATAAATTGGACCAGATATACCTGTGCAGCCATATGAAAGGCTGCCTTTGCCCAACTAAAACTGTCTATATTCCTCTGAGGAGTATGTTTGGCCCTTCATCTATCATTTTTAAGTAGATTTCCAAAACCTTTTACTTGATGTTTTCTTTCTTGCTGTGCCATTGTTAGTTTCCTTTAAAAAAAAAAACCACTTTATCGTATTTTATATTTAGTAGCCACTGTTAAATTGCCTTTCAGATGGGATATGAATAAATAAGCAAGTAAGCAAACAAATGAATATAAATATAGATAGGCTCTGTAATACAGAAGTGTGGCATATCAACTGATACTTTAAGGCAGGGGTGCTCAAACATTTTGGGCTCCAGGCTGGTCACGTGGTTCATGGAGCTGGTAACTACAGCCAGGGGGCCATATGCGGCCCCTAAGGCCAATTCATCCAGCCCACAAAGCCCTCGTCGCTCCATACTGGTGTGTTTTACTTCTGCTTCCAGGAGCGATGAATGGTTCATGGGCTAGATCAGTGTTTCCCAAATGCTGGTGTTTGGACTTCAGTTCCCAGAAGCCTAAACCAATATATTGACTGATCAGTGCTTTGGGGAATTGACTTAAGCTTCTGGGAATTGAAGTCCAAACACCAGCACTGGGCTAGATGAATTGGCCTCAAGGGCTGCATTCGGCCCGTAGTTTGGGCACCCCTGCTTTAAGGTGTATTAGCAAATGATCACATGATGCTACTACTTTGCCATCAGCATTGGCTACCACTCCATTTCTGGGACCAGTTTAGAATGCTAATTTTTAACCTTCACATCCTAAATAATGAACAATCTGATTATTTTGAAGCTCAGCATGTTTGGGGTTTGGAGATTCTGTCATTGTAGTGTCTCATTCCTTTTTATTGATTTTATGGGTTTTATTTACATTTCTGTAATTTCTTTGTTTATATTTTATATCTATATTTGCATTTTATTGTACACTGCCCAGATAAATCTACAGTAAAGAAATGCAGTAAATTGATAGATAGCTATAGGAAAGTATATCCATCTAGCCTAGAAATGTAAGCATCAGGTATACAGTGTAATTGTGTATTTTCAACTGCTGTTTTTACAAGAGGAAGAATTGAGGGTTGAGAGGAGAGAAGATGTTTGTTTGTTTTTTATATCCTGGGCATAACACATATTTTAGAATATCTTTAGAAAATATCTGTTCAAGCAAGTCTAGGAAATGATATCCTACTATATGATTTGGTGAGTTCTCTACTTTACAAATCAAAGACCCAAATGTATAAAACAACAGTAATAAAAGAAAGTTCTGCCGTTTTTGCAAGGCAATGTATTTTATCTTTATTTGGAACAGTTATTTTTTATATTGTTAAATTCTACTGATACTGTAAAAGTAAAGCCCCATATATGTACATAGGTTAAAAACTATAGACATATCCCTGTCATCAACACTCTTACAGTCTAAAACAGATATCTGAGGGGAAATAACATGAAAGCGAGAAATAAGGATAAGACAAACAAAGTGAAGGCAAGCCAAAGATGGGTTTTTGAAGAAAGAGGGAAAGGAGATGCTACTTTGTATTTGTCTAGGAAGTTGCTCTAATGCAGGGGTGGCCAAACTACGGCCCATGGGTCAGATCTAGCCCACATCACCATTTCAGGTGGCCGACAGCCACCCTCGCCACTAACGGAAGCAGTAGTGTGTGTGTTTACGACATCCATAAAACGTGCCCGCACATGCATAAACACGCCTGTGCCTGCCATAAACACTGCTGTAAATGCATCCACGGCTGTGTTTTACAGCAGCGTTTACAGCAGGAGGAACCACATGATTGACACACTCAGTTGTCCAAGGTGTGTGCTCAGACCTGCAGTGCGAAATGTTTGGGAGCCCCTGCTCTAAGGCCATTCAAAGCCAGGTAGAATGGGTGGTTCTGTATTATGGAGCAACAAACCTCTCAGTGAGAGATTTGTAAGTGTTAAGGTTATGGACAAAAATGTAATGAGAAGGAGAACTGAAAAATAATCTTGGCAATTAAGGCCAGGGAGCATTAAATGGAGGTAGAGTTAACTGTGAGATGGGTTGGTTCCAATATATGTCTTAATGATATTTAAAATAGGGAGAGGAAAAGTGGGGGATTTACACCTGGTTGGAAAGAACAGTATACATGTATAGTAAAAGTTTTCTCTGTCTGCTACATATTGTTTTTGCTTAATTTTCTGGGATTTCCCATGTCATGCTCTCCACTATAGGCACTTCCTTCCTGATTTTGAGAAGTTCAGAGAGTTGTTTATGTTCCCAATTTTTAAAAAAATTATCTCTTTTTGACCATCTTCCATTACAGTATGCAACCTTTTGTTCTTAGCTAGCTGCCTTTCCTAACACCTACCTACTGCTGTATCTTTCTATTGGTTTCAGTTTATGATCTAAAACATTCAGCTATTACTAATTTAGCTTATTCTGCTATACTTTAGTTGATTGTTTCAGCAAGAAATTAAAAGGTAAAAAAGTGTGGACAGTGTGACTGATTTTTGTGTGTGATAATGATCTAACAGGAGAACAGATTCTATGAATCAGTTACCTCTAAAAGTTGGCTTAGTGAAATTGAAATGGAACACTTAGATTGCAAAGAGTCCCATCTTACTTCCTGTCTTCCTGTTTACAGTGCAAAGTATTTCTGTGCCAATCTCATGTATTAAAATTCTAAAAGGCACATAACTTGGCTTCATAGCTCAGTTATTTAGGTATCTGGGTGAAGAGCTAGAGGTTGAGAGTTCAATTCCCCACTGTGACTCCTGGGAGAAAAGGCAGCCTATGTAACAGTGGGCAAGCTTCACAGTTCCAATGTGCGCGCTGAAGAAGGAAATGGGAACCCACTTCTGTGTATTCTCTATCTAGAAAGCTCTAGAAAGGGTTACTGTAAGTCAGAATTGACGACACATTATTGTTATTAATAGGCATGTATTGCTTAAACACTTATAATGGCTTTCCTAAGGCACACTTATTTGAACAGAAGAATTCACTATAACTGCTAGACAACTTGAGTGCTTGACAGCAGAGTGAAATAATAAATCATGAGAGAAATCTCCTAAAATTTTGCAGGAGTGAACAATGTGTGTTGCCATATTTAAAAGTGATCGCGCTGGTTCCCATACAGCAGTGATGGTCACTGTATATCCTAGAAAGTTTGTTCAATCCCTTTGGTTACTTTCATCCATCTTGATTTTCTCAATATCTAGTGAGTTATATGGGTTCTATAGTTTCTGCATTCTGTTTTTATATTTCACGTATACTTCGTGTCATTCAGTTTGTTGGATTATATCATAATAGCTGAAATATACAGTATTTGAGAAATTATATAGTTATAGGACATTAGGATCAAACTCACTTTTGCATAGGTGGCAACTATATTCATGTAGCTAACTAATGTGGGAATCAGTAAGACTAGGATTTTCTATTTCTAGAGCTGTTATTAGAAGACATGGGTTATCTAACATCCATCAGTACTTGTGTCTAAATGGATTACCTAATGCACCATAGAATTTCAGATTGAGCTCTTGATGTCCTCTTCTGCTAGAAAAGGCTGAGATGATCATCATTCCTTGTACTGGAGCCAGTCTTCTTAAATTCTGCCTGACCCTTGATACTATTAAGAGAAATTGATTTGCCATTCTCAAGGCTAGAGTTCAGTGTATAACAGATGAAAATACAATTAATTATGTGTGTCCAATGGCAGCAAATGGGTGCTAAACACAGAGACATGATCTGCATGGATGGGAGAGTTTTTCTATGCTTTCATATAATGATGCCTGCATTCATGCTATCTCCTAGGTTATAATTATGCAAGATAGTTAGAGGTTTTGCAAATACAATTGGAATTCACAGTGTATATCATTTATTACATTGCTGTAGCAGCTGTTCTCATTGTATGTGCTTACTTTTGGAATAGGAGCTGGGCCAGGATTCCATATGGGCTTGTCTTACCCTTCAGAAGACATAAGGGAGGACATGTGGCATCACCTGGATTCCTGAAGTACAGGCTGTATGAAAGCTTTTTTGGCCATTGCTTGGGACTTCCCCAGCTTAGTGGTTAAGATTCTGAACTTGAAGACTGGAAGGTTGGAGTTCAAAACCCAAGTACTGCATGATGGAGTGAGCTCCCATCTCTGTTCCAGCTCCTGCCAACCTAGCAGTTTGAAAGCAAGAAATTGCAAGTAGGGACCACTTTGGTGGGAAAGTAAACTGTGTTCTGTGCACTCTGGTATCTAGGCATGCTTGCCACATGTCCACGGAAATGTTTGTAAATGCACATACCACTGGCTCTTTGGCTATAAATAGAGATGAGCACTGAACCCTAGAATCAGATACAACTGGCTTTCGAGCAAGGGTGGCCTTTACCTTACGACTTCCCCACATAGGGAAATCTGGGCAAAGAAAAGTGGAGTGAGATATAATGTAGGCTTGAGTCTTCCTGAAGACAAACTAAAAATTAAATTAATGTACGTAAGTAGTTTGCCCTGCCCAAGATGTGAATAAAATGTGGACTGATAGCCTCAATGAGCTTTTTAAAAAACAGTTTACAGTTACTACCCTTCACATGAGACCCTGTGGTGCCTGTATAGTGAACTTTTGTCTTGGAATCACAGAGGTCCCCGCCCCTTTAAAAAAAGACTAAGTGCTTAAAGGAATAGAAAAAATGTGATATGTGGCAGCTTTGCTGGCAGAAGGAATGAGTATCAGGATGGGAGATGAGTGGGAATGTATGCAGCCACCTCATAATTCTCTACATGATTATCATACTTACTGCATATCAGGAAAAAATGTAGATGCTGGAAAAATTGTGCATTGAGTAACATATCTTACTTGCTTCTGTGATACTGTACAGTTATCTGTGGGCTTCTTTATCAAGATTGTTTTGTTAGGAGTCTTTTAGTGTAAAGGAAGATGAAGCATGCAGAGTGGGAAGATTTGAAAGAGTAGCAGTTTTGAATTGTCTAATGCTCTTTTGAGATGACTGAACAGGAAGCGATGTAGGATTGATGAAACTATAATTTACATGTGCCATTAATTAATTCTTATATAACCTACTAACATTGGCTACTTTGTCCAGCTTGATGAACATAACTCTTTTTACCCCTTACCCACACGTTTGAATATATATTAGAACTTACAGGAAATTGCATCCTTATGTATATTTTAAACAGTGATGGGATGATAAAAAATCTTATACCACTCCCTGACGTCACAGACGTCGTGGGTGTGGCCAACGTCATGACATCATGGGCGGAGACACCGTCATGATGTCATGACGTTGTGGGCGGAGCCTAAAAATAAAAAATTAATTTAAAAAATTAAAATAAAACACACACGTACACACGCACACACCCATCCACCCACCACAACACAAAACCATAAATAAATAAAAGAAAGATATAAAATAAAAATTAAATAAAAATACACCCACCCACCGAAACACCCACCCCAAACACAAACCCCTCACTTAAAAGTAAAACAATACAAAACAGTACTTACCCTTGGAAGCGACCGAGCTCCTGCAGGAGGCGGCGGCGCAGCTAGCCGGGCAGCCCAGGGCCTTCCGGCTGGAACCCTTGGCGGGCGGGCCCGGCTCCCGGCGGTGGCCGCAGGAGGAGGAGGTGCAGCTAGCCGGGCTGCCGAGGGCCTTCCGGCCGGAACCCTCAGCGGGCGGCCCTGGGCCTCGGCGCTCGGCAACGGCCACAGGAAGAGGAGGCATGCCTAGCCGGACAGCCAGGAGGCCCTGGGCTGCCCGGCTAGCCACAACTCCTCCTCCTGCGGCTGCTGCTGGGCGCCAAGGCAAAGGGGTGCTCGCTGACAGTGGCGTAGCGTGGGGGGGCGGGGGGGGATGCCCCGGGCAGCGGCTTTCAGGGGGCGGCAAAATGTCCTCACCACTTTGGCCTCCTCCCTCTGCCTGGGCTTAGGAAGGAAGCAGGACTTCCCAGGCGGAGGGCGGCCCTTTTGCTGGTGAGCGCTGCTCGCCTCCGTCCCATTGGCTTGGGTACTCATTTAACCGGCCTCGGTCGCCAGCAACCGAGGCCGGTTAAAGGAGTACCCTAGCCAATGGGACGGAGGCGAGCAGCGCTCGCCAGCAAAAGGCTCGCCCTCCACACACCTGGGAAGTCCTGCACGCGCGCGCGCGCGCGCTGCCCACCTCCTCCCCCCCACCCCTAGCCACCCAGCCAGCTTGCCGTCAGAATGGGCGCTCGTCGGGGGGGTGGCGCCGTAGCGGGGAGCCCCTGGCTGCTGGCTGGTTGGCTGGGCGGGAGGAGGTGGGCAGCGCGCGCGTGCAGGACTTCCCAGGTGTGTGGAGGGCGAGCCTTTTGCTGGCGAGCGCTGCTCGCCTCTGTCCCATTGGCTAGGGTACTCCTTTAACCGGCCTCGGTTGCTGGCGACCGAGGCCGGTTAAAGGAGTACCCAAGCCAATGGGACGGAGGCGAGCAGCGATCACCAGCAAAAGGCTCGCCCTCCACCTGGGAAGTCCTGCACGCGCGCGCTGCCCACCTCCTCCCCCCCAGCCACCCAGCCAGCAGCCAGGGGCTCCCCGCTATGGCGCCACCCCCCCCCCCGACGAGCGCCCAGTCTGACGGCAAGCTGGCTGGGTGGGTGGGTCGGCACCCCCCCCTGCCAGCCCGCCGCCAGAAGTTCGAAAAAGGTAAAGATCGCGGCTCGACTGCGGGGGTTAGCTGGGATCCCGAGGGTTTTCCCCATCGTCGCCTAACCCCCGCAGAGCTGCCCACGCGCACGCCCGAGGATTCGAAAGGGTATTCCTACCCTTTTGAATCCTCGGGCGTGCACGTGGACGGCTCGCCCTCCACACACCTGGGAAGTCCTGCACGCGCGCGCGCGCGCGCTGCCCACCTCCTCCCCCCCACCCCTAGCCACCCAGCCAGCTTGCCGTCAGAATGGGCGCTCGTCGGGGGGGTGGCGCCGTAGCGGGGAGCCCCTGGCTGCTGGCTGGGTGGCTGGGCGGGAGGAGGTGGGCAGCGCGCGCGTGCAGGACTTCCCAGGTGTGTGGAGGGCGAGCCTTTTGCCGGCAAGTGGCTCCAGAGGAGGCTGCAGTCAGGGGCGGTCGGGTCCAATTTTTTTAAAATTGAAGCAGAAATGGCTCCAATTTAGTGCGCATGCGTCAGATTGAGTTTCTGCGCATGCGCACTAAATTGGAGCCATTTTTGCTTCAATTTTTTTTTTTAATTTTCCTGCCGGTGAGGCGTCCGATCCGGACGCCTCAAAAACGGTTAAACCCCCACGGAGAGCCCTCTGGAAATCCTTAAAACGGTTCTGTGGATCCGGTCAGAACCGGTGTCATCCCATCACTGATTTTAAATCCAAAAATAGAAAAGATGTGAGAAGGAGGGAATCTGTGAATTGCCTTGCTTACAAGTTTAAGGGAGCACGAAAGGAGTCTTATAAGAAAGTGCAATATAGATATCTTTTCAGTTATCATTATGTCTATCCATGTTGCTTCAAAATATTAGATTTTCATTTGCATTGACAATAGACAAGTACTGTTTCTGAAAACATTGTATAAATTGGAGTGTGTTCCCTATTGGCTTCCTTCCTTAATTCAAACAAAGTGTGGGGATGAAATGCTTTTTGAAAATGCTGTATTTCTTTTGTGTAGATTTTCAGGTTCCCTGTGGAATGAGAGAGCCTCTGAACACTTTTGCTTTCTAACAGACATTCAGCAAGCATAAGTTCTACCCCTGATTCTAGTACCATGATTTCCATCCCAGGTTCTAATTTTAATTTTTTTAAAAGAACCTTTTGCAAAAAAGCACATAAAAAGTTTGACAGACTGCTGAGTAAAGCTTATTCAAATTCTTGTTTCCCATTCAGTCATTTCAATTGCTATCTGATATGAAGAGATTATACATAGATCCCTAAACATATTACAGTTTTGCAGGTGGTTTAGCAAAATGTTTCTCAGAATAAAGATGGTGGGATGGGATGGTTCTCACCTGAAAGTTTGAAGTTGGTAAAAACAGTAGAAATTGACTTTGCTGTGAATATTAAAAAGGATTAGTGAGTGGAGGAGAAATAAGATAAAATGAAAATTACACTAATCTATATATTCTATTTTGATTCTGTTTCATCTATCCTATTTGGGTTTTGTGTAGCTAATGAATGTAAAACTGCTCTTGGGAAGTATAGGTAATCAATCTGTACAAAATACAGTAATAGGGTCCTTGTCTTAAGAACAGCATAAGATGTGGTTTCCAGGCATCTATCAGAATAAATGTATCTCATAAATAAGGGACCCACAGTTAACAGACTCTGGGGTTTCCAAGATTAAAATGCTATTGGGTATTGTCGTATTATACAGGCACATGAGATCAGCCTACTCAGTGGTGTGGGTGTTAGCACTCGCCGTGTAGTAAGGTTTGTTCTTCTTTCTGCCAGCTGCAGAGAAATCAAGGCCAATTTCAAGATACAATTAATTTTAAGACTGCAGGGGGTTTGTTCTGTTTTGTGACACCGTTTTCTGGTAAATGAGCATGCTGCTTCATTTCTATTCCAGTGGCAGTTAAAGACTAAAATAAAGCAGTTTGTATTATCACAGAGTTCTCTTGCTAGGGTTTTGGCCCCATTCATGCACAGTACTTATTGTGAGGTAGATTAATTAAGATTTTGTTTGTGCCATCGGCAACAGGCCAGTTACTGTACACTATGTAACAAATACAAAAATACACAAAGGGATTTCCTCTCTTTAGTCCACCTGCCACGAAGCAAATATCACGTTATGAGTTTTTTTTTAAATGATGAAATATCATGAAATTACTAGGAAAGAATACCTGTATAGGTCTGTACTTCTAGGAGACAGTTAGGCCTAACAATGGAATAGGAAACTTTTAATCCTTTTTTGAAAGTTTTGATTTTGTCTTCCGGAAGGAGCTGAGCCAATAAAAGCAGCCAGCAGTTTTGTCTGACAACTGGAGTCTTGTTGTAGGAAGAGAGAGATAAAGCTTTAAAGGCTATGTCTGGTTCACAATTCCTGTTTTTGGCTCACAGCTAGCAGCTTTTCTAGTGTTCAACATCTCTGTGTGGTAACATCAAATTGGGTGCTGTCATATTTCTCACATGTGATTTCCTTCAAATCTGTACTTGCAGATTCCAACCACCCTGATATGGCTTAATACAAAAATACTGTATTGCAGTTTTCTTCAGAGTCAGAGTATGCAAAAAAATTCTTTCATTTTGGCTTTGAGAGAAAAAAATTTTTTTTTTTGCTGTAGGGCTTTAAAGGTAATAACCAGCACCTTGAATTGCACATGGAGACACACTGGCAACCAGTGCAGCTCCTGAAGCAGCGGTGAGGCATGCACATAATGTCCGCACCCCATCACCACCTGGGCAGCTGCATTCTGGACCAACTGCAGCCTCTGAATGGTCGTCAAGGGCAGCCCCATCTAGAACATATTACAGCAATCAAGTCTAGATCATACAAAGTCTAGATCATACAAAGTGTGTATGATCATGAGCAAGGAGTTATCTGGCGAATAACACGAAGTTGAGCAAAAGCCCTCCTGGCCACGCCTGTCACCTGCTCTTCGAGCAGGAGTTGCGAGTCCAGGAGGACCCCCAAGTTACACACCGGGTATGTTTGGGTCAGAACCGCCCCATCCAAGACCAAAAATGGTAGCTCCCAAGATAATGCAGGACCCCTGACCCACAGCCACTAAGTCTTGCCAGGATTCAGCTGTAGCCCGTTGTCCCCCATCCAGACCCTAACAACCTCCAGGCACCTTAATAGGACTTCCACTGCATCACTTAATGTTTCCTTTACTGTTAATGCAGTCCTACTTAATTCCTGGAAATGTTGGCTCATTTTTAAAATTAGCTTCTCACTGTTGGCTTGAGTGTCTGTTTATTATTTGTATGTCTAATTTCATTTATGTACACTGCCCAGGGAGGGAATACTTCCAGATGGGCAGCATAGAAGTCTATTAAATAAATGAATAAAATTAGCTATTTGGCCGCAGAGCCAGAGTTTGGAACTTTGATCCCTCACTATGTGCCTCTTACGAGATGAGACGGCCTGTGTAGTCATGGACAAGCTGCACAATCCTAGGCTTCTCATAGGAAAAGGGAATGGTAAATGACATCTGAGTATTCCCTACCCAGAAAGCCATGGAAAGAGTCACCACAAGTCAGAATCAATTTGACGGTACACAATTATTATTTTTATTAGAAAACACAGTGGCTGTTTCTTGTTTGTGTATTGGGGAGGCCATACATGTAAGGTCCAAACAGTGCATGTATCCTCACTTTTTGAATGCCAAGATTGCAAAATACTTTGTGTCTGGAAAGCAAGAAGAGTGTGAAAATGGGGCTGTTAGGACTTGACATTATAGTTGTACCTTGCTTAAAGATCATAATGTGTTCCACAGGATTGCTCTTTAAGCAAGTTTGCTCTTTAAGTGAAACACCATTGTAAGTGACTAATTGTGACTTCTGGTGGGAGGGATTGTGAACCCCGATTTATTTGTTAAGTGAGTTTTGGTTGGTTTTTGTTTTGTTTTGCGAAGCGAACTTTCAGAGAAAATCCTGCTTTTTAACGAGGCGCTCTTTATGCGAGGTTTGACTGTATTATATCTCTCTCAGGATATGCTAAGCTCTAGACCATTAGCTTCATTATACACTGATATTTAACTGATTCACTGGTATCTTATAAAGTGGTCCAGTTGGGTTCAACACATCCACATGTAGCAGAAGCTGAACCAATCTCCATTCCCTACACCAGTGTTTCCCAGTCTCTGGTTTTTAGGTTTCAATTCCCAGAAACCTAAGTCAATTCCCCAAAGTACTGATCAGCGGTTGTACTGATTTAGGCTTCTGAGAATTGAAATCCACTAGTGTTCCATGGGGCATAGTTTGGGAAACATTGCACTGCACAATAAGCAATAATTGTCATTTGTTTGTAGTCAATGAACTATTCACTGAAACCCTCCAAAAACAGATCAGCTGATTGCATCTCTAGATTGCAATCAGTGTCAATGATCAAATGATTTACAGTATATTGCTTAGAAGTATGAATAGCCCTTTGAGGAATATCTCATAACAGTTTCAGTTTAGGCTAATTATGTTGTGCTCAGACCATTTTGGGCGATGGACAGTTGAGATTTTGGAACAGGATGCATGTTTTCAGATATCTTAATTCGTGTATTTAACTGGATATTTTCCTGGAAAATCATACAGAACAAATGCCATGCCCTAGAACTGAAAGGGATGGGTGGGATAAAGGAGTCAAATGACTTGTGTAAAATACCTAAGGTGGCGGTGGCGGTGGTTGTTATTTCAAATTTATACCTCACCCATCTCAGGCAAACCTGACTATATATATTAAAAACACAGTAATAATAAAAAAGTATTAATATCACAATAAAATCTTACAAAATAGTATTACAAAAAACAACAACAGCAAAAACAAAACCACATTTACTGAATCCTGCCATGATTATAAGCAAAGATTATAAACAAAATCCTACAAAAAGTAGCTGGGAAGAGTACAAGAGAACAGTGGTGGGATGTCAAAAATTTTACTACCCCACCATGATGTCATCACAGTGTGGGCGGAGCTAACATCATGACATCGTGATGTCATGGGTGGGGCCCAAAAATATAAAAATAAAATAAAATAATAAAATAAAAATAAGGATACAAACACCCCTCAGCCCACCCACCCACACACACAACACAAACCAATGGTGCTTCAGGCTAGCAGCTTCTCTTCCTCCTCCCTGCTTGGGAGGACAGCAAGGAAGCCGTGCACACCATGCACTGTAGGCATGCATGGACACCAAGTGCTTGGAGCACACGCACAGTGGGGGAACCAGTGAAAAGGTAAGCCCCGAAGGTGGTTCCCCCCAAAAGCTGCTACCGGTTCTCCGGGACACTGAAAAAAGTTACTACCGGTTCTGGAGAACTGGTGAGAACCTGTTACATCCCATCACCTTGCTGCAGTACAACAGATTAACCACTGCGCCGCCAGTGCTCATGAGGAAATGGAAGGAGATACACCTGTGGAAACGTTGTGTCCTCATTGCCAGAAGCGGCGAGACTTTCAGAAAGACTTCAGAGTAAACAAGACCAAAAATGTTGTGGCACCTTAAAGACTAAATCCTGTATTTTAATGTTAGCTTTCGTGGATCAAGTCCACTTCGTCAGACATAAGAGTGAGATTTCATGGTATGAGCTTATACCTGATATGTATAAATTGATAACACGAAATCTCACTCTTATATCTGATGAAGTGGACTTGATCCACGAAAGCGCTCACTAAAATGCAAGAGTTAGTCTTTATTGTGCCACAACGTTTTTGTCTTTTTGTTTTGCTTACTCGCTGATATGCGTGCACAGGCTAACACAGTTACCACTTCAAAAATTTCAGGAGACTGTGTCACGCATTATTTTCACCTGCCTCAGAGGGACTCATCAGGATTTGCAACCTGAGGCAAAGGAGCAGAGGACACTCCCTCCCGTTCCAGATACAGTGTAAGGAATTGATCAGGGAAGCTCTTTCAGTCAGTGCTGATCTTTTGGCCCAGCAGGATGGGGAGTCATCATCTTCATCCGGGGGTGTGCTGGATACCACGAGAGGGCGCTGGACAGGGAGTGATGGGGGCGGGGAGGAGGCAAGGCGCGCAGGAGCCGCGTTGCCCCAGTCTCTGGCCAGTGGTGGGATGTCAAAAATTTTACTACCCCCACCGTGATGTCATCACAGTGTGGGCAGAGCTAACATCATGATGTCATGTCATGGGCGGGACCAAAGAAAAAAAATACAAAATAATAAAAATAGGGAGCTTCAGGCTATAGGGAGCTTCAGGCTAGCAGCTTCTCTTCCTCCTCCCCATTTGGGAGGACAGCAAGGAGGCCATGCATATCTGCCAGGCACTTGGCATGCATGCATGCGCAGTGGGGGAACCAGTGAAAAGGTAAGCCCCGAAGGTGGTTCCCCCCAAAAGCTGCTACAGGTTCTCTGGGACACTGGGAAAAGTTACTACCAGTTCTGGAGAACTGGTGAGAACCTGTTACATCCCATCACTGCAAGAGAAGTCCAAAAAAAGAAGGAATCCAGTCCCGGTGAGAGCCGTCCCGAGTCCTGCAGGTGTTGCTCTCTCAAGGCCAGCAGCCGAGGGAGAGTCTGGTGAGGGCGGTGGTGGCAAGGTCCCTTAATGCCATCTGAGTCCTGCAGGTTGCTCCCTCAAGGCTGGCGGCTGAGGGAGAGTCCAGTGAGGGCGGTGGTGGCAAGGTCTCTTAATGCCATCTGAGTCCTGCAGGTTGCTCCCTCAAGGCTGGCGGCTGAGGGAGAGTCCAGTGAGGGTGGCAGCAGCGAGGTCCCTTAACGCCATCCAAGTCCCGCAGGTGTTGCTCCCTCAAGGCCGGCAGCCAAGGGAGAGTCTAGTGAGGGCAACGGCAGCAAAGTCTCTTAACGCCGCCCGAGTCCCACAGATGTTGCTCTCTCAAGGCTGGTGGTTGAGGGAGAGTCCGGTGAGGGCAGTGAGGTCTCATAATGCCACCCGAGTCCCGCAGGTGTTGCTCCCTCAAGGCCGGTGGCCGATACTCTTGAGAGTCCCCTGGACTGCAAGTGGATCAAATCAGTCAATCCTGACTGCTCCTTCAAAGGACAAACACTGAAGCCACCAAATGAGAAGAGAGGACTCACTGGAGAAGGTCCTGATCAAAGGCAAAAGAAGAAGAGGGTGGCAGAGAATGAGAGGGCTAGACAGCATCATTGATGCACTGGGCATAGATCTGGGCAGACTACGGAAGATGGCAGATGGAAAAGGAGTTCCAAAGGATAGGACTCGACTGTGTAACTGAACAACAACGTGATACTGAGTTGCTATCGTGGCTTCATGTTTAAGATGCTGAGCTTGACACTCAGAAGGTTGGCAGGTCAGTTGTTTGAGACTTAAGTGCTGCATGATGAAGTGAGCAACCATCGTTTGTCGCAGCTCCTGCCAACCTAGCCTTTTGAAAGCAAGAAATTGCAAGTAGATACAGTTGTACAACACTTAAAGAGCATTATGCGTTCCACAGGATTGCTCTTTAAGTGAGTTTACTCTTTAAGTGAAACACCATTGTAAGTGACCAATTTGGGGGGGGGGGAATTGCGAACCCGATTTATTTGTTAAGCAAGTTTATGTTTGGTTTTATTTGTTAAGCGAAGTGAACATTCAGAGAAAATTCTGCTCTTTAAGCGAGTTACTCTTTAAGTGAGGTGCTCTTTATGCAAGGTTTGACTGTAAATAGGTATCACTTTGGCAGAAAAAGTAACTGTGTTCTGTGTGCTTCAGCATCTAGCCATGTTTGCCACATGACCATACAAATGTTTGCAGTCACAGACAGTGCTGGCTCTTTGGCTGTAAATGGAGATGAGCACTGCTCCTTAGATTCAGACATGACTGGCTTTTGAGCAAGGGAGACATTTAGCTTTAATGTGATACATAAACAGAATTCAGATCTGAAAATTAAAGAAGAATATGCAAATATTCAGTCTGCCATGTATCTTTGTTTCCTCTTTTTCTTCTTTAACACAAATAGGGTTTTTAGGTCCATTCCAGAATTACTCTTTTGTGCTACAGAATTAATAGTGTGAATATTGTTATAATGTTGTCATTTCCTTTGAGGGTATGTATACTGTACTACATCCAGTGATGTGATGTTACTGGGTCTGTCTGGGTTGGCCGACCCAGTAGCTCCCATCACGATTGGTTCGCCGGGGGGGGGGGGTACTTAGAACCCCAGGCAACCCGGTTTGGAATTTTTTTTTCTGGGCACCCAAAATGGCTGCCCGTTACTGCACATGCATCAAAACTCTATTTGACACATGTGCAGTAAGAAATAGAACTGTGCATGTGTCAAATAGAGGTTTGACGCATATGCAGTAAGAAATAGAACTGCGCATGCATCAAACAGAGGTTTGATGCATCCGCAGTAACGGGCAGCCATTTTGGCTGCCTGGGAAAAAATTTTAAGGCACCAGTGGTGGCGTTTCCTTGGTGCGATGTGCCATCAGGCCGATGTGACACCATGCCGTTACAGGCAGCCATTTTGGCTGCCTACCCCAAAAGTGGCGGCGGCGGCCTTTCCTTGGTGCAGGGCCAGGCTGATGTGCCAGTTTGCCGCTGTGTTGGCCGGGCTGCTGCTCCGCCGCCTCTTCTTCTCCCGAACGAGGGTAAGTGACCCAGGGTTTGTGTTTGGGGTGTGTGGGTGTGTGGGTTTATTTGTGTTTGGGGTGGGTAGGTGGGTGTGCGGGTGTATTTTTATTTTATTTCTTTATTTATTTTATTTCTTTAATTTATTTACAGGTTTGTGTTGTGGGTGGGTGGGTTGAGGTGTGTGTGTATTTATTTTAATTTAATTATATATTTTTTAATTTTTAAAAATTGTAAATTATTATTTATTTTTAAGGCCCTGCCCACAACGTCATGATATCAAGATGTCGGCTCTGCCCATGATGTCATGACATCATGACATTGGCCACACCCACGACGTCCGTGACATCAGGGTGTGGTAGTAAAATTTTTGTCATCCCATCACTGACTATATCTTGCTAGAACCTTTACGATAGATTATTTTGATCATTTTTTCATGAGATTTTTATCTATAATTTGTGCAGTAAAGAGAGATTTTGAGTGTATACCAGTGGATGAAACTTCAGACTTCTTGCCCAATCCTATGGAATGGTGTTTAAATATACATTTTGGCACTGAATTAGCACACAGATGTAGATGAAATGTTCAGTATGAGTATGATGCCTATAAACCCACTTTAGAAGTTTAAAGAAAGAATAGTTTGAAAGAATTGGACTTTAATGT
The DNA here is from genome assembly GCA_030440675.1 of Furcifer pardalis. Classification (NCBI taxonomy): domain Eukaryota; kingdom Metazoa; phylum Chordata; class Lepidosauria; order Squamata; family Chamaeleonidae; genus Furcifer; species Furcifer pardalis. The sequence continues at coordinate 59,838,016 of CP126893.1, read as the reverse complement.
TTATTAATTCACATTACTATGGATGTTCCCACTTTGCAAAGATAATGTAGGTATCAACTGGAATGTACTTAAATCTGAAGGAAACTGTTCATACCCATATTTAAGATCATTTCACACAAAATCTTGTAGAGCAATGGGAGTTAAGAAATAATAAAAAAGAGCATCTAGTAAAATGGGTTCAGTCCAACAAAAGTAATAAACATGATAATATAAAATCCTGAAACTTACTTTTAAGAGACTGTTTGAACATGATTAAGGGTGCTAGCTTGCTGTGAAAATGTGAGTGAAGTAAGTGCAAATAATAATGTTGATGTTTTGAGATTGTGTAATGCTTTCAAATACTTTGATCTGTTATGGAGGAGATTTCAACTATAGTGGGAGGGCTTAGTTTATCTCTTTAAATTAAGGGTTTCTTACTGTTTATATGGATAAACTGGCAGCATTTCAAAAATGACCTAATGCTTCTGAAACTTTTTCTAAAAATGAAACCAAGTTGATGATGTCTTTCATAATGATGCAGGAGATATGTATCAGTTTTTAAAAATTTTGTATGGTAAACATGAATGCTGCTTCTACACTGATGTCTCCCCTGACCTTGGAATGAGACAAAAACTTGAGCAGCAGATTTTTATCCTTGTGGTTGTTTTATAAGGTTCAACCATTACATACCCAAGACTGGTCCTGATTAGTGTTAGATACAAAGGATGGCAAATAGTGCATAAAAAAATGTATGGAGTTTTTTTTTTAAATCACAAACTGATATGGAAATAGGTTGGGAAGAATTTGAGATAGAATACAGAATCAGAAGGTTTATTCATTCCTGTCTTTAAGTGACTCCCAAAGCTGGCTATGTTCATCAAGGCAACTTTCAGTGAATTCTAGCACTTACCTAGTAGTACTGTATATATTATTCAGTGTCTTATTAGCCATTTCACCTTGATCTTCTCTTGAAATTGGTAGAGAAAGTTTAGAACAGAGTTAATTTTGCTATTAGTTTGATCTCAAGTACACACACTGAATCAGCAGAATGGTTAGCAGTGATTTAATGGCTGAAATCCTGTTGCTTAATGTAGTAAATTGAATTAGAATAATCTCATTTGAATTAGTGGAATTTATGGAGGAGTTGATGCAACAGATCTCCACAGGTTTAAGAGGTCATTCTAGTGCACCATATTACATGAAGCAGTAGGATTTCAACCAGTGAAATCCATTTAACAATTGGATTTAGCCAAATATCTTTAACAACTTGCCCATTTACAGGTTTTCACAAAAAAACAACATGTTGGACTTTTAGTTCTGCATTCTCCACTGGTTACTTTACTTCATTGTCCTGTAGGCCAGTCTTGTTATGAAGGTCTCCTTTGAATCATTTCTAGAATTTCTGTGGAAATGCACCATGACCCATTGAGAATATGCATATCAACTACTATGGTGAAAAAGGGTTTCCCCCCTTAACAGATTCATAGCTTTGTTCTGGCAAAAGATGTTTCTTAAACGAAACATTATGTGTTGAATAAAGCTTTCCATGTTAAAAAAAATCAAAAACAGTTAGAATGTGTAAATATATGTTGTTAATATCATAATAGTATGCATCTTTGAGGCAGAGGGGAAAATGCCTAAAAAGAAGTTGGCAGGATTTCACTGCAAAAAAAAAAAAAAGCTTTTCAAAATAGGGACCGTCTTGATATTTAAGATGTCATTTTTGGATGGTTCAGTTGTCCAAAATCCAAAATTTCTTTAGGGGAACATGGTTTTGCAATAGGACTGCTGGTCTCCTTGCTGCAAGGTTAACTGAGACATCTGTCTACTTACAATATTTAAATGCTGTTCTCTTGCGAGGCTCAGTGGGGAATCAGAGCCCCAACCTTTGGCTTCACAACCTAATGCCTAACTCACTGAGCTAGTGGCATAAAGTTATGATCTAATGTATGGTTAAGAAATCAGACAATTCAATTAACATGTTGGATTAATGTTGTAGACATATATGCTGAATAAAATAATGTTGACTAGACATCCAGGCATGGGCATGGTGCTGACTTTTTCTATCATTTATTCACAGTACATCATCCCTAATGTTTTGTTGTCCTTCTCATGTAGTTAAATGTCAGTCTGAGATATTAAACCAATATTGTGTTTATTTTCACTCTAAGAAATCATTCTATCCATATAGTAAATGCTCTAGAGCAGGGGTCAGCAAACTTGGCTCTCCAGGTGTTCTTGGACTTCAGATACCAGAAGCTCAAGTCAGTACACCTGCTTGTCAGGGTTTTTTTTTTTTTTTTTTTTTTGGAATTGAAGTCCAAGAACATCTGGAGAGCCAAGTTTGTTTACCCCTGTCTAGAGCAATACTTTTGTTTATTGTCATTTTTTCAAAAAGTAAATGCACAGGCAGCAAAGTGGTCAGCAAAGAAGAAGATTTAGTACAGGCTTTCTCAAGGTTTTCGGTTTGTGGGCCTGACCACACCTCCTGAACTGCTGATTGGGCTGGTCAAGTGGTTCCTCCCACCTGGAAGCGGAAGTAAAATGTGTGCCGCACATGCGCAGAACACATTTTAATTTGGCTTTCAGGATTGGTGAGGACATCAGGGGCCGGATGAATTGGTGTCAGCGGCTGGGTTTGGCCTGCAGACCATAGGTTGAGAATGCCTGATTTAGTATGTTGAACCATTCCATACCTTTTCTTCAGCCTGGATGTTGCACCATTGTTTCAGACAAAGAACAGATTCCTGTGTTATTTTCTCTTTATTATGATCGGTGCATCCCAATTTTCAGGTGGCCACAACTGATTATCAGTTGATGACAGAAGCTGTATAAGAGACTTGTCCAAACAAGAAATAATTGTGTAATTATAGGCTTTTAATCAAGTAAAGGAATCCTGATTCATTCTTGGCCTTCATTTTGTTGAAAGTTAACGTCATCCTCATTGAATGAAATCCATCAGCAAAGCTTTGTTCTCAAAATCCCTTGCAAATGCTACTGGTGTAGTCAAGCTTTATTTGTGTAGGATGAGGAAGACAAGTGGAAAAACCTGTATTATATATTTTTTTAACTCACCTATTATTCAGAATCAAATACAGTTACAGTTCATTAATCCTTATGATAGGAGATAGCCATCTATTGCTATTCAAAATCCTACCTTGGGTTGTGGGCGTTCTCATATGTGAAAAAATTAGTACATTGTATAATCACATTTCTTAGTCCCCTTTCTCTCCACTAAGAAAAAAAGTTGTGTGGTATGATTTTTGCTACAATTGGGTGGTGAGAAATATTTTTGCGTTTTTGTACCACACTCAGAGAATAGCAAGTAAAGGCACAAAAAGCATCACCCTCTTTTTTATTTTGTAATTATTTTTTATTACACATACAATAAAAAACAAAAAGAACTATGAAACACAGAAAGTAAACCTATGACTAACCAAAACAATAAATCCAGGTGCATATTTCTGCTCATGGGACTTTAGATGAAAATTACTTTCTGGCCTTCCAGCTAACAAGGCGAGCTTCTTAACCACTGAACCACTGCAGCCCCTTAGTATTTTAAATGGAAAGAAATTGCATCAGAAATTGATTCAGTTTGATGAAATTATTCATATGATCTTTTCTGATTCTTATGAGAGACTAGAATTCATAGTAAATTAGAACTGAAACAGATAGCATATATTTTAATAAACAGAGACTATCATATTAAAGGGAAGTAACAAAGAATGTTGTCTAATCTGTTTCGTCACAGTCCTATTACTAGTCTTGATTAGAGTAAACCTACTTAATCAATGAGATTACATAAGTGTTGACACACTATTCAACAGTTGGTCGATGGAGCTACTCAAGTTTTGACTGTCTGTGGAGTTCAGTCTCTTTGTTCCTATCCATATCTATAAAATAAGATTTTTAGTAGGTAGGCAAGAAGATTAGACATGCATTCACTGAAAGAGTAATGTTTTCAGAACTGAAAGACAGAATTATAGGAATGAGGTAATATAGGCTATGATAGAATTTATGTTTTGCATAGACAAGTTAATGGCTAGGTACTAAAGGTCTTCCTTCAAGTTTTATTACAAGTTTCATAATGCATAACAAAATCAGTTTCAAAGCTGTTGTGGGTAATTCATAAATCAGTCCTCAACAACGTTTGTGATTAGTGCTGAAGACTTCTAGAATGTTGCCTCTGAAAATTTTCTAAACTGGAATTAGATCCAGCTGAAGACAGATGACAAGATTTAGTGGGGAAAATAAGCAAGCTGAGAAAGGTTGACAGCAGCATGAGAATAGAAAATGTAACTAGAGTTGAATTGCCTCACTAAGCAAGGTAAGGCAATTCCTTTTGGTTGTAAGACCTGAGTAGGCTGTTAATGACATAGACTCTTTTGTAGTGCATTTGTTCATAGAAGTGGCTATGTCAGGGACAACTTCACAGCATATAGCAGCAGCAGCAGCAACAACAGCAACAACAACTGTCCATTGCTAATAGGGTGTGAATTACCTGAACATTGTAGGGTATGCTAGTTACCAGAAAAGACAAGAAAGAGGGTGCATTTCCCCCTCATATCCTGCTTGACACTTGTGGTGTCATCTCATGGGCATCTAGTTGGCCACTTTCATAAGATGTTGAGTTAGAGAGGGCTTTGGTTTGATCCATCCTGGCTCTTCTAGTTTTTTTGCTCATATCCTCTAATATATAACCTTCTGAAGGCTATCCTACATAAACATATTCAACAGTTTTGTAATCTTTCAAAGTTGTAGTTATGTCAGGTTAAAAGTAACATTTGGTGGGATATTGTTGCTCAAGTAGGGTTGTCAATAAGCCTGTAATTCAGAAACATCCTTTTGCAGTCCCCATGCAGTTCATTATGTCAGTTGCTGTCACGGGTATAGCTTTATGCTTTGACATAGTAACAAAAGTATAAGAAATGTGAAAATACTGGCTCTTCTCTAATTCATTTTGTCATTTTAATTTAGGGGAAAGGATTGTAAGGCAGTTGTTAGTGAATGGTGAAGTTACTGTTTGCCTCTCTCCCTGTGGCAACAGGGACCTTGCTACATGCCACTGTTCCAACTACAGCTGGTCTGGAATCCACCCCAGAGCTCCCAGGACACCTCACAAAGGAATGTAGTTTCCTTAGGAAAAACTATGTATCCCATGGTTTCTATTGTGCAGCTCAATCCTTGTTCCAACAATGACCAAGGAAAACAGCAAGCTACACCTGCTGTCACCAGAAAAATACGGAGCAGCATGGGAGGGAGCAGAGCTACTGGAGTTTCTAGTGGGAAAATAACTTGCCTAGTTGTAATGGTAATCTCAATATGAACTTTGGTGACACAAACAGGTGGGAAAAATGTAATTGATAAAGTAATATTTTCTAATGCACAACTATAATAGATTAAAAAAACAGACTGAAAGAAAAAAATGTGCTGTGTTTTAATAAAATATTAACACATGAAACTGCTAAATAATGTAGGCTATGATGTTCTTGCTAAACTTTTTAAAATTGCTTAAGACTTCTAAACTCTTGATTAGGCAGAGAGAAAAACAGAGAATTTCTACCATAAGACATTCCAGAGTTGCTTAATATGGGAGTTTTTTATTTTGTGCATCAAGATTTTTCTATGACACTTGTGGTTCTGACACAAAAACCCACTTTGCAAAAGACTTGAACTTGAAAGCAGTGTTTAAAACAACGTGACATACAAATGTTGCTAATGGCTAGAGCATGCAACAACAGTGGGTTGGTTGTTAAGGGAAGTGGTGGCTTTCTGGTGTTCAGAACTTCTGTGCTTTTAGGGTTGTTGATAAATAAGTATATCTGCAGATATTACAGTATTCTATAAAATATCTGCTTGAAATAAAAGTTTTAAGCAGAAAAAAGCCCCTATCACTGTAACATCTCCTCCAAGGATCATTGCCTTGCTGTGGCAAGGGGGCTTCTGTGGTTCATTTAGGCTATGGGCTATGCTATGTAGGGCCACTAAAGACAGACCATAGCGGAGAATTCAGACTAAATGCAATCCACTGGGGAAGGAACTGGCAATCCACTCCAGTGTCCTTGCAGGAAAACCCCATGGACAATATTAACAGGCTAAATGATATGATGCCAGAAGATGAGCCCCTTAGGTTGGAAGGTGTCCAATATGGTACTGGGGAAGAGCAGAAGATTCATACAAGTTGTCCAGAAAGAATGATGCGGCTGGCCCAAAGCTGAAAGGACATTCAGCTGTGGATGGATCTGACAGTGAAAGGAAAGTCCGATGCTGTAAGGAACAATATTGCATAAAGAACTTGGAATATAAGATCTACAAATCAAGGCAAGCTGGACATAGTCAAAACATGAGATGGAAAGACTGAGCGCTGACATCTTGAGAATTAGGACAGGGATGGGCAAAATTTAACTCAAGAGACCATCACATCTACTACTGTGGGCAAGAATCCCTTAGAAGAAATGGAGTGGCCCTTATAGTCAATAAAAGAGTGAGGAAAGCAGTGATGGTATTTCACAGGCCTAGGTAGAAGTGTCAAGAATGAAACATTGGGCCCTTACATTCAAAGTAAGTTTCCTGCCACTAAATTGTGAGCTTGTTTTTTCATTGGAATACAACATTAAAATATGTGCTGTGTCTTTAGCATACTGTTATGGCACTTCTGGATAGCACATGATATGTTTATGTCCTGTGCCCCCCTGAGAATAGAATGCCCAATCCTAAATCGCTTTCTGAGCCAATGTTTATAATTAGCATTACATATCATATGAAAGAGTTTTATTATTGGTTGCATGAATTGATAGAATTTGTGACTGTTCATCTTCATTTCATTTTTAATTCTTTTTCTAAATGTCTTTTCCCCTGTGGTGAAAAGGAGTAGGTTTCAAATAACAAGCAGGGATTCTGTTGCCCTGTAAATTGATTATGCACACAGTTGCTTCCACATCAGCATTTTGGGGCGGTTATATGCACTTTTCCTCTTTCTTCCCCTATATTTAGACACTGGAAGTAATTGCTAAATAAGCCACATGAGAAAGGAAGCAATTTCTCCAGATAATCCTTGGAAAGAAATGTTAGTTGTACAGAAGTTGTTCTTTGTGGTCTGTGCCAGAGCATTACATTTTACATTTATATAGGGTTTAGACCTCCCACCAGAGGAATGAGCTTTCTTCCATTTTTCAACAGGGCCAGGTCTGTGAAGTTTGGGTAAATTGTCTTCAGGGTGTTCGTTAACACTACCACTTAATAGATCTTTGTCATGTGTTGATCCACAAGTATGGCTGTGATCCTTGATCAGTCTTCTATGCTAATAGGAACAACCTGTGATGAAAAGTATTTGGAGTCTGAGAAGTGTAAGAAACTCATCCATCCCTTACCTCGCTCCTGAAAAATATGTGACCCAAGGGCAGGACCACCAAGCCTGCAAATGAGTCCCCAGGAGTACATCAGATGTAACCAATCTCCTTGACTTGTTTTTACAGCTTTTTTTTACAACTTTCCTTGTTTTATTATTTTGTTTATTAATGGGAAATGGAAACTAGAGTGAGTGAGTGATGATGCTGATGATGATGGGGAAGGTTATATGCTGAGATGCAATTTAGAATGCTAAAGAGGAGCTGGCCATATTTTACAGACAATAGTATGCTGAAGCATCAATGTATGGTCTTTGTAAATAAGGTTAATGGAAGACAATTTTAAAGTCACACCTTTTCAACTCTTACAGCACATTAAAGAATTGTTAGACTCCTTTACACTTCTAGTCAATTACTTCTGTGTAATTTTGTAGAAATAATAAAATGAGTGGATGTTGGACATTATTTATTTATTTATTTACTTGAATTTGCATACCGCCCTCCTTACCAAGACAACTCATGGCAGTTTAACATCTCATATAAAAACATCAATAAGAGTTTGGATTAAAAAAATTAAATTTAAGTTTAAAAAGACATATTAATAACAGAATTAAAAAGTTAAAACTCACTCTTGAAGTTAAAAGAAGTTAAAAGAGAAGTTAAAAGAGAGAGGGAGCTTACACCAACCAACTGGCTAGGGTCGTTGTACAACCTGTACCCCATATCTTCCCCACCAGCCATATTTTAAAATTCATCCTAAAAGACAGCAACTCCATCTGGAGGTGCAGCTCTGTTGACAGGAGGTTCCATAGGGTCAGAGGGGACATGGAGAAGGCCCTCTTTCTAGTAACAGAGAGATGCGCCTCTCTAGCCAATGGAACAACTAGAGAGCCACCACTTGCCTTAACAACCAATCCACTGTTGTTGCATGTCTAGCATTTTGTGTCCTTGCAGAATGCCATGCGGTGAATGTACTGAGGATTGGTGAGGTTTTTTAAAATTTAAATACTTAAGGAATTTCACAAAAGAATTTTTGGAGAATAGCATAGTTTATAACTGCAACCCTCGGTTTGGTAAACTGTTTTCTCCTGGTGCTTGACTAACTTGATGAAGTGTAATTTTATAAGCAGTAGTGAAATAGCAGGATTTAAATATGTATTGTTGTTTATGTAATTTTCTAAATTAAAAATAACTGTCGTAAATGGTCTTATGAAACAGCAAGGATGAAATGATTCATTGAATCCAGAAATGCAGCTGTTACATAGCCTATCTGTTGCATAGCTTTATCATTTGGTTGATGCAAAGAATAAATTCTTTTCTGTTTATCTGTGTTCACTGTCTTGGTAGCTGTGTGTACCAAACTAAGAGATTGGCACCTAACCCCTCTGTTCTGTTTCATCTACTACAACAGCTATCCCTAGCAGAACTTCTCACATGAAAACCTGTTAACCAAAATAATTCAAAACATAACCTTTCATATAATGTGTTTACTTTTAGCAATTTTTATTTCTTTGTTTTAAACAGTATTTTTGTTCCTCATTTTTCCCTCTGAACCTGTGAGCACAGGGCTTTTTTCAAAAGTTGGGTACCAGGAAAAAAAAAGGCTGATATATCTGGCCTATTCTAAACCTTTGAAATGGCAGCGTTTATAGTTTGCTATATAATTGCTACTAGCATTGTGTTTTATTTATTTATTTATTTATTTATTTAAGCAAACGTTAATGTTGCCCTCCTCAAAAAGACCCAGGGCAGCTAACACAACTCTCAACACCTAAAACACAGTAAAAACATAATATAAAATCAAGATTAAAAGATGAAAAAAATTTAAAAAGCTAAAACAAGACAAACAGAGAGAGGGGGATCAAATGAGCCAACAGACTGGGGCAACTGTCTGGCGCATGCCCCACTTATGCTCTGCCAGTCAGGTCTTGACCCCCTTCCTAAAGGGCAGCAGCTCCGTCTGGAGATGCACCTCACTTGGCAAGAGGTTCCATAGGGCCAGAACAGACAGAGAGAAGGCCCTTCTCCTTGTGCTAGAGAGGTGTGCCTCTCTAGCTGATGGTACAACCAGAGCACCTCTCTGATCTGCTCTGGTGGGACGAACAGATGTCTTTAAGGTGATGCAGTCTCTTAGGTATCCTGGCCCACTGCCATATAGGGCTCTAAAGGTAATAACCAGCACTTTGAATTGCACCTGGAGGCACACTGGCAACCAGTGCAGCTCCCGCAGCAATGGTGAGGCGTGAGCATAATGCCCACACCCCATCATGACCTGGGCAGCCGCATTCTGGACCAGCTGCAGCCTCCGAGGCCTTTTGGCCTATCCTGAGCACCAGGGGCCTTCACCAAAAATATGGTAGTGATTCACCTGAAGAAACAAAGAATAACCTTTTCCCATACACCAGTGGTTGGCTGATGGTTGCCAGCTCTGAGTCTTGACTTCAACATCAACCTGATACTGTCCAGTCTCTCTTAAGCTATCTAGGCCTGTGAAAAATATCACCTCATTCCAATGCAAGACATTGAATTCATAGGAACCAGGCTGTTATCTACATGGATGGTGGCTTTATTTACCAAGGAAAGAGCTCACTGTATCATGGTCATTACGCCATTTTAAAGTTTTCTGAGGAAAGCTTATCTAGTGTGTCTTTACTTGAGTGATAAATTAAAAAGTCAATATCATCATGCTAGTAGAGAAGGCTCCACCAAGACAGGTTCACAGTGGCCACATTAGCCTTTGGAGTCTATCAGGGTGGCTAATTGTGTTTTTATGTATTTCAGATGTAAATTATTTTCAGAGTTTTATAAAAAATACATATCATGAATGTACCATCTTCCCAGGTCAGCCAGTTCACTGCTAAGTGATTTAGCTGGTCTCTGCTCAGGGTAGGTTGGTAAAGCCCACAATGAAATGGGGTAGAAAATAATGTTCAGGTAGTCCTTGCATTGATTATTCTAAATTATGAGTTGATCAAGCAAAGAAGTACAGTAAAACCCTGACTTACATATGGCTAGAGTTACATAAAATTTGACTTACATAATGATTTTTGCACTAAAACTGTGTCCCAATTTACATAAATGTCCCGATTTACATAATACAATTTCTGTAATAAAGTAAGTAGTAGTAATAATTTCCTATGGGTTTTCTTTGAGATACATAAAAAATTCATTTTTTTTCTATGGGGTTCCTTCAATTTACATAAATATCATTTTCCTATGGGTTTGCTTTGAGTTAAGTAAAAACCCAATTTACATAAAAGCCTACGGAGGCTTTTTCTTTAAGTAGGGGTTTTACTGAACTTTGTTTTATTCCTTGCACAACTTTTAGTGCCTAATTAGGCTACATCCTGTCTGTTTGTGTTTAGGATGTAAACCCTTTATATATTGCAGTACATAAATTAAAAACATTCCTTTGAGAATGGTTACCATAGTGACATGGAACAATTCCTTTATTTTATGTGCTGCTGGAAGGCACATATAATATGGGAGTATACTATATTTGCCTTCCATTGAGTGCTGTTAAAGATGGTTTGATAAAAATGTTTCCAGTTTTGGAAGGAAGAGGTCCTATTCAGTCTTATGTTATTTGCAGCTGTTCTGAGGCAAAGAGGGACACTGCAAAGCAATACTTTTCTGTTGGGTTCACTGACTGTTATTTATGCCCTTTCTTGAAGTTTGTACAGATTCCAGAAGGGTTCCGGGTCAAGACACTTCTATTTTTCAGTCACTCAAAAGGATAAATGTTCTATGAAATTCAAACCACAGAGGGATGTGGAGATGTGGACAATGAGACAAAAAGACCTTTGTTCACTCTTCAGCAGTTTATTACTATTGCTACTTGTAAAAAAGTACTGTAATAATAATAATTGTCCAATTTCAAAAGTAAAGATTCTAACCTATTGAGTAATAAAGGCTATTTTCAGGATTGGACCAGAGCTATGTTTACCCACCCTCTTGTAATGTTCAATATTTTAAAAATTTATACTAAGTTTCAGAACCATCATATTCACAGTTCGCAAGTAAGATGAAATAATAAAGCACTAATGATTGATTTTATGAATGATGAGAAAGAATATGGTAAAATAGCACAATAAATGCCTTTTTATAAAATGGCATCCACATATATCTCTTCATAAAAAGAAAACTGTCATCAGATGTTGTTTCTCTAGTTTTTCATGAAAATTAGTAATGACATGTCTGGCAATTTAGAGGCTAGTACAGTAAAACCAACTTACGGAAGGAAATTCTGAGGAAATGGCATCCTGATTTATGGAAAAAAACATGATACAGAAAGTTATTTTGGGTGTTCCAACACTTCCCGGGGTGGTGGAAGGGTGTTTGGAGCATTTCCGCTCCATTTTTAAAAATTTTCATCGCCTTTTGGCTCCAGCAGGAGCTCTCCCCACAACCAGGAAATCCTCCCCCCTGCCCCGATTAGCTGTTAGGCAGGGACTTTTCCTGTAATAACCAGGACTGGCACTAATGGAAATATGCCATGAATGACCTGAAAATAAAATTTAAAAATCAGCTACAAAACTTAATAAAAAGTGTATTTGGATTACACTGGGTTTAGGGGAAGGTCATACATGCTGTATGAATTTCCTAATTCCCAAAAATCGCACCCTCACCCCCAATATTTGTTGAGGACTGCCTTTAGCTTTTACCTTTTAGGAAAATTCTCAAGAAAGATGTGTTTCTACTGTTCTCACTTTATGTTCTCACAATTGTTTTGGGGCAGAGTTATTTTTGCCCCTGGCTCTGTAAAAGAGTTCCCCTACAAAATGTGAAGTCATACATAGAATCTTAAAGTAATTGAGTTGCAAGGGGCCTATGAGATAATCAATACCAACCCTCTGCTAAATTCAATAAACCAAATCAATGATCTGGTTTAATAATTAATCTGGAAAAGAGAAGAGTTGTGAGATGATAAGATGGCTGTCTTCAAATACTGTAGTTGAAGATTGTCAGTGTTGGAGCATGTTTTCTTCATCTCCAGTGGCAGAATCAGAACCAGTGGGTTCATATTAGAAGAAAGGAGATTTGACTAACCCTCTTGAAGAATGTCTTGATAAAAACTATTTACCAATGGAATTAGTTGCTTGTTGAGGTTTTTTAAACAGAGTTTGAGTGGAGGCATCTGTCAGTGATAATTTAGTGTGGATTTTGAGCCTTGACAGAGAGTTGAATTAGATTACTGTTGATGTCCCTTCCAAGTTCTGTAATTATTCTACTGATTAAGGCAGCACATTGCATGGGAAAAGTCAAAGAAAAGAATGGGAAGGACAGAACGATCCAGACCATTTTTTACCAATCGCTGTATCTTTCAGGAAATACAGGACAGATTGTGGAAGAACAGTCTTGAAAACAGAAGAAAGAAATCACTTTACCTTCTTTTTTCAACTTTTGTTTCTCCACATGCATAACATGATATAGTGTGATTAATGCACTGCAGTTCTTTATGGAGAAATGCACGAAGAACCAATAAACTTCTCATAAGGAAATGTTTATATTACTTTGATGTATAATCCCACATTTTTGGTGAGAGGCACATTTTATATTGTCATTCAAAATTGGCTTTTAATTGTGAAGTGGGCTTATTTTGCCTTTGAGTGACTATATCAATCTGTCTACTGATGGTTTAACATTGTCAAGTTAGATGGGCCACTTCTGGACAGTTGACAATTTGATCCAGGTATTGTTTTTCATAAGCTTATCGATACTATTAAGAGTTGGCATTTTCCAGCTGTTCTGCCTTAAAATTTCTTAAAACCAAGAGGTAACTGAGGGAGGTAATAGAATTTGTTGTTACTTCTGGCCATCCTATAGATACAGAATAGTAAGTAACTATGTAACACATGCATGAACACACACACACACACACACACACACACACACACACACACACACACACACACACACACACACACACACACACACACACACACACACACAAGCAAACATGCAACACTTTTAAAAATAATACAGTAATACCTCATATAACATTAGTATCGAATAACACTAAAATCGCATAACATTAAGGAATCTGGGGGGAAGAATTACATCAGATAACATTAAGATCCTATGGGATGCTTCAGATAACAACCGCTAAAGCCTGTGTGGTTACAATGTATCTCTATGGATCCCATAGAGGATCAGATAATACTAAAAATCATATAACACCAAGACTTGTGGAACCAGGTTTTAGTGTTATATGAGGTTTTACTTGTACATTTATTTCACTTTGAGCTTTTATGGTTTGGAGTCCACTTCTTCAGATGTACAGTATTATGAAGTTACCATTCTGTTTTCTGATGAAAAGTTGCACACTTGTCCTGCATTGTAAATAAAAACCCCCACAGAAAACAAAATATTCTTCTGGATTTCACCATCCCCTCTGCTTATACAAAAGGTGACACATTTATCATTCTTCTTTTTCTGAAGGTGCATGAATTTTTCTTCCTGCTTTTTTATGTATTACTGCTTTACTAACAGTCACTGGCAAACTTAAATTACTGGTATATTTTTGTGTGAATTTGGACTTAATTGATTTGAAGTATCTTCTATATATTATTTGATGTAACTATGCTTATATAGATTGCGTTCATTAATTTGAAGAGCATGCTGAAATGATTCTAACAAGGAAATTTAATATTTTTCTTTAATCAAGCAAAAAAATACATGAAAGAAATAACAAATCTCTTCAAGAAGGAAGCTTTGTGGATCAGACAGAAGAAGAAGCTCAAGTAAACACAATTTTCAAAATCATTAGCTGGAATCCTATTTTAGTGGAACCTCGGTTAACAAACGGCTTGGTTAACACAAAAATTGCATAACAAAAGGAAAGCCATAGACCAATGCAGTTTCCGTACCATATCCGGACTGAATCCTGACTAGAAAGAGTCCAGATAATACGTTTCATCCAGGGTCTCCTGTAACTGCCGTGCCATGGTCTTCTCCAAGACCTTACTCAAAAAGGGAAGGCTGGACACAGACTGGTAGTTGGTCAGTATCATAGGGTCGAGAGATGGCTTCTTCAGGAGGGGGCACACTAAGGCATGTTTTAAGGTTGTTGGAAAGATATCCCTTCTGCAGCGAAGAGTTAATGATTGCTTCGACCCAACTGCCTGTCACCGTCCTAGTGGATTTCACTAGCCAGGTGGGGCATAGATCTAACGCACAGGCAGTGGCACAAAGAGATCCCAGGAGCCTGTCCACTTCCTTGTGGACAACTGGATCAAACCGATCCAAGATGACATGGCCAGACTGCAGTTCCGTCAACCCCAGTTCTACATTTTCCACGCCAGGATTCAACTTTGAATGAATCTGAGCAATTTTCTCTGCGAGATAATCAGCAAAAGCCTCAGCAGACCCCTGCCAACCAGCCCCCCCCCCCCCCCGGGAGGGACCTGGTCACCCAGAACAGAGTCGCTGGGCCATTATCTGCAGAGGCAATGATGGCAGTGAAATATTGACATTTCACCACCCCCATCGCCACTAGATAGGCCTTAATAGCGGCTCTAGCAAGTGTTTGGTCGGACTTACTCCGGGTCTTCACCCAGCAGTACTCTCAGGATCTCTTTGCCCGTTTAAGCACCCTCAGCTCCTCTGTGAACCATGCAGACGAGCAATGCCTATGAGCATGGAGAGGCCGTAGTGGCGTGATTGTGTCCAAGGCCACCGTCGTTCTCTCATTCCAGAGGTCGACGAGTGCCTCAGGTGAATCATATTGCTGATTCAGTGGAATATCTCCTGGTTCCCTTTGGAATCCATCCAGATCCATCAGTTGCCAGGGGTGGGCCCATTGAACAGTCCCTATCTCCTTGCAGTGAAGCCTCACCCTCAGAAAGTCAAAAGTCACCAGATAGCGATCTGACCATGGTACAGGAGTAATGTCTAATTTCTGTAACTTCAGATCAGTCTGCCACCGCTCCAACAAGAAAACTAAATCCGGTGTGTGGCCACTGCTCCTAGTTGGGTTCTGAATTACCTGAGTCAGGCCCACAGCTGCCATGGAAGCCATGAACTCCCGTGCCGCCTCGAAGCCGGCCCCCAGTGAAGGCAAATTGAAGTCCTCCAGGACCATAAGTCCAGGGAACTCCGATGCCAACATGGAGATGGCCTCAAGGAGCTCAGGCAGGAAATCTGCTACCTTGCAGGGAGGCAGATACAGGAGCAAGATTCCCAACTGACCCTTAGGGCTGAAACGCATGAGTAGGGCCTCACAAACCGGAACTTGTGGAGCCATGGTTCTAGCAACTCCCAGTGATTCTCTGGCTACAATGGCAATACCACCACCCATCCCCTCAACCCTAGGCTGGTGCCAAATAACTAACATGGCTGGACACAATTCCGATAGAGGAACCCCATCCTCTGATGTCAGCCAGGTTTCAGTGATGCACGCCAGGTCAGCCTGCTCCCCCAGGATAGAATCTAAAATCAGGGGAGCCTTATTACAGACTAACCTGGGATTCATCTGCAGCAGCCTAAGGGAGGGGTCAATCTGGACCCGCTTTTAAAGATATTCATGAGAATACAGTCTAATTTCCCTTGGCATTGAAGGTAACTTGCTTTCAAACAGATGAGGTCCTGTTCCAATAATAATAGGTCTTCCTAATCGTTATGTTAAGGTCAGGGCATCTAGTTGTTCTGTGATCAGACAATGTGTGTGATGTAATTGTGTGTGGCATAGGGCAACTTTTGTGAGAGCTGTGTCAGATGCACTCATGTAATTACTGTGAGTGTCATGTGTGATGAGGCCAGTACCACATGGATACTTCACTGTGAATAATCACTTATGCTTGGACTTACAGAAGCCCCTTTTAAAAAGTGTTTACTATAAAGTTTGTGATACAAAGAAGACTTCATCTTTGATTATGTATGTAGCCTAGAAGTTCATCTCATAGATTTAAGTAGAATTGTGTTTGTCTCTATGAGAAGAATGATTTGGAGAATTCTATTGTGACTAATGAAGTTACATGGGGAGGGGGGGAGGGATTGTTTTTGCTGCTAAACCTAGGCAGATGGCCAACATAAGCATAGTTCGAGTAAGGATGTAAATTGTGTTAAATTCTAAACTCTTGTGTTACCCCCGAGTTAGTTGCTTTCCAGGGTTAGAATGTCAGTTCCAAGGACCAGCAGTAGAGTAAGACCACATGCAACATACCTACGGGAAGGTATACATACACTTCTTTGGGTTGCATATGTTTTACATCTTAAATCTGTATTGTGGCCAACAAAAGCTTATCTTCCTTGCTTCTGAAATCTGCCATTGTTTGGCATTTCTGCCAGGATTCCCAACTGACACAAAATTGTTCCCATACTTTTCCTATTTTTAGAAATGATTTTAATATATGAATTTTCTACATGGAAGAGAAGATATCCCTTTAGTCTTCTGATTGCAGCCTGGAGGTTAAACTAAACTAAGATAGGACAGACTTGCTATAGTGAAATGAGTGACAGATTTTTGGCTGTTCTAAATTATACCACATATACTCGACTATAAGTTGTACAGAATATAAGTCGAGGTACCTAATTTGAACCTCTAAAACTAGGAAAATAGATTGACCTGAGTACAAGTCGGGGGTAAAAAGTGCAGCAGCTGCTACTGGAGTTTCAATAATTAAAATACATGAAAATATGATAAAATTAATTACTTTAGACATTTGTGTAAATATGTTTTATAGTTTTTACAGTAGTGTTTGTGCTTTTTTTTTTACTGTATGTTTGAATTTGCACTACTGTGGCTTTAGGACCCAAATATAAGTCAAGCCCCCTTTTTGGACCTCATTTTGGGGGCTAAAAACCTAGACTTATACTCGAGTATATACAGCAATTTATTGTAACAGGGTTGAGTCTATGTGAATGTCATACTTGAGCTCTTTATTTCACACTTAACCTCTTCTTTGGTACATTTTGGACATGACCATAAACATTTGTATCCATTGGCTACTATACTCTGCTGAAATAAACAAACTTCAATACCATTGTTTGCAGTTGGCATGTTTCAAGCAGTTTATGGTTAAGATTAATGCAGTTTATCCACTTCTGAAATCTTAGGATTCAAAAATAGAAGTGAAAGCTTTCAGGATCATGGAGGCCCACAGAAAGAGGGAAGGAGAAATAGAGAATCATGTTCAAAGCTCAACAATTAGTATATAATGATAATTACTATGACTCTGAGTGGATACCTTAGTAGAGTTCATCATGGATAGCTAAACAGAATGATTCCAGAGTAAGATCTGAGGCTAAGTATCACTCCAGTCTACAGTTCTGTCCAATTATTAATAAAGTGAAATTAATGAGAAAGATACTACAAAAATATCAGAAAATCTTTCCAAATGAACCCTATTTAAGTTACTGGAAGATATAACATGAGATGTCATAAATGTGTGCAGTTGTCAAAGTTACACAGATATTCTAAAACTATTAACTATCATGTGCATAATCATATGTCTTTATATAGGCAATAATGAGATTTTTAAACAGTTGTTTTGACATCACATCATGTAGTTGCATTATAGACAACATCATGATATTACAATAATGCTGACATATACTGTATTTTTCAGGATACAGGGAGAATTTAAATGTTTTGCTCATGAACCGTGTAATTTGTAATTTCTGATTGAAACGTCCAGTGCAAATCTGTGAATATCTACTTTGAAACCAGTGTCATTAAGTGGGTTTTCTCCTGGTTCATCTGCTACTGGAAGGTTTGAATAAGTTGTCACAGACCAAACAATTACCCCAGGTGAATATTTGAAAACACTCAAAAATTATGCTCTATGTCTTTTTCTCATATGCAAAAAAGAGACCTGTTCTTGTGATTTCTAATGTTATCATGTTAAGTCAGTATGGTATCTCTGAAGTAAAGGCTGTAAGAAATGAGTATGTATTACAAAAGAACAGTGTTGTTTATTTTGGTTGGTTTTGTTTTGTGTTGAGACACAGAAAAAACATTCTGTTGGAACTTCACAGCTGTTGATCACATAGAAGAGACTAGCTTCAGTGCATGCTGGGACTCTAATGAGCAGCTCATGGCCAGCACCTGCAATGATAAGACTGAACATTTCTTTACTTGATGCCTGCTGATTGAGAGCTCAGAACAAAGCAGGCAATAGCCAGAATTGGGTCTAAGTGGCCTTGGATTTAATTTGATACGTAGGGAGACACTTTCAAGAAAGAAACTTGTTTTGAAAAAGTTTGTGGGCAGTTTTGGAGTACTATTAGAAAACCTGTAGGGGTGTTAAACGAAGAAGAGAAAATATGCAAGAAGAGATTCCCAAATACATTAGGGTTACTCTCTGACATACTGTATTATCATCATGACTCCCACCACTGATCAAAGCAAGGGTATAAAAGGTAATGCAGTATCTCTCTCTCTCTTTGTTGTAACACTGGCATCATTTGACATACAAACTCAGATAATCTTTTTCATACCTAATCTTACCCTCCTCTTTTTTCTGAACTTCAGACATAGCCTAATTGTTTAAGCTTGGGACTGCCTCAGGTTGAGAACTATAGTGCAAACAAGGTTGGTATTAACCTTTTTAGTTTCTTAAAGCTTAGGAAAGTTCCCAAGTGCCACCAAGATACATAATCCTTCACATTTCTCAAGTAACTATATTTGTTTTATTCATGTAGGAGGAGAAGTGAGGCTGTTCAGCTGGTGAATCCAGGAAGGCGTTGTGTAGGAGTCAGATTTTTTAAACCTCTGAGCCAGTAGTTCGCTACTTTTTTTTAAAAAAAGTCCTTGCCTTTGTCCATTACATACCTTTTAATTAGGCTCAGATTTATCTTTATGTCTTATCTGATTGCTGATAATGTAATGACAGTAAAACCTTTGATCTTTCCTCAAGTAATGATATGCTGACCATTGGATTCCATAACTTTGTTAAATAAAGTCTTGAATCAATTCCAGATTTGTTCTGAGCCCTTGATGGTGTTCTATCATCGTAAATGTGATGTCATTAAATCCAGGTATTTTGAACTTAATTGGTCTAGATTCTGAGACAGTGCAAAACACTGACATTAAATATGACCAAATTAGTATCTCCAATGCATTTATATATAAGATGGCACTATTAGCAATATACCTTCTAAATGTATATATAAATGCACAGCAAAGAAAGAAGCAGAATAACAATACAGTAAAACACCAGATAATTATTGGATCAGATAACGCTAAAATCGCATAATGTTAAGTAATCTGGGGAGGAGAATTGGATCGAATAACGTTAAGGTCCTATGGGATGGATCGGATAACAACCGCTAAAGCCTGTGCAGTTACAATGTATCTCTATGGAGCTTTAACATTATCCGATCCATCCCATAGGATTTTAACATGGATCAGATAACACTAAAAATCGGATAACACCAAGACTTGTGGAACCAAGTTTTAGCGTTATCCAATGTTTTACTGTATTCTGTTTTGCGGCTTAGAACATGGAAGGAACTGCATTTCACTCTATCAGGCATATACAGTCAGGCTCTGCATCTACTGTGGTTAGTAAATGATTTAAACAAGTACAGATTGGATATAAATGAACAAATATAATGTCCTTTCTCTGTGATTTCAATATGAACTCTGTAGGGCTTCCTTGTGAGAGAAAAGAATGGGTCAGATCCAGTCCTTTGTGTCTTGTAATTTTTAGAAAGTCAAATTTCTAGTTAAGTTTGCAATCAATGAAGAGGATCTGCTTACTTTCTTGGGTGAGCCCTGCCCAACGTGCATTTTCTATAAGGATTTGTTTGTTGACATAAGCTCTCTAGGTATCTCTAAGACAAAAGCACAAAATCTAGATAGCTCCTCTGTAAGCGATTGCTGTTAGTTATTTACATATCTGCCAACATATATGTTTATATGAAACAAAAGTGGACTGTTTCTCCCCAGGCAATGATCTCACATAAGTTGATATTTTTGATTAAATTTCATAGATGCCTTTAAATATTGGCATTAGAAAACTTGACAGACCTTGGCGATAATATTTACTTCTGAATCTAATACCACAGGAATTTTTTAAAAAAAAACCAGTTGGGGAAAATAAAGTGGTAGTATTTTTTAAAAAAGGTGGGAGAAAGTTGTAATATAAAATATAACTAGAATAATTTAAAAGCATTTTATGTCTTGAAATGCTTGAAGAAAACACATTTTGAAAACAATTTTGAACAGTCTATAACGCCTTTAGGATCACTGCTTGGGCAAGTTTTTGACAGTTTTTGTGCATTCTTTGCATTTTGTATCATTTTCTCAAATCATAGAATAGTTTGGTTGGAGTCTTGTGTCCATGAGGTCATTGAATCTAACCCCCTGATCCATTCAGGAATCGAAGTCAAAGCAGATCTGATAGAGTGATGCCTATCTTGAAATATCTTATGATTTTGTTTGGTAGTTATCCCATGGTTTGAAATGAGGAGGCATCTTTCAACTGTACATTCTCTTTAGCACTTGTTCTTTATGTTCTGTAAAGTATGTCCTAAGGAATTAGAAAGCAGACAAAAATGTTGACCAAAAATGACTAAGATTTGAAGAAAGGTGATTTCCATTTTTGAATATCCTCTTGCAAACAACTGAGAAATATAGGCTGGCATTATGCAAGGAAGACAAAATGCCACTCAGATTTGGTGATTTTGCCATATTAAAAAAAATATTTTATTTTGTATATATTGCGTGCCTTGGGATTTCTTTGCTACTGCTTTTTAATAAAATAAGTGAATCTCTTTAACATATCAGTTCTAGTCAATGGAATCATTGAATAGTATTTCAAAGCAAGAACTCCTTGGGATTTTTTAATCCAGAAAAAAAAGGAAACATCCATCTCACAATTTGGAATTTTTCAAAAGGATGTGGTCAGGATTCTATCTATAGCTTTTTGAACTTTTAGACAAGAGAATGAAGTCATGTATCCCATTATTAAGCATGTATTGAGGCTAAACTTTTGTGGTTAAGTGTGCAAATGCACAGAGCTCAGATGGACTGCTTCTATCAGCTAGCTTGATGAAGAGACTTAGAAAACTCAACACCTGTTTTGTCTATGGATTCAAATAGGAGCATTTTCTGATGGGGGGATTTGGATTTTAAGATTTTTTTTAATGCAGGGGGTTACAAAGGAGGATCATGTGTATCACATGTGAGTATTGATGTGAATTCTATGAATGTGTTACCTTTCAGTTGGTTGGTCTGGCAGCTCTTGCAATGTAACGAAAATCATGTACTATGGCCAAGCTGTAACCCCAAAACTAAGGCCCTCACAAAAATAAGGGTTATGTCATTTGAAAGATTGTCTCGGCACCTTTAAAAATTGGTAGAAACCAAAAGTGCAAAGCGATGATGTCATCGCTTTTGGAAGTAGCATCAGAAAAGTGACAGTTTTGCTGGGGTGGTGGTGGTTGCCGGGGTGTGTGTGAAAAAAAAAACCCAACCAATTCAGATGATCCAAAGTGTGTTTGAAAGAGGAAAGATTAACCTTTGTTGGGACACTTTAGGATTTGGAATTGGACTTCGGAAACATAATATGTAAAGGGTTTTACAAAAAAACACTAAAATGAGATCACAAAAACCCCAAAAAAGGAGGGGAAAGCAATTTTAAAAATGAATATGACAACTTCCCAAGGTGGATACAGTTTGCATACAACATGTAGAGAAAAATAATGCCGAAGCAGGAGTCTACAAAAAAGATATTGAGGAAAAATATGTCTCTTTGAAATGACATTTCTGCAGGGGTGTGTGTTTGGCGGTGATCCAACAAAAAAAAGATCGACCGATCGAAGTAATCTAAAGTGCACTTGAAAGAGGACAGAATAAACTTTCTTTTGACACTTATACAATTTGGATCGAACTTCAGAAACATTTTCTTTGAAGTTTTTTTAAAAAAACTTTCTTTCTAACCTTCTTTCCTTTAAAGAAAAAACCTCTCTACATCAGAATAGATACATCGGTGTGAGAATGGATACACTGTAGCAAGTTTCTCATTTGAAGTCATAACCACTTTCTCTTTTGGCTTTCCCTCTTATTGAAGATCTGCTTTCAAGGAATTGTGAAGGAAAACCTCTTTTTCATTGTGGTTTGACTATTGAAATATTTATTAAAAATAGGTCCTTTGCAGTTATTCACTTGTGGTGAATTGTTGTGTGTATAGTGAGCTTCTTATGGACACGTGTGCATAGTGGGTAGAGTCGGGGAGATTGGAAAATAAAGGTTCAAAGCATCTTTATTGAATAATAAAATATAAAAAAATAATAAACACAAATGAAATTGGGATTTCTGGTTTGGGGTTAAAACAGTGTAGCAGTTCAAAAACAAGAAATTGCAAGAAGATAAATAGGGACCACTTTGGTGGGAAGGTAAACAGTGTTCTATGCATGCCACATGTTCACAAAAATGTCTGCAGACACAGACAGCACTGACTCTTTGGCTATAAAAAGAGATGAGCACTGAAATAAAGAGTCAGATATGACTGGCTTTCGATCAAGGATGACCTTTACCTTAGCTCAGAAAACCTTAGATTTTAGAAACATTTTATGAAAACCTTAATTTTACGAACATAATGTCTTTATTTTCTCCATTTGAAACATCACCCTTAACTAATGAATGAAATAAAAGAAATAAGTGAACTATCGGTAATTATCATAATTCAGCACATCGAATTCACACACTAAATCTCTGATGGTAGTGTCCTTAGACTCTACCTGCCATTTTTTTTATGAAGACAAGGTGTTGATTAACTAGTTTCATTATTTCAGACTGAATGCCATGCTTCTAGGTTTATGCAAATTGTGCTCTGCAGACTCTTAAATTTATAAAGTTTAGTGAGGTTAGTATCTTAACTAACAATATTGCTTCTCTTTGTGAAATTCTCCTTTGTGACAATGATTGGGAGAAATGGTTTATGTTTTCCACATGAGCTTGTTCCTCTTCTGTAATGTTTGAAACAGAGACTTCTATGACCTATGCTAGCAGCCTCTTGGCAATGCTTTAATACATCAATAGCAGTATTTAGTTTTATTTATAGCAAGCTAAAGGGGGAGGGGAAGAAGAGAAAGAGGACGAAATTGGTCATATCTTTTTCTGAGCAGACCTTATTTTGAGAGTCTTTCCTAAGCTTGGAACAATTTAAACATGCTGCAATAACAAAAAAAATATAAAAAGCTAAGAGCTAAAATCTAGTGGTATGAACCCTCAGGGTTTTCTCTCAAGGTACAGAGTTTTATGGTTTGTATAAGAGGTATTGTACACTAGTTTAGATTTGTTGAAAATAGAAAGTGTGGGATATTTAGAAAGCACTATCACCTATGAAGCTGGTATATTGCACTGTGATCTTTTGCAGGCTAAATGAGCTGGAGAATGAACAAGTCCAGAGTAGAGTTTTTCTTAATTTCTACAGTTTGTCAGCATTTTTGGATATAATAGATGTTTATAATCTGGATTTGCTTCATTCTGAACCTAATCCTTTCACAGTTCTTCACATGCAAAGACAACATAGATTTTATCTCCCCACCCACCCAAAATTTTCTTTGGTTACATTATGTGTTCTGCAGCAGCATTTCAATTACCCATGACCTCTTACTGATTTCACTTCCAAGAGCAACCTAGGATTTTAGGGAGGTCATTTTCTGAAGAACTGCACAAAACTCTTTGCTTTCTATCACAATAAAGTCTCATGCTAGTATTTTGACACTATAGCACAGCAGGAGTTAAAAGCTTGGTCACATACACAGAAGCAAATACTAAATATATTTAGGTCTGTAAAAACCTGCGTCCTTTAACTTTTTCCAGATAAAACAAAAGACAGGTATTGCATCAGCTTTTCAGTTTCTGAAAACAAGACTTAGTGGAGTAAACAGTAATTTTACAATAAAATAGGTCTAGTTCCCATTTCATAGTGGTATTTATTATATACACTCAAACCTCGCATGAAGAGTGTCTCGCTTAAAGAGTAACTTGCTTAAAGAGCAGAATTTTCTCTGAATGTTCGCTTCGCTTAACAAATAAAACCAACCAAAAACTCGCTTAACAAATAAATCGGGGTTCGCAATTCCCCCTCACAATCGGTCACTTACAGTGGTGTTTCGCTTAAAGAACAAACTTACTTAAAGAGCAATCCTGTGGAACGCATTATGCTCTTTAAGCGAGGTACAACTGTATCTTCTAACTATTTTCAGTGGCAAACTGAAACATTTCATGGCACTTATTGTGACCAAGTGAAAATAGAAAGCAGTTATTGAGTTCCTGCATTTTTCATTCCTGCATTTCACCCCTCCTTGCTATCACTCCTTGGTTCTTGAATATTTGATGCAGAGTCACATAGGTTGTGTGTTCATCTTTTGAATAGGATTTTGCTTGATATGTTATTCCAAGAACAGCCCCTAAATTAGTGGCAGAAAAATGAATGTATATTTTCTGTGTTCAGTTCTTGGAATTCCCCACTGAAAGGCAGAATTGCCACCATATTGTTATGAAGAACTACCAGTGGTTAGAGTAGAAAATCCTGGGATTTAAAGATCAGAGATCTGACTCCATGTAAAGATCTCTTATGTATTCACATTCTGTGTTTTGTATTGCTTAAATGGAAATGATTTTGTAATCCATGTAATTTCACAGTGCCATTTTAAGATTATCCCACTTTCCCACATTTTGCATTCTAAATATTAAGGATATATGAGTTCAGTTCTGCAACTTCATCCCATCTGAGATGAGTAAAGCCTAAGTCTGCAATACTGTTGCATTGCTCTAGAATAGTGGTTCCCAACCTCTGGTCCTCCAGATATTCTGGACTTCTGCCCCCATAGTACATGACCAGTAGCTATTCTGGCTGGACCTTCTGAGAACTGAAGGCCAAAAATATGAAAGCTCAAGGGTAGATGCTTCCTTTTGTCAACCTTCTGTTCTTTTTTTTTCATGTCCAGCTCAAACTTTGGACTGGCAAAATGAAGCCACTTTCTTGGCTTTGTCATTGGGCAAACTTAAGTCCTCAGTGATGCATGTTTCTGACAGTAATCTGCAGATCAGTAAATGAGCTGAATTCTGCGTCTCTCCACATCCACACAGCATGTTGTTGTCTGCCAGGAGCTTCCACTTGTGTCCCACTTGCATTTTGGGACTCCAACCCTCAGCCTATTCAGAGTACAGCAAGGTTGACTTTGACTAGTTTGAAACACCTAGTTCAGTAATGACGAACCTTGGCCCTCAAGCATATCAGAAAACAAAACAAAACAAAATAAAATAAAAAAACACTGTAGCACTTTAAAGACTAAGTGCTATATTTTTATTGTTAGCTTTTGTGGATCAAGTCCACTTCATCAGACAAAGAATGAAATTTACAGGCATGTTCTTTATACAGTAAAACCTCGGATAACGTTAAAACCTGGTTCCACAAGTCTTGGTGTTATCCGATTTTTAGTGTTATCCGATGCATGTTAAAATCCTATGGGATCCATAGAGATACATTGTAACCACACAGGCTTTAGCGGTTGTTATCCGATGCATCCCATAGGATCTTAATGTTATCTGATGCAATTCTCCCCCCCCCCCCCAGATTGCTTAATGTTATGCGATTTTAGTGTTATTCGATACTAATGTTATATGAGGTATTACTGTATACCAAATTCAGGGGCTCAAAGAGAGAAGGGGTGTGGTCAAGCAAGATGACAGACAAGCTAGCACTTGGTCCTCAAGACATTCTTGGACTTCAATTCCCAGAAGACCAAGTCAACACTCCTGCTGATCTGGGCTTCTGGGAATCAAAGTTCAAGAAAATCTGAAGTGCCAAGGTTTGCCATCACTGATCTAGTTGGATGCTTTATTTCTTCTATTCTATCCCAGGATATTAGGAGTAGAGAAAGGTTTTCAGCATATTCATCTGATCAATGATTGTTTAAACATTCCAAGTCATTCATGGCAAGTGAAAAGGGGCAAAAGCTGGAACAAACATAACTCAGTTGACTGACTCAGAGCCTGATATTTTATTTTATTTTTGTCTGTAGTAGATGTTATCTTCAAGCTATTAGACTAGAAGGGGGATTTCTTCTTTTAGTGGACCAAGTAAACAAAACAAAAATGTTTAGCCTGTACTTTTGAGAAAATAATAGTGAATGAAGCTGCAAAGCTAATCCTGTGAGAGTAAACCCACTGAAGGTTATTAAGGAGGTTGACACAGAGGAATGTTGATGGGCTTTTTACTCCTCTGAGTCCTAGCTTTTCTTAGCCCACTGCAAACTAATGGGCACTTTATATTTATTTCCTGTTCATTCACAGTCATGGAAAAAGACTTGTAAAGCTTCACCTCTTGCCCTGTTGCAGAACAAGCAGTTGTAACAGATCAGAGTGTTCTTGGCATAAATTGTGCCCTTTCCCCACTGACAATAATTCCCTTTGTTGGAATGTTTGGTTTCTTCCTATAGGGGTTTCTCGATCTGTATTTCGATAAAGTTAATTTAAAATATGGTACTTTTTACTTTATGTTAGAAAGCAGTCTGTTTTTAAAAAGTAAAGGGCCTGCTTTTTGTTTAAAAACTTTGCTACTGAGATTCAGTTTTAAAGGACTGAGGAGGAGAAGTAACACTCTGTTCTAATAGTACTCTGGCATCTGTTGTGTGAAGAAAAGGAAAATATTAAAACAAGAAACTGCAGACACTCTAACAGTCATTGTGGTTAGTAATTAACTTGCCTCAAAAAAGCTTTTTGTGATTAAAACACAACATATTCACATGCTGACTAATGATGTATAAAATAGTTTGTTCAAAAAAAAGCCAGTCTCTTCTGTATCTTATGCAGAACAAAATGATATCCTTCCTTCATGGGCACATCATGTTTACTTATTTGTTACAAATCTTACTCTGAAAGTACAGTACTGGTATACCCTTTTCTGTTTGTTTGTTTGTTTGTTTCTTTGTTTGTTTGTTTCTTTGTGTGACCTGGTAGTTTATATGCACACATAACAATTACAACTTCATTAGGAGCCTTCTTGTTAAGGGTGGAATGGGATGTTTTAGTCAATAAATCAGCAAGTATTCTTTGCTAAATTATCACTCTTTAATTTACTTTATTTTCAGTCAGATCTAAGATAATACTGGTCTAAGGGTATATCCAGAGCTTAAAGCAATTCAACATTTAATCTTAAGTATAGCATTTTTGGTTGCTCAAAATGCTGTTTTTGATCCCACAGAAATTGCATTAGGTCAGTTAAAATATGTTCACATTGCTGAGGCTGAGAGAGAATAGGGTGCCTAAGGCCACTTAATGCTAGGGTCAAGATTCACAGATATCCTGATTTGTACCTCAGGCCCCTAGCTAAGACATGCCAACTCTAACAATAGCCCTTTGCAGAAACAACTCTTCATCCACTTATTAGGTTGACCTATATATCAGGCTTAATTATTTGTCTATGTATTATGTGTTGTCAAGGTGATTCCAAATTATGGCAACCCCTAATAGGGTTTCTGAGGTATGTAAGATATTTAGGGAGTAGTGTTACCAGCGCCATCCTCAGTCATTTTCCATGGCTAAACTGAGATTTGAGCCTTGGTCTCCTGATTCCCAGCCCAATATTTTATCCTCTACACTACCACTGTCTCTTTTCATTACCGGTAATTAGAAAGTGTTAAAAGCAGTGGTGGGCACCAGCAGGTTCGCACCATTTCACCAGAACCACTAGCAGAAATTATGGCTGGTCCTGCCAATCCAAGTTTTGAAATAAAGTACAGTAATACCTCATATAACATTAGTATCGAATAACACGAAAATCGCATAACATCAAGGAATCTGGGGGGAAGAATTGTATCAGATAACATTAAGATCCTATGGGATGCTTCAGATAACAACCGCGAAAGCCTGTGTGGTTACAATGTATCTCTATGGATCCCATAGAGGATCAGATAACACGAAAAATCATATAACACGAAGACTTGTGGAACCAGGTTTTAGTGTTATATGAGGTTTTACTGTAGTCCTAATTTGGGTGCAACACAGGGCTTTTTCCCTGGCCATGCCCACCATACCACGCCCACAGTGTGGTAGTAATTTTTTTTAGCTCACCACTGGTTAACACCAATAATGTATTGTCAAATTCAAATCCTTAATTTTTGTTATTGTTCAGTCGCACAGTCAATTCCAACCCTCTGCGACCCCATGGACCACTATCCGCCAGGCACTTCTGTCCTCCACCATCCTTCTCAACTCGCTCAGCTCTGTGCCCATTGTGTCTACAATACCATCTCATTTTTGGCCGCCCCCTTCTTCTTTTGCCTTCCACTCTTCCCAGCATCAAGGGTTTCTCACGCGAATCCTCTCTTCTCATTTGATGTCCAAAGTACTTCAGCTTCATCTTTACAATTTGACCTTCTAAGGAGCAGTCAGGGTTGATTTCTTCTAAGATTGACCTATTTGTTCTCCTCGCTGTCCAGGGGACTCTCAAAACTCTCCTCCAACACCACATCTCAAAGGCATCTATTCTTAATTAGCCCCATTAAAATGTTTATAAAATTTGCCATCTCCTAGTACTTAAAGACAACCAACTGCTGCACAATAAAGGGAAACTGAAACAAAGCTCGCAATGCATTTTCATTTATTGGTTGCTATCTATTACTTATTAGGATTCACTTATTGAAATGCATTCCTGTGTTTATGTTAGCTTGAAATATCAGAACTCACATTATTTCATTGACTTGAAACTAGTTTATAGCCTTTACATGTAAAAAGATTGACTTTTTATTACAATTTTTCTAGTAATAAATGGAAACATCGTGTCAAAAAATTATAGTTAAATGAATAATTGAGTAATATCACAGAAGTTGAAACTGGGTAATCAGTAATCCTAATGTTAAATATTTGAATGTATTTATTATTATGGTCAGGTTCTAACATCAAGAAATTAATATGTAATTTCATCAGATTCAATGCAAGTTTGATCCTGATGGGGTTAAGGTTAACTCAGCCTTTCCTCCTTCCAGGTTCGGTAAAATGGGAACCCAACATATTGGTGGCAAAATGCTAAATACCTTATAAACTTCCCAGAAAGTGCACTAAGCACTACGGGGTGGTATATAAATGTAATTGCTGTCGCTATATAAAAACAGTGTAAAACACAATCAATCATGCAGGTATAAAATTCCTATGTTTGTAACCCAGTGCATTAATTATGTGAGAGGCAGAATGAGATTCTGAATGACATATTGATAGACAGTATGCAGAGATGTAATTCAAATAAGTGTATAAAATCATGGTTTGATAAATTGATAAGCTGTAGTTCATAACTTGACTTCAAGGCTTAATTGATAACCACAGTTTAAAGGGGATGCAAATCATGAATTATGTTATACTTTCATATAATAATTGAATTGACAGTCTACCATTAAAGTTGCTATTCTGCCCTCTGAGACCATTGCATCCAAATATAAGAACAATGAACAAAAGAAACATGGAAGGAAACAAAATAATTTTAAATGGTGGTTTTATATATGAAACATGTTTGTTTGATGTCTGAGTCAGTGTGAAGCTGGATTGCCTTCTGTGGTGGACTGCAGTTTGTATTCTGTTTCCATAGACCAATGGTGGTGAACCTATGGCATGCATGCCAGAGGTGGCACTTGGAGCCCTCTCTGTGGGCACTCGTGCAGTCACCCCAGTACAGAGTTTGTCCTGCTCCCTGCCTAGCAGCTCAATGGGAGTACTTCCTCCCTCTCCCAGTATAGAATTCCCCCCACCCCTCTGCCCAACAGGCCAATGGGAATGCTTCCTCCCCCAGTACAGAGTTCATCCTGCCCCTCTGCCCAGCAGCCCAATGGGAGCATTTCCTTTCTCCCCTGTTGTTATGTTAGCACTTTGTGATAAATAAGTGGGTTTTGGGTTGCAGCTTGGGCACTCGGTCTCTAAAAGGTTCGCCATCACTGCCGTAGACTAACAGAGCATTCATTGAGTTAGTTAATGATGCTTGTGTTTCTCTTACAATCTTGACAAGTTTTATAGTGTTAGAAATTATTTTCTATCCTGTATTTTGTGCAAGCCCTGCTTATAAGATTTATTCCAAAAACATTAGCCTACGTATACTTTGGAGGTTATATAACAGAAATATTAATTTGTGGTTTTCAATTTTTATAGTCTAGCATAGTTTTAAAGCCAACAGTAGCTTAAAGAGAAACATATGTCTTCATTTTCAAAGTAGGGCCATGAAAATAAGGTGACTGAAAACAAATGGTTAAGACAGGGGTGCCCAAACTTTTCAGGCTGCAGTCCAGTCATGTGGTTGAGTGTGCCAGTCACATGGTTCCTCCCACCTAGAAGCCGAAGTAAAACACGCATGCTCGGGTGCAGAATGCACCCATGCATGTACAGAACGCTGCCATAAATGACCCACAGCTGCCAGAAACACGTTTACAACAGCCACTGGTCATTTACAGCATGCATGAGTGTGTTGCATGAGTGCATTGTATGTGTTGCATGAGTGCATAAATACACATACATGAGTGCATTGCATTTTACTTCTGCTTCCAGGAGCAGCGCACGCCAGATTAATTGGCGGTGCGGGCTGTAGTTTGGGCATTCCTGGGTTAAAATATGTGGAGTTGCAGGTGTTGGAAAAACTCAAGACTCATTTCAATGTATTTCTTACAAACCCTACCTATATTCATCCTATCTTTTGTTTCTATCAGAGAGTGAGACTTTCTTTCCTATAGGGGAATTTGGATGCCTTTTCCATAAGGCAAATAGTGAGCAATGATGCCTCATAGATTTTACCCATTTCATATTAAAAGTGGTGCACAGTAAGATATATTAATGCCTTTTGTCATACAAATGACATTAAAAAAGTTGAACTACCAATGATTACGGCAAAAGATCTAAGAAGTTAAAACCACTTGACTATTTCAGACATAATTCGATTCAGTTCAGTTATTCAACTTGTATTATGTAATAATACACCATTGTTTGACATTGTGTTTGATAATTGATATAGACCAGTGGTTCCCAATGTGGGGTACACGCTCCACAGGGGGACTTCAATTCCCAGAAGCATAAGTCAGTACATTGGCTTATCAGTGCTTTGGGAAATTGACTTAGGCTTCTAGAAATTCAAGTCCAAAGAACAAAGGTTGGGAAACACAGGTGTAGACCTAGTGGTGGGCATCAGCAGGTTGGCACCAGTTTGCCTGAACCGGTAGCAGAAATTCTGGCTGGCCCCGTCCATCCAAGTTTTGAAATACTGTAAAGTAGTCCTAATCTGGGTGCAATGCAGGGCTTTCCCCCTGGCCACGCCCGCCATACCACACCCACAGTGTGGTAGTAAATTTTTTGGTCCCACCACTGTATAGACCCTTAGGCTTTTCTGTTCGCTTTTCTCCTCTCCTTGCATGTTATTATATCTCACAGACTCCCTTGCCATTGGCAAACTGTATTTTGTTGCTTCACCTGTAGCGATATATCTTTCATTCTCTTTCATTGCACCCGCACTCCAAAATGTCACTCACTCTTGACAAAATTTGCATTTTGGAAAATGGGCATGTTAGAATGTTGCAATTAATTCTCTGAAATGTCCAGATACTCAAATGTAATATAAATCTTGCGATTCCTTCTGTCACTATGATAGTACAGTACAGTGAAACTCTGTATAACGATTTTAATTGGTTCCAATCGATCCATCGATGTATGAAAAAATCGCTTTACGATACATGTATCGTATAGCGATTTTTCCTATGGGATGAGTCGTACAACGATGAATAGCAACCCTGTGCTGTTAGCGAGAGGCTGCCACCTCCTGCTGAAAAAACAGGGGGGGGGAGAGAGCAAGAATCCCTCTTGCTAACAGTGCTGGTTTGCCTTTGGCCAGAGATGCCCTTTCCCCAGATGCGGTTCTTGGCAGCATTTCATGTGGCTCCCCACCACCTCCACCATACCAGGAAGTGCCATGTGGTGGAGGAAGGGCAAAATGGTCATCTGGCCCCCAAGGCTGTCTGAGGGAGTGTGACCCGGCCCCAAGCTTAAAAAGGTTGAGAACTCATGAGTTACACAATGCAACATTATATGAGGAGGTTTTCCCAAAGAAAGGAATGAGTTCAGTAATGTACAATATAATTTTCTGTTCCTGAGGAAACTACAAATCATACCATTCAAAACAGTCTGATTTTATAGAAGAAATCCTGTGGTCTGAATAATCAAGGCTTTTGCAGAGTTTCTAGAAAGCTAACGGCAATGCTGGAGTTTAGGGGAAAGAACAAAAACAGTGCTTTATTCTTTCGGAATAGTGGTGTTCTCCACAATGGGGAATGTTGGTTCCTGTTGGCTGGGTTTTGCATGAAAATAACATAATTCAGGTGGCAGTTATCCAGAGTCGAGTAATGCTGTTTGGGCTTTTGAGCTGAGAAACAGATATTTTAATGGCCATTCTATTTTTCCTAGTATTTCACACCTTATAAAACTTAAGCTAGAAGTATGAATGATACATAGCAGTGGTGGCAAACCTTTGGCACATATGCCAGATGTGGCACTCAGAGCCCTCTCTGTTGGCATGCGCACTGTTGCCCCAGCACAGAGTTCTCCCCACCACTCGGCCCAGCAGCCTAATGGAAGCACTTACTCTCTCCCCCCCCAGCACAAAGTTTGCCTTGCCTTTCTGCCCAGCAGCCCAATAGGAATGCTTCCTCCATCCCCCAAGCATAGAGTTCAACCTGGCCCTCTGCCTAGCAGCCCAGTGGGAGCGCTTCCTCCTCCCCTGTTGCTGTGTTGATACTTTGTGATGAATAAGTGATTTTCAGGTTGCAGTTTGGGCACTTGGTCTTGAAAAGGTTTGCCATCACTGATATATAGAAATAGATGTAGTTACAGTATATGCCATCTATTTCATGGTATCATGTATACAACATATATTTGCAGTCCCGCATGGAGAAAAGAAGAAAAGTGAGGATGAGATAGGGAGACAGAAAAGGTCAGATTGAAAAGAATTAGTTTTCTCTTACCAGGCTTTCTAGATCTTCTTTCATTAAATGGCTTTTTTATGCTTTACATAAGTACATGCAATAGAGTAATACAGTCAAATCTTGCTTAGCGAGCAACTCACTTAACGAGTGGGTTTTTCAAAAAGTGAGCTGACTCAACTTGCATAGCGAAAATTTTCACTATGCGAGTCAGACTTCTCCTGTGGAAACGCTCGCATAGCAAGTGTTTCTATGGGGGAAAACTCTCATAACGAAAAAAAATTCGCTATGTGACTGTGACTCGCCTAGCGAAAATATTCACTAGATGAGTCGGAATTTCCCTATAGAAAACTCGCATAGTGAGCATTTCTATGGGGAAAACTCGCATAATGAAAAATTTTGCTATGCGAGTTTTTCCCCTAAAAAAGCTCGTTATGCGAGTTTTCCCATAGGAATCTTCGCTATGCGAGTCTGAATCACATAGCAAAATACTTGCATAGCGAGCAGTCTCGCAGAATGAATTAAATGCATTATGCAAGGTATGACTGTAGACTGTTTAGCTCATAGGAGATGTTCCTAGATGTGGAGTGCTAACTGAACAGCAGTAAATGGGGTTATTAAAACAGGTGAAAATAGAAATGAAAGTTTAAAACAGTTCTGAATCTCAAACTTGAGGAGGAGGAAGCAGAGCAGGAGGCGAATAAGAGAAGAAAGAGCAAAAGGAGAAGTGTGTGTGTGTGTGTGTTGTGTAGGAAGGGGGGAGAAAAGGAGCCACTACAGTTGGTGCAGTGGCTCAAGTGGTTAAGACGCTGAACTTGATGCCTGGAAGGTTGGCAAGTCAGCAGCTCAATACTCGAGTACTGCATGACGGAGTGAGCTCCCATCTCTGCCCCAGCTCCTGTCAACCTAGCAGTTCAAAAGAAAGAAATTGCAAGTAGATAAATAGGCATCTCAGAAAACAAAACAAAACAAAATAAACAAAATAAAGTAAAATAAAAAACACAGTAGCACTTTAAAGACTAACTGCTATATTTTCACTGTTAGCTTTCGTGGATCAAGTCCACTTCATCAGACAAGGAATGAAACTTACAGGTATGTTCTTATATACCAAATTCAGGAGGTTGACGGGAGAAGGGTTGGTGTCAAGCAAGATGACAGACAAGCAATCATAAGATGATACTGGGTGATACTGCATTCTTGTGCTTACTTGTCTGTCATCTTGCTTGACACCAACCCTTCTCCCGTCGACCTCCTGAACTTGGTATATAAGAACATGCCTGTAAGTTTCATTCCTCATCTGATGAAGTGGACTTGATCCACGAAAGCTAACAGTGAAAATATAGCAGTTAGTCTTTAAAGTGCTACTGTGTTTTTTATTTTACTTTATTTTGTTTATTTTGTTTTCTGAGATGCCTGAACCACAGACTAACACGGCTATTATTCCAAAAAATAGATAAATAGGGTCCACTTCGGTGGGAAAGGTAGACAGTATTCCATCTACTCATGCCTGCCACATGTCCACGGAAATGTCTGCAGATGCAGACAGCGCTGGCTCTTTGGCTATAAACAGAGTCAGATATGACTGGCTTTTGAGCAAGGGCGACCTTTACAGTTGCTCTATCATGCTTGGTGCCTTTGCTCCCGTTATCAAGAGGAAAGGTCCAGTGAGTGAAGAAGGGCTGTGAGATTCCTCCTGGCCAACCTGCCACTAACTTGCCTGTCTGCTTGGTTTTATGTCTGCATATTCTGTGTTTCTGTCTGAGAGAGGGCATATGAAAGGAATCTGAGGGAGGGGAAAATGCAGAGAGAGAAAAAAAAAAAGAGGGGGACAGTTTGCCCTAATCAAAGAACAGCTGATTATTGAAAGGGTGTTTAAAAGTTGATTATAATGAAATGCAGCAGCATAGTCTATCACTGTTTGTATTTGTTCTGAAATAAGTAATGCTAAAATAATGGCGGGTGGGAAATTTGCTTCAATTAAGAAAAAATCTGTTGAATTTTATTATTATTTTTTATTTAGACTTATACGCCGCTCTACTTGCCAAAGCAACTCAGAGCGGCAAAATCAACTCCCTCCTGCAGAGAAGAACTATTACCAAATAGTAGCACAGATATACAACACAAAAAAGCAAGAAATATACAATACACTAGCACAGAAAAGACAATACAATCAGGAGAGTCAGGAGAGTCCTTATATCTTCCCAGCAGGGAGGGGGCTGGCCGTGGAACAGCTGTGGCGGTGGTGGCAACCTTCGGCCGGCCAGCCAGTCCACACAGCTGCCTCCCATTCCCCAGCCCGACTTGGGTGAGGCCCTACGCCAGCTGGGTGGCAGTGTTGGGGCCACCCAGCACAGTCCACGGCTTTTACCCAGTCTCAGGAGGGTGGGGCCCGAAGCCAGCTGAGCGCCGAGGTTCCTATTGCGAGAATCCAATTGCTGTTGTTGTAAGATTTGCATAACTTGCAGGGGCTAATTGTGGTTCATTGACAAAGTGCTGGTATGCGTCTCAGTCCTATGTTTATTGAGAAGTTAGTACCACCAGGTTCATAACATGAAAATGAGTTAAATTGCAAGATTTTCTGGTTGCTGGTGTCATTAATAACTTGTAGCGCCTAATTAGTTGAATGGAATGTTGCAGGAGTCACATAATTCAAAATGAGTAAAAACATGCTAACTGTTTCCATCAGTTTATTTTTTATTTTATTTTGTGTAAAGAGTTTTATAACTACAACACAGAGGCGAAGAAATTCAGAGCTTAGATTGTAACTCTCATCATTTCAGAATATTGGCATGCTGGTGCCATTTTTTGTGCTGTACCTTCCTTTTAAACTTTGGAGCATAATGCCACTTCAAGTAACATTAGTACATATACAAAGTGAAACCCAAGTACAGCTTTTGATAGTTGTAATACTAGTCTAGAGTTACATTGTGGTTGGAAGCCTGTTTGTATTTGCATAGCATAAAGTTATGCTGGGATAAAGATACTGAGATCTATGCCCAGGAAACAAACATTGTGTGATCCAGTTGTGCAATTAGTCACACAGTTCCCGCTGCAATTGATTATCCAACACTTTCCTCAGATACGTTTAAACTTGGGGTGGGAGCTGTGCTGACCCACCCCAGAGGGCACAGTTGCCACACAGTAGTGCTACACAGAAAGTCTATTCGAGGAGAGTTCAGATAGCAAAGTCCAAAGAGCAAGCTGAGCTCTGGTTACGGATATTTCAAGCAAGTGTCTAGTCCAAAGGATGTCCAAGGGCGTCGTCAGGATTGACAAAGAAGTCAGAGTCACGGCAGGTAGGTGAGGGTCTAGGCAGTTTATCCAAAGTCTTTGCACTGAATAATTGTACCGACCCTGGAAGATTGCAACAAGCTTGCTTATAAGCCTTCCAGCTAATTGCTATCAGCTGGGAGCCTCCTCTGGCACTTAGTTCTAGCTTGGCTGTGTCTCAGGTGTAGCTGCCTTCTGCACTTTTCCCTGACTGAGGGCTGATCACTGTCAGAGTCTGACCTTTGATCTGCCAGAGGCAACAGGTCATCTGCTGGGGGCAACAGACTTGGGCCAGAAGCAGGCTGAGATTCCTGACTCAGGACATTCTCAAATTCGGGTGCAGGCAGAACTGGGCTAGGCATAGGGATTGCCCCCGATGCAGGTCATCCTCAGAGTCCGACGAGGACTGGATCACAACAGGAGCTTACATATGGAGAACTAGTCTTTCAGATGGGCTGGATCCAAGTAATTTAGGGCTTTATAGGTCAAATCCAGCTCTTTGAACTGTGCCAGCAAACAAACTGGTGGTTAGTGAAGCAGTGATAACAAGGAGTTACCAGTCAGCAGTCTAGCTGCAGAACCTTGGACCTAGTGAAGTTTCTAAACACTTCATTTTCTTTTGTGTCTAGGTCAGACTTTAAACTGCCAAATTGAAGCCACCTTTTGATGAATTCATTCTGTAGTTCCTTTCCCCTGACATAGTATGAGAAAGATTAGCTGGAACAACAAGGTTGCCTTTGCACATGACATACCTCACTGTGGTTCAAAAATACCCCAATCTTTGAGGAGGCTCAGGTGGAGTGCATTTTAGTAATCCAGATAGGATGTAAAAAAGAGGGACTATGGAATGCCTTCTGCAGAAAGTATTATAAAAGCCTCCTAACATGGAATAATGTTAATTAACAAGCTAAATATTCTCAGTTTTAGAGAAGAATAGCAACAAGTTCCAAATTTCTGACATTTACCAAAATTTCAACTAAACAGTTTGTCCCACTGTTTGGTGTGCTGTGACAGAAGATTGGTCTGCTCATGTTTTTTCCAGTGTTATTGCTAGAGTGGACCAAACTGTGCCCTACCTGAGCCCTTGTCAGTGATTTCTACTTTTGGGTGCACTCTGTTTTATCAGTTCCTAGTCTGTGCAATTGCTCGAAGCAGACCAGAATTGAGCCTCCAGCTGTCGAAGGCTCCTTCCAATTTCACAAAGTGCTTTAAAAGGTTTGATGTCAGCAAATTGAACACTTCTGCTCCTCTGCAGAGGGGCTGGGCAAGTGAAATTATTGTTAATTTTTTTATGTTTACTAGGCTATTTCTTAAGTTCTGAGTCACTTAGATTTTTAAAAAGCAGAGTTGTTTGGTGCATGCATGGTTTTGTATGGTTCAGGTTTCTGAAGAGGCACAAAAAGGTAACTGGTGTGTGTGAGTGCCTGTATGTAGACCAGGAGTTCTCAACCTTTTTAAGCCAGGGGCCAGGTCACGCTCCCTCAGACAGCTTCAGGGGCTGAGCAGTCAT
The DNA here is from genome assembly GCA_030440675.1 of Furcifer pardalis. Classification (NCBI taxonomy): domain Eukaryota; kingdom Metazoa; phylum Chordata; class Lepidosauria; order Squamata; family Chamaeleonidae; genus Furcifer; species Furcifer pardalis. The sequence goes on along the minus strand of CP126893.1, from coordinate 59,800,012 downwards.
TTTGCCCTTCCTCCACCACATGGCACCTCCTAGTGTGGTGGAGGTGGTGGGCCACATGAAATGGTGTCATGGGCTACATCCGGCCTACAGGCCGCAGGTCGAGAATCCTTGATGTAGACAAACACCTTGCAACTTAAGAAAGCAAATAAAGTCACATTGTATCCCCCCTCCTCTTTTTTGGGTGGAGTTTGTTGCGAGGTGAAAAAGATGAACACAGCTAGAAGGCAAATGTGAACAGAGAGGTATGCATGAATCTGCAACAGAGCATTAAGAGTGTTTTTTTTCTCTCACATGGACAGAGAGATCCTATTGAGTAGGTCTGGTTCAGATACACACATACCATTCCCTTTTTAATCTGCTTCACACCTTCCAAACAGTCCCTGTCTCTGTTTCTTCTTTTGAGAGAGTGAGAGAGCACCATGTTTCAAATGAATTGATCTTTTTCCTGTCAGCTTTCACATCTGCACATTGTAATTGGAAATGCAACAATGAGAAAAATCTTGGCCCTGGACTTTAGTGATATCCTTTGATGATCTCCCCTAGTTCCTTCCTAGCTTTCCTTTTGAGTCTCAGTTATCTTCTGATTTTTTTTAGCTACAGTCTCCATCTGGAGTCTGAGTAGGTGTCGTTACACTGTAAATTAATATCACTTGGTCTAGCGGCCTTAGTCTAATGATTGGATGCTGTGTTTTATAATTGTTAGATATGAAAACTGAGATTTAGGTTTATAATTTTGCTGTCTTACTGGAAATACAAGTTACATGCGGATGGGATGTTCTATGAAAGGTGGTATGCTATAGGGAAGATATGGTGGATTTTATGCATGCTGAGAGATCACATTTTTGTTGGCAGGATAAAATAGTACAGTACCGGTATATGAAAAGTTTGTTTCAAAAATAACAGCTAAGATGTACATCTTGTGGCATTTAGTGCTTATTTGAGTAAGAGCTCAATGAATGTTTCCATTTAGTGCAGTGAGTACTCATGTGGGGTACCTAATTCAGAGTGTGGTTTATCACATTTTAATAATTGTTAAAGTGGGAAGCACAGACACAAGTACGGAAATGTCTGGTGGTATTTCTTAGAGATTAACCATAATTGATACATGTTCTAAAATGTATACATGAGTACTATTTCCAGAAGTAATGCTTAATGTTATATAATTACTTGAGTGTTCTCTGATACTCAGTTAAAGTAATTGAAATGGTTGGAGTCATTTTCTATATCGTGTGAGTTTTAGAGAAAATTATGCTTTTATAAGTCAGCAGTTCAAGACCCGAGTGCTGCACGACAGAGTGAGCTCCCATCTCTGTCCTAGCTCCTGTCAACCGAGCAGTTCAAAAGCAAGAAATTGCAAGTAGATAAATAGGTACCGCTTTAGTGGGAAGGTAACAGTGTTCCATGTCTAGTCATGCCTGCTACATAACCACGAAAACATCTGCAGATGCAGACAATGCTGGATATTTGGCTCTAAACGGAGTTGTGCACCGAACCCTAGAGTCGCACAAGACTGGCTTTTGAGCAAGGGTGACCTTTACTTTTACTTTTACCTATGCTTCTATATTATGGAACTCTTGTTGTTTGTTCCCTTGAATATTTTATTATCTCTGAAATTATAAAGTTCTTTTAGAATGTACTTATTTCTGTAGATTGCATAGCAATAGCATTTACACTTATATACTGCCCCATAGTGCTTAGTGCACTCTCTGGGCGGTCCACAAGGTAATTAGCATTTTGCCCCAAACATGTTAGGTACTCTTTTTACTGACCTCAGAGGGATGAAAGGCTGAATCAACCGTGATCTCTGTCAGGACTGAACTCAGATCATGAGCAGAGTTCTGGCTGCAGCATAGCAGTTTTAACAACTGAGCCACAAGGGCTCATTTAATGAACATAGTTCAGTGGTGGGATTCAATTTTTTTTACTACCTACTCTGTGGGTGTGGCATGGTGGGTGTGGCCAGGGGAAAGCCCTTAGGACTACTTTATTTCAAAACTTGAATGGGTGGAGCCAGCTGGAATTTCTGCTATAGGTTCTGGCGAACTGGGGCGAACCTGCTGAATCCCACCACTGGCATAGTTCATAGGTTCGTTCTACTACAGCTTCCATATAACAAAAGTTACTATATATTCTTACACAACTTCGTAGGCTCAATAGCAGAATAATATTTTATATGTGATGCAATAAAAATGTATACAGTACTACTACAATGTATTTGATTTTTGAGGGGGAGGATGAGGAATAGGTAAGTATGTAATAATGTGTAGACATCAAGTCTGGAATTACTTATTTTCAGTTGTTTTTAGTTAGCTGACATTTACTCAAAAGAGTAAAAGAAAAAGAGATGGGTAAGTAAAAAAGGGCAACACAATGTGAAAAGAACAAATGTGAATAGATATTCTTGGGCAACATTGGGGAAAAGTGAGTTCCAATAGTACATGCAGGAGAGTTGGAATCTGTGATCCTAGACCCTGGATTCCCAACTTTTTTCTGCTGTGGGCCTGACCACACCCCGGACAGTTTAGTTAGCCAGACCACCCCCACCACCCGGAAGCGAAAGCGTTTGCAGCTGTCGTAAATGCAGCCATTTCTGTGTTTACGCGTGTATGGGTACATTTTATGGCTGACATAAGACACACCCGCGTATGCGTAAACATGTCTGCTTCCAATTCCGGATGTGGTAGAGGCAGTGATGAGCTGGATGAAATGGTGCTGTGGGCCAGGGCCAGCACGCGGGCTGTAGTTTGGGAACCCCTGTCCTAGACTAAGGAAAATATTTTTTCCTAATGATTGAATCATGTTGTGAAGGAAGAGAAATAGAAAATAAGATAAAGAAAAACCCAAATAAAAAAGGCATATTAAGATTGTGTAGTAGTGTCTAGTAATAAATAGGCAGTATAAAAAAGTTCAGCCAGCCTCTCTTATCAGATAGGAACCTATAGTTAAATATGTTTTTTTAATTAACTTGCATTCACTACTGAACTTTTAAAAAAGTAACATGCAGTCACCATAGGCAGAACAACCCACTGGAGCCATTTCCTATACAAGAACCAATGAAGTGAAATTAGTACTTCTGAGATAGTTCTCATTCAGTTCAATGGGTTTTGGTGAATTATTTGACACAGCATTAGCTAGTTATATGCTGTCATGTCAGAAAAAAATTTATAGCTAATCTAATAGCACTTTCAAAGTAAGATAGATGTTTAAGGAGTGGTTTTACTAGCTCTACATCTGTAGTGCATTTCCACTGTCACATGGTGATTTGAACCCTTGTCTCCAAAGTCCTAGTCTGACACTCTTATCTGTCACACTACACTGGGTACTGGCATAGCATTGCAAGAATAAACTTTAACAAGCAATTCATTATATGTTAAATTCAGCTGAAAAAAAATCTAACATCCCAAATTTACTCTCCAGCAACTGTGATTCCTGTTGGTTTTTCCTTTCTTACATTCTGTTATGATTTAAGAATATTAATTATGCCACCGATACTATTTCTGTTGTTTTTAGCTTTCACTAATTTAATATCTGATCCAAAATTGTTCCTCTTCCTGCATTTTCCATTCTATTTCTCATTTAGACTAAGCACGTGGACACAATTCATGTGGACATTTTGGCAAATGTGCGATGATTTGAATGTGCTATGGCTATTCACTTACTATATTTCTAAAGTTATCATAGCCTCAGAGTAGAAGGGTCAGCTACAGTTCGTATATTCATTGTGATGTATGAATGTTGAGTGTTAGCTACTTCTGACTCACCGGTTTATGCAAATATATCCCTTTCATCTTGAATTATTCCCCCTGCCTTCAATAATTTTTCTTCTGGCTCTGTCCATGAACATATGGGCTAGATTTTTCTGCTCTTGCTTGGAAATTTTCCAAAATGTTTGAAATGCCAAATGCTGGTATCATTTCTGTTTCTCAGAATTCGATGGAAAGCACAAATTGGAGAAGAGGATATTTTTTATAATCCATGGAATGGAAGTAAATAAATATTATTTCCATCTTGTTGCAGAGGAACCTCAGATGTGTTGGCCCTCTAACACATTTTTCATATGCTTTGCATGGATATCTGGGCTCAGCAATCTAGTTTGAAACTCTGCCAGAAGTAATGTTAAAACTCTGGAATGTTACAGCCATAGTAGCATGCATGAGCTTCCATATTTATTAGATTAAAGGAAGTTATCCCATTTCTGCAGAATCATTCAAATGCCTATCTTATTCCCATTGACTAATTCACAAAGACATATGTTGAGCTGACCCCAGCCAAAAACATGGTAGGTTGGTGTGGAATGTTCCAATCCCGGAGTATTCTTATCTCTACAACAGGTCAACCAGTTAAGCATTACCTGGGTACCTCTGATAAAGCATTTAGTTTTGATTATTGTGCTAGGCAACTCTGTGTTATTAGTTAGTAAAGGTAAAGGTTTCCCTTGCTCAAAAACCAGTCATATCCGACTCTAGGGGTCAGTGCTCATCTCTGTTTCAAAGCCGAAGAGCCAGCGTTGTCTGCTTCTGCAGACGTTTCCGTGGTCATGTGGCAGACATGACTAGACACCAGAGCGCATGGAGCGCTGTTACCTTCCCACCAAAGTGGTCCCTATTTATCTACTTCCAATTTCTTGCTTTCAAACTGCTAGGTTGGCAGGAGCTGGGACAAAGACGGGAGTTCATTCTGTCTTGCAGTAATGCAAATAAATCAAGAGTGAAGGAACTTCCCTGAGTTTTCTATTTAGTTGCCATAACCTATAATTTGTTCCTTTTGTTTTGATCCATCATGGATCAAGCTTCTAAGCTCTTTGTGCTGTTTGGTTTGAGCCCTGTAACTTCCTGAAAATGTAGGAAGCCATGATCCCCCCCCCCCCCGGTAATCACATACATGTATGCTGGTATAGCCTGGGCTTTTAGCTAAGAGAGAGAGAGCTGTTGAAACTTCTTTCCAACATAGTTTTATGAAATGAACCAATGAAATAACAACACTATTCTAACTACTCAAGTCCTCCATTGGCTTACCCAGGACAGTTTGATTCTGAGCTGCATTTATATCCCAACATAGAGAGTTGTTACCTCATCCTTTCCAAAGAATCTCTATAAGAGAGAAAAGTCTTGAAAATGTCCTACCTCCTACAATGGGAGGAAACTGTCATCCTTTGGATGACCTATAGCTCTGCAGCAGCAGAAGAAGAAATATTCTTTATTTTCATTATCAATATACCTTTACAAGTAGTATGTAAAAATTACTAAAATATAAAACCAATGTAGATCAATCAAGGGCATAAATGCATAATCATCATAAATATATGCATACTCAAAACAAAAAGTTAGACAGGTAAGTCTATGAAAAATTCATAAATTCAAGGCATACTTCACCTAATTCTAATTGCTGTTAAAAAATTGCAGACTATACCATCACCTGTTTATCTTGATCTACAAGCTCCTTCTGATCTGCTTTCTTTGGTTAAGCAGGACTCACATGAGAGTAAATGGATGAAAGAGTTGTTGTTGTTGTTCTTCAGTCGGACAGTCGATTCTGACCTTTTGTGACTCCATGGACCAATGTCCACCAGGCACTTCTGTCCTCCACCATCCTCCTCAACTTGCTCAGCTCTGTGCCCATTGTGTCTGGGGGCTTTGGTTCAGGAGGTCCAAAGCAGAGGGGGCCGGCTGCACATCCCAAAATGTAGCACATAATACTGTTTTCCGATAACCTATGCAGGGGAATGTTGCATGTAAAATATGCAAGTAAATTAGTACAAATACATTAGACAATCTCGATCAAGAATGTTTTTCTTATCTATAGGGATTAGATTGATGTTACTTGATGTTTAGTGGTTAATACCAGGTAGATAAATATTTCATTATCATCATCCCTTTACATCAGTTGTATAGCAACTTTGATGTCAAAACATCACTACTCCTGCAGCTATGGTGGTATCCTATATTAACTCAACTTGAAAGCATCAACAAGGCACCTCAGGTGGCAATGTTATACAGTAATACCCCGGATAACATTATGACTTGGTTCCACAAGTCATGACGTTATCCGATTTTTAGCGTTGTCCGATGCATGCATTGAACAACGCTAAAAAAAAGCCCTGACTTCAGGGACAAACCTCTTTAAAGGCAGGCAGGGAAAGAAAGAGACCCAATCGGGTCTCTTTTCCTCCCTGCCTTTAAAGCCACCCCCCACTCGCAGCGGTCTCTGCAACTGCAGTAGGGTCGGGGAAAGACGCGCCTTTCCCCCGACCCTTCTGCAGTCGCAGAGACTGCTTGTGTCTCTTTCCCTCCCTGTATTTAAACTACAGAGAGGGGGAAAGAGAGAAACGTGATTGGGTCTCTAGAGAACCAATCACGTCTCTCTCTTTCCCCCTCTCTGTAGTTTAAATACATGGAGGAAAAGAGTAAGACGCGATCATGATCATGATCATGATCGCGTCTTACTCTTTTCCTCCATGTATTTAAACTACAGGGAGAGAGAGACTGCTTGTGTCCCTTTACCTCCCTGTATTTAAACTACAGGGAGGGGGAAAGAGAGAGACGTGATTGGTTTAAATACAGGGAGGGAAAGAGACACAAGCAGTCTCTGCAACTGCAGTGGGGTCGGGGGAAAGGCACATGCTTTCCCCCGACCCTATTGCAGTTGCAGAGACTGCTGCAGGTGAGGGGTGGATTGGGTAGTTCCACCCAAACCATCCCACACCCGCAGACCATTGCCTCGGATAACGCTAAGAATCATTATCCAGAATCATTATCCGATGCAAGTTTTTTCCAAAAAAACTTGCATTGTTACCTGATTCTAGTGTTATCCGATGCAATCGTTATCCGGGGTATTACTGTATTGGCAAAACAATTGTGATGGTTCTTGAACATTTAATTTCCATTGTGACACTAAAGCGCTTCTGTAATATGGATCCTTAAGGTTTAGGTATAGGAAAATATCATCTGATAGGACTAGTATTTATTGTTTACTATTTATTTATTAGATTTATATCGCCACCCACTCGCCACAGCAACTCATGGCGGTTTACAGTCATATAAAATATAAATAATTAAAAACAACTTTAAGTAACCTATATAAGCCAGCAAGGGGGCAGCTCTCATCCTGGCACCCCACATCCGCTGGGCCAACCAGGTCTTCAGGTCCTTCCTAAATGCTGGGAGATCTAATTGTAATGCCTTTGAGATACATGATAAAGAAAACTTGCTTCATTTGCTCTAGTCTTTACTATTGAATGTGTAATAGAAGCCATTGATTCAACCAAAGCACATAGTTTTCAACAGGTCAGCATTCAGCAGTACAGTTCTTCTGTGATATCTGCACAGGTGCATGCAAAGGTTTACTCCATGTCTTTCTTCCTCAGCGTGAATCATTTAAAGAGGTGATACCTTATAGCAAAAAACTTTAATAAGTGTTGGGGCCCACTGTTGAACTGTAACACTAATCCCAGAGGTTTTAGCAGCTGGTCTTCCCACCAATCTGTGTTAACTATCTAGGAAGTTCTGCTGCTTTCTCAAACCTTATTTAACAGAAGCTTAGTAAAGCAAGTTGTTTTTAGTTATATGGCTTATACAGTATCAGCATTTGTGGCAGGTGCTGAAAAGTCAAGCATTGACAAATATTCAGATCTGAGAATGAACCTGAAGATCATGCATTCTGGCCTTTGGCTTTAGTAGCTTGCTTTTCATTCATTTAGATTACAGAATAGTTATGTCAGTGTTTTAGCTATAAATGTAAATGAATTTGTCTCATAATCCTATTATACCACATGGGAGGTAGGTAATGATAATAAACTGAAAAGAAACAGTCAGCTTCAGTTATGTACACAGTGCTGAGTTTTCAAGTGGAGCATGTAGAGAGATTTAAGGTCCATTATCTTATTAATTGTGTATCTGCAGAATATGTATGCCTCTTCAATATGAAGCAGTGTTAATAATACTGTACATAGAAATCATCAAGCCATTGCTGGTCTGTAGATTTCTGCTTCCTATAAAACCATAACAACAGCATCATTCATGAAAAAATTATTTTGCTAAAATGAAATGTTTTATTTGTTTTGTATTTTGCTCAATCCCCCTTCACCACAAGAGTCAAAATGCAACCAAAAAACCCCAGCAAAACTCTCACTTGGCAAGTAGAAAGTTTTTGTTATTTTTTGTAGTCTCCTGCAAGAACAATCTAAGGGAAGATTTATTTCCCTACCATGCAATGAGGAATTATTGTGACAAAGACTGGAAGGAACTCTTCATCTTCTGTCTACCTCCACCCCAATTTCTGTTCTGTTATTCAAAGAATAGAGGCTCTTAAGGGACCAAAAGTCTTCTTTTCTGCTTTGTGGTCTTCTGCTTGGTACTATCCTTTCACCGCTGGGGAGTGTTAGAGGCATTTTGCCACTTGGGGAAGGTGTGTGCAGGAGTCCAGAAAATTCACCAGCACTGGGCCCCTGTCAGTGTTTCAGTACACAACTCAGGCAGCTCTTTGTTTGAATGATACTTCACCGGGAGTTCAGATGTCCTTGTGTTGGACCAGCAAGAACTAGGTGCTCCTGAATGCAGAAGATGCTGGAAGTTATTTTATCAACTATATATAGAGAACCTTCCAAAGAGCCTTTACTCCCAGGAAGCATCATAGAGCCTTTTCACTTTAAGATTAACAACAGGAAGCAAAGGCTATAGAAGTCAATAAATTATTGGAGTTAAGCCCCTTTCTGAGTTGACAAAATCTAGGCTTCTACAGTTTGTGAGGTGGAACTTCAGAAATCTGTCTAGGGAATTCTTGGAGAATTCTGAGGGTTGGAGTTCAAAGGCACGAAAGCACACACCTCTCTGAAAGCTTGAGCTGTTGTTGTTTTTAATCACCCACTCATGGAAATATTTAAGTAAAAGTGAAAGCATGTGGTTTGTCCAATTTGAATTTGATACAGACCACTGGAGCCTCACTGTTGTGTGTAACTACCACTAAATAGGCTGTTAAATAACTTGAGGTTATAGTTTAATCTGTTCAACCAAGAATTCCACAAACATATATAGCTGTGAAAAGATAGACGATGTGACAGAAGAGCAGAAAAGATAAGAAATCCAATATTAAGATTTAATTATGTAGGAATTAATTCTCTTAAAGTTTTTTAAAATGACCTTTTAATTTTTTTTATAAAATGCATTTCAGTTACTCAGTCACAAATTTTATTATAAGAGAAAATTTCTGCTTATAAAAAGCTCTTGGATCTTTGAAGCTGGAAACATTCCAAGAAGTATAGAAATGTGTTGAGACATGAAAGTTACCAACCTGCTTTTAAGAAAGTTACAACTGTCACGTCTCCTTTTTTTCCTAGTACCAAGCTCTTTGACTCATGCATATTATCATTATTAATACTGTATTATTATTTCAAATTGCTGACTCATTTGATTTTAGAGCTGGATTTATATTATCATTATATTTTTTTAAAATTGGACACAGCTAAATGTGTGATGGCAGCAGGACTATGCCCCTACACACAGCATGTGAGACAAAAATTTAGAGCACAACTCCCTTGTTTTCTGAGCTGTTTTTCTCCTACTTTTAGACTTTGTCCAACAAGAGAAAAATTTGTAAACAATGTTTCTATCCAATTGCACTGAGTTTTAAACCATGTTTCTTATAGAGGGGCTCAGCAACAAGCCTCTTATGTTTGGCTATACTTTTGCATAGTTAAGATGCTGAACTTAACAAATAGAAGGTCAGCAAGTCAGCAATTCGAGACCTGAGTGCTGCATGATAGAATGAGCTCTGGTCTCTGTCCCAGTTCCTGCCAGCCTAGCAGTTTGAAAGCAAGAAATTGCAAGTAGATAAATAAGTACCACTTTGGTGGGAAGGTAAACAGTGTCCATGGAAACGTCTGCAGACCCAGAAAGTGCTGGCTCTATGGCTCTAAATAGAGATGAACACCGAATGCTAGAATCAGATATGACTGGCTTTTGAGCAAGGGCAACCTTTACCTTTACACAGTACTGTGCAAATGTTCTTAGGTTGTCACCAGCAGGTTTGGAGAATATTCAATGAGTGATAATTTTTTTGGAGGGGAGGGGCATAATTCAAACACCTTAACCTTAACTCCAAACTTTGAGTGATTTGAGAGGAGAGTCAGCAGAAGACTCTTTAATTTTGGTATGTTTAGGTGGCTCATGTGCTGAGTTATGCACCCCCAGATCACTCATTGATGGGGACCTATGACTTTTGCACAGTATTGCACATTGTCACTACCTACCCTGATAACCATTGATTCAATGGATCTGTACTAGTTGCAATTTACTACTAAATTTCAACCATTGCTTTTATATAGTAAAACCCCACTTTATGGAATTAATTCATTCCACAGGGTTTTCCTTATTGCAAAAAATTCCTTGTTGTGAAGTGCCCATAGGAATGCACTGCATGGCTTCCCATAGGGATACATTGAAAATAAAAATTCCTTATTGTGAAGTTCGGTTTCCCATAGGAATGCATTGTGAAAAAAACATTCTGAAAAACTTCCATGAAGTGGGACATCATTTGTAAAGGATTTCTTTCCATGTGGTGAATTTTCTGTAGCATGAAGCATCCGCAAAGCGGGGTTTCATTTCCCCCCTACTCACTGAACCTTTTAATTTCCTTGTAAGTGGACAAAAAGCTACTCTTAGAAAAGAATATGGAGAGACAGAATGGTTTCCTATAGGCAAAGGTGTCAGACAAGGGTACATTTTATCTGTTCAGTCTGTATGGGGCGCATATCATATGGAATAGATTAACAATGAAGGAGGTGTGACAATTGCTGGAAGAAACGCACCAGTTCATGAGAGTTTAATAATACAGTTATGAATCTTTCTCGCACTAGGTCAGGCGAAAGGCACTGCAGAATGAGCTCACTGAACGGTGCCTTGATTTTGGCAGTTTCATGTCTAGCCTAGACATGGAAGAAGAAGAATTAGACTACTTTTGAGGAATATATAGAGAGAATATCTCGCAGCTTGTCCTACTTCACAGAATTGAAGGTAGAGAAATACTAGTGTGTCATAGACTGCAGTTCCCATCATAGGAGTTATGTAGGCCAGAATATCAGGCTGTTGATAGGTGGCGGTAGGCTCTCATATCTGATGCTTAATTGAGCAATTATCTGCAGAAACTCGTTGCTGCTAGTCAAAGACATGAAGCTTCCCAGTCACTGGTTTTATATCAAATACAGTAAAACCTCATATAACGCTAAAACCTGGTTCCACAAGTCTTCGTGTTATATGATTTTTCGTGTTATCTGATCCTCTATGGGATCCATAGAGATACATTGTAACCACACAGGCTTTCGCGGTTGTTATCTGAAGCATCCCATAGGATCTTAATGTTATCTGATGCAATTCTTCCCCCCAGATTCCTTGATGTTATGCGATTTTCGTGTTATTCGATACTAATGTTATATGAGGTATTACTGTACTAGTTTTATAATTGAAGTTAAATGTTCAAAATTATTAAGAAAGAGCAGAGGAGTCCTGATCTCCCAGCTTCAGTGTAGAATTAAAAATTCTGCATCAATGCTGGTATAATATGTCATTTTCAAGATTAGGATGGATCTAGTAGACCAAATAAAGAGGCATTATTGAGATATGATAGAAAGCTCCTTTGTTACACAGTAATATCTGCATAGCAATGCAAACTTTTTCAGCAGAGTAATATATGCTGCACAGCGCCACTGGATAAAGACACCCACTCACTTTTTTCCAAAGACACAAGTCAGTTTATTCAATTAAAAAAGAATGCTCTGAAATACACTTAGTTGGTTTTTCTTTCTGAAACTCTAGGAAACAAAGTTGATTTGGCTGACCAAGTCACAGTTTGCTAAAAATATGACTTCAGCTTCCCTAAGGCAAGAGAGAAGATGAAGAATATATTCATTATCTCACAACAGAAGCCAAATCTACACCTACAGATTTAATTCACAAACTATTTCATAATGCCGTTTTACCAGTTAGTCTTGCTGACTGCAGAACTTGGCATAGTTTACGTGTGTACAACTGTCTTTGCCACTTCTCATGGTCGTTTCTCAGAACTATGGAGTTCTCATTGCTCTAGGGTTTGGCAGTAACTGAAGGTAAATAAATGTGTAGAACTTTGAGATGCAGGGGAAAGTGCTATTCCCAGCTATTTTGAGAAGAAAAAGTATAGTTTATTGTTAAAAAGAAACCAAGGAGAGGGATAAAGTTCCACAGTACTTTGTTGGGTGCCAATGTGATGGAAGGTGACTGTGATAATGGGAGCCTCAGGTCAATTCATGTACATGTTTTAAATATATATAATTAAGATGTTTACCTCCAGAGTATATAACAAGTGGGTTTAGGCTCAATGAGTCTTTGTGTTTCTATATACACTAGTACCTCGGATAACATTATGACTTGGTTCCACAAGTCATGATGTTATCCGATTTTTAACGTTGTCCAATGCATTGAACGAACAATGTTTTAAAAAAGCCCTGTTGCCTTTTCAAAGAGGAAGGGGAACCGGGGGGATCAGGTTGGCTTGAGGAGGGAAAGCACCCTCCCTCCCCAAGCAAACCAGCGGTCCAAAATGTAGGACGGCCTCTTTGCTTCCGGAGGGAATGTGCATTTGCTTGCGAAGGGAATTCAGTCAGTGATTTGGGAGCCCGTAACTTGAATTATCAGTCATAGGACCTGAGGCCTCTTTAGGTGTTCTGGGAGAGCCTTAAGACTCTGTACAGTTAATTGGATTATTTTTCCAGTTAGGAAGTTGATACCCTTTGTTTTATATATATATATATATATATATAGGACACAGTTGGGTAAGTGCCTGTGGGAAGGTCATGAAATGGTGGAGTTTAGGATTTACAGTGTAGGTGGGCAGAACGTAATAGCGTTGGTGGAACCAAGGCTCTGGATTTTTTAAGTACGGTAGGTATGCATTAGATTTTGGATTTTGAAATAGATTGCAGGTTTATGGGATGTGTTTATCTTAATTTACACATTTCATATATTTCTGTAAGAAAACATGCTTAATATGTTGGTATAAAGACATAGTCTTTTCCCAGGTCATTAGGACCAAACAGAATAAAAACCTGGTTTCTTTGAATTTTGCTTTGAAAGGCTCCACTAAACTACACTATCATTCATGGTACACAGTGTGCCAGACTGGTATAACTGCACTATCTCCTGTTTTGTAGCGGACAGTTATTTTCAAAGCAGTAATTATTCCTCATTCTGAAATAGTCTAGTTTTAGAAATGAATTCTAGCAGATTTTTATTAGAATCCCAACTGGGTTGTCAGTTGCTTAATTGTTACATTGTGATATAATCCTGTGGATCTCTTAGAGCAGGGGCTCCCAACCTTTTCAAGCTGGGGCCTGGGTCATGCTCTTTCAGTCAGCTTGTAAGGCCAGTCGGCCATTTTGCCCTGCTTGCACTATGGGGTGGCCATTTTGTCCCAACAGCTTCAAAGGGATAGCCATTTTGTTTCTTGAATGTCCTTGAAAGGTAGGGGGCCACATGAAGTGGCAGTGCAGGCCAGATCCAGCCCACGGGCCTTAGGTTGGGAACCCCTATCTTAGAGTGTGATGTTAAAATCCATTTTTAAAGGTCATGAAAAATGTCACCAGAGGGAACCAGATTCCTGAAAGAAAGGCTGGACTTAAATAAAGTCTAATTATTTAAAAATGGGAGCGGGGGAAATGTGACTGTGGTTTCTGCCTGTATTCTCTTTTGTAAAGCATTTCTATCTGCTTTGGATATGTGTGTTACACCTCTGTCTGCTTTAAAGGATTATTTCTACCTCCAAAGTTGGTTATTCCTTCTTTGCCTTCATGGTTCTTTGTTTCATGATTTTGTCTCATGTCAAAACAGAAAGGGGTGTTACTTAAATCTGTAAACATTGGTGTCCATCATTTAGCAGGTGCTGTATTTAGTCATTCATTACATTGTTGAGCTTTCACGTGTGATAAAAGTAACAACATAATCTTACTCCTCTCTTTTAGCTCTCTTTACCTATAGTGGCATAGTATCAAAAGGAGAACCTCTGTGACTTGGTTCAGACCACATGGAGATGTTGCATGCTTATAGAACGGTTTTTTAACACATGAAGAAAGCCATGTCAGAAAACAGGACTAGACTATTTACTTCTGTTATGATTTCAGATGAAACCTCACCTGAATGTTGATTAATTTCAAGCTACTGAAAGACATATAGCATTAAACACCAGGTTTTCTCTTATTGTGGCAAGAATCCCACCTCCCACCCCCGGGTAAAACAGTGGCCCAAAATCTCATTCCTGTTTCAATCACATTCTCTGCTCTTATTTCCATGCTGTTTCTATGCAGCTCAGTTGTAAACATGATCTGTCAACCAATGATTCCCCCAACTTAGGGCTGAGGTAGAGCACAAGGTAGCATACATGGTAGTGGGTAACATTTTAGGTGTCCTGTGTAAGATGCAAGTGGAAAAGAGGGGTTCATTAATAACCACTGTTTGGTCTGTTAGCTGGTCGTCCTGGCTATAAAACAAATTTGTTCTACTTATATGAACCTAATAGTTACACCTTATGCTCATGCTATGATACGTAATGTTATAAAGGAGTTTCCTTTGAAATCTTATTAAATATGACATATTAATATTACAGTATTCCTTCTATGGTTCTGCTCTCTATCACTAGTGGAAACCCAATATGTATGCTTAGATAATTTTGCTTGTTGATTATATGAAGCCTTATGTAAAGGTAAAGGTCACCCTTGCTCAAAAGCCAGTTGTATCTGACTCCAGGCTTCGTTGCCCATCTCTGTTTATAACCAAAGAGCCAGCGCTGTCTGTGTTTGCAGACATTTCCATGGACATGTGGCAGGCATGGCTAGACACCGGCTTTATTACAAAAGCCTTGTCAAACAGAACCTAACTGCTGAAGGATGGAGAACAGTGTCTTCTGTACATTTTGCATAGGGACATTTTCCCCCTTCCTAGGTCCGTTGTTGCATTGGCAAAAATGTTCTCACAGGAGCTGTTTTTCTTTTCTTGCTGTGTTTTCTTGTGTGTGGGTGTATGAGCGCTTTACTGTTTTTATTGTTTGTTTTTTTTTTTAAATTGTGATTTGGCTAATTTACTTTGTATTTATTCTGTTAAAGCTATATTTTGGGGGACGGGGTTTTAAGCTGTTTTGTTTGCTTCTGAGGGGAGTGTGAGTGAGAGGATAGATTTTGTCATTTTGCCAATGTGTAGTTGGGCTGTATGGTTAGTAGTGGGTATTAATTGGGCACAGCTTCGGGCATTCCTCTCTTTTTTTGTTTTTAATTTTGTGTTGTTGTTGGCTGTTTTGTTGAGTAGCTACTTCTCTGTGCCTGTCAATCTGCTTCCTTTCTTCTTCATTTGTTCTGTTTTGTTCCCAAAGCCACAGGGTCTCTGTTGTGCCGGGTAGATGGTTCTGAACTCATATTGATTTTTCATGTATTGTTGCCCAGTTTTGGAGAAGATTGGTTCTCTGTTGCCTTGTTGCTGCAAAGCACTAATGGAACTTAAGTAGGAAACTCTAAAGAGATATTCCCTTTCATGTAAAATGGAAGAAGCACTGTCAAAAGAACCAGACGCAAAATAAATATGGTTTCTTTTTTTGCCATTCACACTCCTATCTCACACCTTACCCTGTGAATAAAATAATACAATTATTATGTTTAATATAATGGATAACTGTCTTTCTTATACACTGGGGTTTGTTCTAGTACAGTGTTGTCCAAACTATGTTGCGTGGAACACTGGTGGACTTCAATTCCCAAAAGCCTAAGTCAGTACATTGGATGATCAGTGCTTCTGGGAATGGAAGTCCAAAAATTAAAGATTGGGAAACACTGCTGTAGTAAATACACATTGTGGAACCTGTAATGAACATGTCATTAAAAACACTCAGAACTGTCTTGGGGATCTTTGACCAGTACATATCCCAGATCTGTGAAGCCAAGTGTTTTACACTGTATATGTTGTGGAAAACCTTTCTTTTGTGTGTTGTAGGAAAACATGTGTGTCTGAAAATATTGTGTTTTGCACCTAAAGTGTGGTTCCTCTTAGTCTTTAATGGAGGGTAGCCACTAGTAAAAACCTCCCCACTCTCATCACCATCTGCATCCACAAATGCCTTGATCAAGAGGTTTATTTTTTCTGGGAATAATGTTGATGTGTAGATCCAGTGTCTTCGCCATTCCCACTATTTTGATGGAAAACAAACAGCACATCCCCCTACTATCTGATTATTCATATGTCTGTTTAAAAAGAAGACCCTAATTTTTGCAGTCTTGAGTTTTCCTTGGGGCAAGGGAGGTTGAAAAACCCTGCCTTCCGTTTTCTGAAATGTATCATGATGTCATCTGAAGGAAAGTTGTAAGAATGACATCTAAATTTGGGAAGTGAGCCATTGTCAATTGACTTGGCTTGTTTTAAATTTTAAAAAAGCAAGATAATAGTGTTTCTGTATTTTTAACAGATAAATATAATCATCCAGTCAATCAGAAGTTACAGAATTACTTTTAAATAATATGTTGGAGTTTATGGTCTGTGCATTTTACTATGTCTTTTGTTAGAGCTGGTATACTATAATTTTATGATTTTGTGCAAGGCAGTATTTTACCCTGTCATTTGAGTCAATGTTAGGTTATAATGCAGCTTAAATATATCCTAAAGGATTAAAACATAGTGGAACAAAATGTTTTGGATTCAGAAAACTGAAGCTTTTATTGTCCTCTTGCTGTAGTAATATGTTGTTTTGTTATTATTTGATTCAAATAGTTATTTTTAATCTAAAAGTGGTTTTTACTGAATCTGTCAAAAGATGTGGGATGGGGCAGAGGAAAAGAGCCAGCACCATAAACCGATGTGCATTCCATATAGTGGTATCTCACTTAAAGAGCATAATGTGTTCCAGGAGATTGCTCTTTAAGTTAAACACTTGGAAAAAACGTCACCACTGCTATTGTAAGTGACCGATTGTGACTTCTGGAGGTAGGGGGATTGTGAACACCGATTTAGTTGTAAAGTGAGTTTTTGGTTTTTTTTAGTTGTTAAGAGAGGACAACCATTTAGAGAAAATTCTGCTCTTTAAGAAAGCTAGTCTCTAAGAGAGGCACTCTTTATGCGAGGTTTTACTGTAGTTGCGGTCTTGCAATACATTAGGGAAGTGTGCTGCCTGAAATTGCAAAGCAAATGGCACTGCCTAAGTTTCCAAATCAAGGTACAGTAATACCTCGGATAACATTTACCTCAGATAACGCTAAAATTAACGTTAAGTAATCTGGGGAGGAGAATTGGATCGAATAACGTTAAGGTCCTATGGGATGGATCGGATAACAACCGTTAAACCCTGTGCGGTTACAATGTATCTCTATGGAGCTTTAATGTTATCCGATCCATCCCATTGGATTTTAACATGCATCGGACAACACTAAAAATCGGATAACACTAAGACTCGTGGAACCAAGTCTTAGCGTTATCCGAGGTATTACTGTACATAACATCCATATCCAGTCCAGTTTTTCTTCTTCTTAAGACAGAAGGTCTAACATGTACCTCTCCCTGTCCATAGCTTTTAAAATAAAGTAAGAACAATGCAAATATTGTATCTCAAAAACAAAAATTCGTATCTCAAAGCAAATTTTCTCCGAAATGGCTTTTTGTATCATGAGTTTTTCATAAGTAGAGCCGTTCGTAACTTGAGGTTCTACTGTAATCTAATTTAGTGCACAGTTGGTTGAAGAAAACGAATTGTGGCTAAAATCCTGTTGCATAATTACACAATTTCATAAGTTTCGGACTATTCCTCGCCAGTAATTAAAGAGCCCTCTACACACATTTTGTGAGGTGAATTCTTCATTTACCAATGAAGAATAGACAGAAACCTACCACTTTGCTTACATTATACAACAGGATATTGGCCAGATGCATCAATTAGTTATTTGTATAACTCTTTAGTATGAAGAGTTTCTTCTTCTTCTTCTTCTTCTTCTTCTTCTTCTTCTTCTTCTTCTTCTTCTTCTTCTTCTTCTTCTTCTTCTTCTTCTTCTTCTTCTTCTTCTTCTTCTTCTTCTTCTTCTTCTTCTTCTTCTTCTTCTTCTTCTTCTTCTTCTTCTTCTTCTTCTTCTTCTTCTTCTTCTTCTTCTTCTTCTTCTTCTTCTTCTTCTTCTTCTTCTTCTTCTTCTTCCGATCCCGATCCCGATCCCGAATATTAGTGATCATCATGGCAATTGGACATGAAGACTGTTCTGTGAATATAATGCCATGTACCACTGATCCAGTTATGTGAGTCACTTTCTAGTCTTGAGCCCTTTTGGAATGCATAGTCCTCCTCAGCCCCAGGCTAGTAATTATGAAGCTGCTGCCCTCCATTAAGAGTGATTCAGGTGGGATTTAATCCACCTGGGGACCATCACCCTTCCCTGTGGATTTTAGCATCCAAGGCTGCTAGTCCTCAGGGTTGTCAGGATAGTTAATTGCCATCTGAGGCTTGGCGCTGAGCTGCTGGCAGTATGGTCTACTTTATTAACGTAGCAATATAACCTGGCCAGACTTCTTAGTGCAGACAACAAAAATATTAAAAATGAATAAATGGTGGTTACATTAATTTACTTGAAATGTTGTTAAGTGCCTTCAAGTCAAAAGCAACTTTATAGTGATCCTAATAGGCTTTCAAGGTAAGTGTGTCAGTTCCACCCTCCCAGTGAGTTTTCATGGCTGAGCAAGGAGTTGAAGCTTCCGGAATCCCAGTCTATCACATTATCCATTAATTACATTGGGTATCCAACTTGAACTAATAGGTTGCAATTCTCTGCATTCAAAGCTTGGAATAAGCCTCATTTAACTCACTGGGATTGATTTATGATCACACACACGCACAGGATTATGCTGAACAGTAGCCTTGGAAAAATGTATGACCTTCCAGGGAGCTAAACACATCTTGAACTCTTTTGGCCAGACTGTCCCAAACTTTTCTGAAGTAATCTTCTACTATATTATATCACACTTCCTTCAGCAGTTCCCAGAGTTATTCTTTAAATTTAGGTTGTCTTTTATTTATTTCTCTATCCAGATGATCCTGTACTGGTTTTCTAATATTCAGGTCTGGACTCTGTTTAATCAGCTGTTTTTCTCAGTAATATAATTTCACTGCATTAGCAGTGTGATTGTGATCGTTATCATGCTAAAAAATAAAACCAGTCCTAATCAGGCACTTTTCAGATGGAATGGCATGATGAATTAAATCTTTCTCTACTTTTCAGCATTCCTGATCCATCGATATGGACATATTGCCAACACCACTAGCAGAAATGCATCCCCAAACCAAGACAGATCTCCCACCATGTTTCACTGAAGGCTGCAAGCATTTGTTCGTCCATCTCTCTCTAACTCTTTTTCTCATGTATTGGTGATAACTGGACCATAGCATTTCAAACTTGGATTCATCACTCCATAATACTTTATTCCACTGATCCTCTTTCCATTCTTTGTGAACTTTGGCATATCATAGCCTTTCCACCCTGTTTCCCTTCTGCAAAAGTGGTTTCTTGGCTGCTACATTTCTGCAAAGATCAAGCTTCTCCAGACTGTAGTTGGGTCATCTTGGCATCCCAATGAAGCTGCCAGATGGTGAGCCAGGTCCTTGCTGGGCTTTCTCCAGTAAAGGAACTTCTCATCAGAATTTGAATTTTTTTTTTTGCGTTCCAGTCCTTTTTTTTCTTTTGTCCTCTACCTTTCTTGATTCTTAAATTTCTTTATAACAGCTTGAATACCACATCATGAGTACCTAGGTTGTTTGTTGATTTCCTTTGAGAGTGGCCTTGCTGATGCAAAAGTATGATTGTAGGTCTCTCAAATTCTGTGATCCTTGGCATTTTGACTGGAATGATGTGACTTATTAGCAAGCTGCTAATGAATTATACTCAACATGTGTACATACTGTTTGAAATGCTCAAGCATGTCTTGCACAAATCTGGTGTAAAATACCTTTTCCTCAGCAGTCATGTTGCCATGTAATAGTAGGACCTATATAGTTGTTAACAATGACAGTATTTAGGGTTCAGTTCCATTTAGGTTTAAGGGGAGGTCTTACTAAAGATTTGCCACTTTAGCCTATGGATGCTGGAGTTTTTTCCCCTGATTTTTTGCATGCAAATGTATTTTCTGGTTATATTTTAATAAAGAGACTGATAAATAATTACATATGTTCATTATAGCAATGCTAAAACAGCAGATCTAATGGTGGCCTAAGACTTTTGCACAGTACTGTATGTGTGTAGTACTTAAGGCAAGGTGCAAAATGCTTCTTTAACTTTTTGTCAACAAGATTAATCTGCAAACTTGCCAGACGTTTTGCTTTGTATTAATAGAAACAATAGATTTACCTTACATAATCTGGATATTCTGGTTTATTTCAGTGTTAGGTCTGAGACAGATTTGTTTAAAGCAGAAAAACATAGTTATAAGCCTTCCTGGCTTTGTTGGTATTGCTCACAGAAGCTGTCATCAATCAAGACTACAAAAATCAAGGGTCATGTTCATCATCTCCTTGAATTTCCCTATACAGTACGCTAGTTTTATTCACATACATTCTAACCATATATCAGCCAGTCAGCCTCTCATTCTCTCTCTGGGTAAAAATCCTAGGAATCTTTCAAATACCACGTGACCATTTTAGGGGGGGGGGGAGGGGGTCGACAAAAAGTCACAAAAAGTCTCAGGAGGGGGTTTGATGTGAAGTCAAGTGACTCCAAAATTTCACATCCAGCTGGCCATTGATCTATGTTCAAAGCATAGATCTATCTTCAAAGCCATGCTTCTGCTGTTCCTCTTCAAATCAAGAAAAATGGAGAAACCATGTGATTGGGGGGGGGGTTGGAGGTCAGTCAAAAGTCATGAAAAGTCACAGGGGGGTGTCAACAAGTGGCCCATTTTAGGTCACGTGGTATTTGAATGACCCCCTGTTGGCTTGAATGCTGTGGTATACATTTCATGGGCAAACATAAGTTAACAAGTGATCATTTGTATTGCTCATCATGTACCAACTCATCACTTGTTAATTAGCAGGAATTTGCTGATACATTTTATTTAGTTTTACTTACCTGGCAATGATTAATCAATAAGAGATCTAGCCTCTCCCTCCTCTTATCTCTCTGGCCCCTTTGTATAAATGTTATGTAACAATTTGAGATATGCAGATGATACCACCCTAATGGCAGAAAGTGAGGAGGACTTTAAAAAAGCTCCTGATTAGGTTGAAAGAAGAAAGTGCAAAAGCTGGCTTGAGACTCAATATAAAGAAAACCAAGATACAGTAATGGCAACAGGTCCTATCAGTCCCTGGAAAATAGATGGGGAAGAAGTAGAAGCAGTGACAGATTTTCAGCTTTAAACAGCCAGGGAAAGATAAGGCTTTTTAGATTAACTAAGGAACTGTGGTGGTTTTTGTTGTTGTTGTTGCTTTAAAGAAAGAGATACGTTATCTCAGGCGTTTGCAACCCTTTCAAGCCAGAGTCCAGGTCACGCTACCTCAGACAGCTTTGGGGACCAGATGGCCATTTTGCCCTTCCTTCACCACATGGCACTTCCGGGTGTGGTGAAGGCAGTGGTGGGCAACAAGAAATGGCCCCATGGGCTGCATCCAGCCCACAGGCTGCAGGTTGACAATCCCTCCTATATCTGGATCCTCTCCATGCAACTTTTATCAGCAACATTTTTCGCTGTCTAGTGGGCAAAATCATATATGAGAGAGCATTTAAAAAGTAATTAAAACCTTCTGTAACACCACACCCACCCTGAATCTTTGTCCATTCCCCAACTTTCTGCTACCTCCTTGACCTCAGAAAAATAAAACACAGGATATTGTCAATCTATTCTATACCCTTTTCAGCCTTCATGCCAGGAAAAGGGAGCATTTTGTTTCTTAAATGGAGATAAACATTTTCATGGAAATTGTAATGCATGGTGGCCCTGAATGTTTCTAGGAAATGCCTTTTTGTTTAGAATGTATCTTTATTAGGAATTGTGTATCTTTGCTTCTAACAGTGTGTTTTGTTTTGCTGTTTCCAGGTTTTTACTTCTCATGGACCAACTGTAATTATGCCAACTTGGTTCTGTTCCCGGGAATGGTTTTGCCATGTGGGCAGATTTGATGAGGGAGGAAAGGTAAGCACTGTGGAAGAGAACCAACCTTGAGTATGGTACAGTATACCAATGTCCCTAAACACAGCTGGTATTTTCCAACAAAACCAAAACCAACAAAACTCTATTCCAGTTGTATCAGGTTGTATACAAACTGTAGCACTACTGGACTAGGAATAACTTGGCTACAGTGGTTTAGACAAGATTAAGCTCCTTGGACTATTGGACTGCACTCCAGACAGAAGCTCAAGATAAATGTTCACTTGCTCATGTGCAGGGCTATGTGGAGATCACGGCATGGGTACATACACACTCTCCCCCCTTAGTGATAACATACCCAGTAGTATAGCATTCCAAATAAAGTTTGTATGCTACTTTCTGTGTTCAGTTAAGTGTGGTTATAGAATTCCCATCATTTGGAGCTTTGTATCCATGCTCTTCTGTGGGGACAAAAGAAACCCGCCCTAAATTCTTACATGAATTGTTATAACAGCTTCTAAGAATAAAAGAGTGTTGTTGATAAGAACAAAAATTATCTTGTCCAGCATCCTGTTTTACATGGTGCCCAGCAAGATAAATTTGAGCAAGACATGAGGGTAATACCCATCTACCCCTGGTTTTGCTCAACAGCAGATAATGAAGAGATATACTTCTAGGTTTGGAGATTCCACAGATCATATGATTTTATTTTATGATCATTGATATATTAACCAAAATTCTGCTAGTGTATTAACTTACACTAGAGTAGGCCCATTGAATCAGTAGAAATGTAGTAAGTCAACTCTTCCCTAGGTTCTGTTGATTCAAATGGGCCTTCTCTAACTTCAACTTCTTATGCTAAAATAAGTTGGAGTTAGAGTAAGTTCACTTGAATCAATGGAATGTATGGAAGAGTTGATTCACCAAGTGGGCATACAGTAGTATGACTAGTTACACTAAGCAACAGAATTTAAGCCATACTTTGATTGTTTAACTAACTGATTGACTGTTTGATTTGGAACCGATTCTGCCTTATGGAGTCAGAGCAGCTTAATTGCAATGTTCCCAACAGTAAATAGTTCTGTCTCTTTGAGCCTTACAGTACAAGGAGCTATAGCCATTGGCAAACCTATTCCCCACCAATTTGCATAGTAGCCATCATAATCCCTTGACACCCGATGGGATAAAAGAGAAAGCAAAGAAGAAGTCTTCATAAACATCTTGTGAAAGTATGTTTTGTAAGTCGACTTCTCTTTTCAATTGAAAAAGTAATAGGCAGAAGGGGCCAGTGAAGGCATTAATGAGAAAACAGATGACACTTGATGCCAGCCAAGTTGATGGAAGAGGAGCCCTCTCCCTCCCTCTTTCTTTTGTACCCAGATGGCTTTTTTGTTGTTGTTGTTCAGTCGCACAGTCGATTCCGACCCTTTGCGACCTCATGGACCACTGTCCGCCAGGCACTCCTGTCCTCCACCATCCCCCTCAACTCGCTCAGCTCTGTGCCCATTGTCTCTACAATACCATCTAGCCATCTCGTTTTGGGCCGCCCCCTTCTTCTTTTGCCCTCGACCTTTCCAAGCATCAAGGCCTTCTCAAGTGAATCCTCTCTTCTCATTTGATGTCCAAAATACTTTAGCTTCATCTTTATTATTTGACCTTCTAAGGAGCAGTCAGGGTTGATTTCTTCTAAGATTGACCTATTTGTTCTCCTCACTGTCCAGGGGACTCTCAAAACTCTCCTCCAACACCACATCTCAAAGGCGTCTATTCTTCTGCGCTCAGCTTTCCTAATGGTCCAACTCTCACACCCATACATTGCCACAGGGAATACCATTGCTTTGACTATGCGAATCTTTGTTTGCAATTTGATGTCTCTACTTTTCACTATGCTCTCCAGGTTTCTCTTCGCTTGCTTCCCAAGAATCAGTCGCCTTTTTATTTCATGGCTGCAATCATCATCTGCAGTGAGCTTTGATCCTAGGAAAGTAAAATCTGTCACTGCTTCAGCTGCTGATGGCCAATTCAGGAAAATGTAAAGTCCATGGCTCTTAGTTGACTCATCCCGAGATAAAGCAAGGTGGAATATAATGTTATTGAATGCTGTTACTATAGAAGTGAAATAGTTGCTGAGTAGGTAGCACCAGCATTAACTTGAGTAACTTTAAGTCAGTAAGTAAAATTAAGCCGTGTGACCCATTGCTAACTGAACTATCAGGATACCATAAGAAGCCTCATCAATGAACTCTACAGGGATTTGGAACAACAGACAGCAGCAACACAGATTTGAAGAACCACTAGGTAATATTCCTAAATGACTGATTTGGATTATTTTAGACTATTTTGGCATGCCTAGTGGGTAAAATAGATTTGTTGCTCAATTCTGGAGGACTGAGTTGAATTACGTACCCAACCTGGCTTTTACACCATGCCATGTACATTTGCCTGAAAAAAATGACCTATGAGTTACGAAAGCTTGCACTGATTTATTTTTTGAGTGACCCAATAAAAGGTATCGCCTCCATCCTGCAGTTGTTTAACTCAGTAGTAGAGGTTTTATTTTTATACAAAAGGTCCACGATTCAAGTGATGGAATTTTCTGGTACAGCTAAAAAACAAAATTCTTGGCCAAAATCCTCACTAACTACTGCCTGTCAATGTTGACACAATTGTTCTGCAAAGATCAGTAGTTTGATTTAGTATAAACCCACTTCCTATGTCCCTAAGATTAGAAAGAACATCACAGAAGAAAAGGAACCATAGCTAAATAGAGAAGGAACTGGTTTCATTAACCATCTGCCATGTTAAGCAATCAACTCATTTTTCTTTCTTTGTATATAGCAGAGTAACTTGTAGGTGTCCTATTGCTGCCAATAAAAAGAGAAACAGACTAAAGTGTCTGCATTCCAATAATTCTGCGCACCAAGTAGTCTCCATAGCAGCAACCTGGATTTCTCATTTGTGACTAAATCTGTACACCTGCTCTTCCAATGTTAGAATACAAGCCATACACTGGAGACATGAATGAAAGATCTGATTACATAATGCACTTAGAATGTACAGTATAGTAAAAAGCTTTTCCACAGGGTTTTCGACAGCATCTCCCCTATGTTAAAAGAGAGAGAGGTTGTAAAGGATCATGCTACACTGCATGTAAGAAGGCATCCAAGTCACATAAGTCCATTAGTCCCTTTGTTATTTTTATTGAAGTGGCTTTTGTGGGACCCTCCCAAAGGCAAAAAAGTTTATTATAGCAGAAACTTTCATGGGCTGATCAAGCAGCTACTACTCTAGAAATGTTTATAGTATGATAAAACTGTTCACCTCTAAAGTCTCACGAGTTTCTTTGGGGATGCCCAGGATTTCAAGTATTTTATTATAAGTGTCAATTATAACCGTAGAAACAGGTAAATATAAACATTTGTGGAAGATTTCTTCAAGTCTTCAAGGCCTGTTAAAACACTTCTACTGTGATAGTAATAGTACAGTAACCCTTTACTAATTTTCTTGTGAGAACCCTTGAAAAGAGAACAATTTGAGCTTTCCATTGCAGATCTAAGAAAATATAGTGGTCATGGAATATGTATTTATTTAATCTTGAACCATTTCTAGTCCAGGCTTATTTGAGTTAAATCCAAAAGAGTTGCTGGGTTTTTTTTATTTTTAGCTCTCGTTATAATATAATGTGTTATGGTTTCTATGATTTTCATTTCATGAAATTGTTTGTAAAACAAGTTTTTAGTAACTAAGCTATAGATAACCAGTACATATGAAAGTCAGAATTATGTTAGTTCTTTATCATCAACTGTCCGTTATCCCCTCGGTACCTCCTTTCCAGCTTCTAGCATGGGGGAAATCCACTAACAACTCGTGCAAGTGGCAATTCCTATTGTTTTCAATAGAATAATTTCCAGGTTGCCTAACTGCAAGCTGGAGATCACTTGACACATTGTGGAATGTTTGGGTATGGACAGTGGTGGGATTCAATTTTTTTTACTACTTACTCTGTGGGTGTGGCCCTACTCTGTATGTGTGGCTAGGTGACTGGGTGGGCATTTTCAAACAAAAAAAATGCAACCACAACAATTAAATGTTTGAAGTGGTAGCCATGTTAGTCTCCAAGCATATCTGAGAGTAAACATCCTTCCCAGGTCAGTCAAATTAGCATGTTGGGGGCAAAATGCTAATTAACTTATGAACTTCCCAGAGAATGCACTAAGTGCTATGGGGCGGTACGAGGAGCCAGGAATATGCAGCCATTTGGGGTGGGGGCAGCTCGCTTACCTGCTGGCTTGGCAACCCATCCACCCACCCACTAGACAGAGGGAGGGAGCCTGGCCCACCATTGCTGCTGACCCAGAACCCTGATGCTAGCCCTCCTCTCACTCCATGGTCACCACCTGGCTCCCTGGGCTCCTTGGCTGCCACTCCACCTAACCGTGACGAAGGAGGAGAAGTCTGTCCATCCCATTCCCTCAGCGCGCTGGGCGAAGAGGAAGAGGAGGGGGAGAGAGTTTTGGACTAGTTGCTGTGTCCTTCTGCACTGCCTGCATCCCTTTTAACTAGTGGCCAAGGCTTTATGATGCTGGTGCTGCTTTTTGCCATAGAGCGATGAAAATAGAAGAGGCCATTCTTCTTCTTCTTCTTCTTCTTCTTCTTCTTCTTCTTCTTCTTCTTCTTCTTCTTCTTCTTCTTCTTCTTCTTCTCTTCTTCTTCTTCTTCTTCTTCTTCTTCTTCTTCTTCTTCTTCTTCTTCTTCTTCTTCTTCTTCTTCTTCTTCTCTTCTTCTTCTTCTTCTTCTTCTTCTTCTTCTTCTTCTTCTTCTTCTTCTTCTTCTTCTTCTTCTTCTTCTTCTTCTTCTTCTTCTTCTTCTTCTTCTTCTTCTTCTTCTTCTTCTTCTTCTTCTTCTTCTTCTTCTTCTTCTTCTTCTTCTTCTTCTTCTTCTTCTTCTTCTTCTTCTTCTTCTTCTTCTTCTTCTTCTTCTTCTTCTTCTTCTTCTTCTTCTTCTTCTTCTTCTTCTTCTTCTTCTTCTTCTTCTTCTTCTTCTTCTTCTTCTTCTTCTTCTTCTTCTTCTTCTTCTTCTTCTTCTTCTTCTTCTTCTTCTTCTTCTTCTTCTTCTTCTTCTTCTTCTTCTTCTTCTTCTTCTTCTTCTTCTTCTTCTTCTTCTTCTTCTTCTTCTTCTTCTTCTTCTTCTTCTTCTTCTTCTTCTTCTTCTTCTTCTTCTTCTTCTTCTTCTTCTTCTTCTTCTCTTCTTCTTCTTCTTCTTCTTCTTCTTCTTCTTCTTCTTCTTCTTCTTCTTCTTCTTCTTCTTCTTCTTCTTCTTCTTCTTCTTCTTCTTCTTCTTCTTCTTCTTCTTCTTCTTCTTCTTCTTCTTCTGTGTTTTCCCGGAGGGCCTTTTCGGTATTCTCTCCAGCCCTTTGGAACCTCCTGCCAACTGACATCCACCTACAACCACAATTGCTGGCCTTTAGAAGAGATTTAATGACATGGTTGGCCCAGTGGGTGTGGGGGTGCTGCTACTGGACAACCCCCCCCCCCAAACTCCCCCTCCCTGGGCTGGCTCATATGATTAGTCAATTCTGCCATCAGGATTTTAGATTTTTAGATTTGAGATTTTAAGATTTCAGAGTTTTATGATGTTTTACTTATGTGTATCGTGTGTCAGAGTGTTTTATGTTAGTGTTGTTTCCTGCATTGTAAAGTGCCCGGAGTCAGCTTGGTGAGGGGGTGGTCAAATAAGTCAAAACAAACAAACAAATTATAAATGTGAAACTACCAAAATGAAACCACCTTTGGGGAGTTCATACTATAGTTCCTTTCACCTGACCTAGTGTGAGAAAGATTAGCTGGCACAGCAAGCTGACCGTTGCCCACGATACGCCCGATTGAGGTTCAAAAAGACCACAATCTTCAAGGAGGCTCTCTCTGTGTACCCCAGTGATGCCATGAGAGCCATCTCCAAGTATTTGAAAAGCTGCTATGTAGAAGAAGAAGTAAGCTTGCCTTGACCAACTCAAGAGCACAGGATTCAAAGTAATGAATCCAAATTGCATGAGGAAACATTAGGAAGAACTTCCCAACAGGAAACATTGTTCAACAGTGAAACAAAACTGCTATGGGAGGTGATGGTTTCTCCAGCAGTAGAGATTTTTAAGTGGAGGCCATGTGTCAGGTAGCAGAGATTTCCTGCTTCTGCAGGGAGTTGGGTTTGAAGACCTTTGGGCGCCTTCCAGCTGTATAACTTTGTGATTGAATTCTATGATTCATTGTACAGTACTCTTTTTTTTCCAAATAGAAAAGTGGAATGGGTATTTTAAATTCAGGGAAAATATTTTGCTTTTTAAAATTTTTAAGAGACATCAATCTTTTATTCAGGCTTTTATGTACTTTATCCTACATTTTCTAGAGTCACTATTTTATACAATTACATCTCCTAGTGCTGTCTCTGGCAATTACTTTGTTGTTGTTTGAAAACTACAAATGTTAGGACCATATGTTACACCAATTCCTTCTTTAGAAGTAGTGCACTCCAGGAGGAAAAATAAATAAGTGTGTGCCATCAAATTGATTTCAGTGTATTGAGACCGCTTCCTGGATTCTCTAGATACAGAGGATGGAGAAATGGTTTGCCCTGTTCCCTTCTATTGAGGGTGCTTGGAGACTGTGCAGCTTGCTTAACAGTACTTGGGCACATTTCCTATGAGGTCATGTGGGGAATCAATCTCCCATTGGATAAGGAAGACAGTGAGAACTGGAAGATTAAGGTATGGGACAGACATCAAGCAGGATCATAGTAAAGATTATTAGAAACCTTCCAAAGTTAGCCAATACAGTTGACTTGAGTTTGTTGAAGTGCAAGGAGGAATTTTGGTTACTTTTTAAAAAGACTTGGTATGGGAAAATATTGGGTCTATCTTTGGCTTTTTGAGATGCTGAATTAAAGTATTGTAAAGTTGTCATATGATTTGTCACGGCCCTCCAGGGGAAAAAATCAAGACAAAATGCAGACTCTGATATTCTTGGCACCTTATGGGTAAAACTGAACAGAGATCAGTGCTTGATTTTTCTCCAAGAAAGGAAGTGCTGGGGCCAAATAAATTAGGTTGACAAACTCCTTTTAAAACAAAGCTTACTTGACAGCATACCTTGATGGCATGTTACTGAGCAGACTGAAGTAATCAGTCCAATCTTATTATTGGGGTTTCAGTCCTTCCACGTTTAAATGCTGCTTGCATATTTCTGTTTCAAGAGAGTAATCCTTTAACTTTATTTCCCAAACAATGGAGCAGTTATAATTTTATCACAGATTTCCTGTTTTACGATCGGGTCAAGATGATTTAAAGGTCTATCAGAATGTAACCATGGCATTTGTTCAGACAGCTAGCAAAAGGCTTAACTGGATTTGTGTAATTCTGTGGAAGGCTGTTTTTTAAATAGTCTAGAGCTAGGCATTAAATTAATGTGTTGAATTCTAACAGCCCCTCAAATGCATCCCTGCCAATAACTTTGGAAGAACAGTGTGTTTTGAAACATCTACAATTGGCGTGTTGGTTGTAATTGGTGGTTTTGCATGTGAGAGTATGACTGCGATAGCCCTCAATGTCAGCCCCCTGATGGTAATGGCAGCAGTTTATTGTCAGACGGCTGCTCTGGCTAGAGATGCTTAAATTTGCAATTTGTAGTGTATTCCTTCAGGGTGAGCCAATTCTTTTTTTTTTAGGTCGGATGTGTTCTCTGCCAGATACACATTGACCTATGCATCTTTTTTCTTCCAGTTCGCGTGCTGTTATTGTTTTCCCGGATTTAGCATAGACTCACCAGAACACTTTTGACCCTTGCTGAGAGTCAATATTAGATTTAATTGTTTAATTCGAACAGTCCAATCCTATTCATGTTTATTCAGAAAAAGGTCCCAGTGAGGCCTTCTCCCAAGTAAGCATGCTTAAAATTGCAGCTGCAGTGTGTAAAAATGAACCTCCAGTTTGTAATGTCTATCTTTTGAATTACTTTTGGTATGAATCCAGTTTATACAGTATTACTATTTTGTTGTGCTCCACATTATTTATTTTCCTATTCATCTGTCTGGTCAATCTTGTCCACAAGCAATCAGGAGGCTTTATATTGTATATCAAGGCACAGATCCTTGCCTCTGGTTCTGTTGTAGCTTCCCTTTTTTTTTTTTTTTTGGGTAGTAAACACCACTGTACATCTGATGTTCAGCTGAAAAATCATGGCATCAACTAATAAATAACTGGCCACGTGAGATTGCACAGGTTGCAGCCATGTCCTTTTTAACTTAGTTCCAGAAAGTAGGGGGGAGAGGTTCTGAATCCACTTCTAGTCAATATTATTGCCCTCCTGTTTCCTTTCAAGTGTCAATTCTTTCAGGAGGTGGGGTGTTAGACATAGAATCATAGAGTAATTAAGTTTGAACGGGCCTATGAAACCACCGAGTCCAATCCTCTGCTCAATAAAAGAACCGGCTGGGGAGGGAAAGCCTCACACATGTGAACCTCGGCTTCAAAAGGCAAGGCTGCTGGCTTACCATCCCTGTTGACTCCCTTCCCAGGCCGGACCGGCTGGGGAGGAAAGGCCTTACAGCTGTGGACCATGGCCGGTCGGGCTGAAGGAAGGGGAGACACTTGCGCAGCCCTGTCAGCCCACCAGTTCAAAGGCTCCCTGCGCCGTTTCGGGCAGGGAGCTAGAGGACTTGCATCTGCAAGACTCAGCTCGCAATAAAAAGCACCACCGGGGCCGCGGCAGGAGCCGCAAGGTCTATTCATTTTAAGTAGCTCCTACTCCGTCTCAATCAGTATTAGTCCTTAACCACACTCAACAACACACCAGTAGATGTGTAGTGGAGGCATGGCTTTTTCTATTTAATTGAAAATGCTTACTAAGCAACACAGAAGATTTCCTTCACTTTAAGGATTGGGCAGTCCTACTTTTTGAATTTGCTTTTTATTCAGAAGCAGGCAGCTACCCATTTTGCCACAGTGATGCATATATAGTTTAAAGTAGTGCATTTAGAACAGGGATTCTCAACCTGTGGCCCGCAGCACCATTTCATGTGCCCCCCCCCCCACCGCCTCCACTACACCAAGAAGTGTCATATGCCAGAGGAAGGGCAAAATGGCCATCAGGCCCCCGAAGCTGTCTGAGGAGACCGTGACCCAATGGCCCCCTGGCTTAAAAAGGTTGAGAACACTCCTGACTTAGAGCCTGTTGGTGGTGCAACAGATTGATTGCTACTTTAAGCCATAATATTCTTAATGATGCAGTCTGATGAAAATATTACTTCAGGTGCTGGGAGGTGACAGCATTAAGCACTGAGTATAGTATATTATGTAATGAAATATACAACTAGGCATGTGACTCTCCAGGCAGCAGGCTGCTGGATAATTAAAACCATGTGGCTAACTTGCCTTAGATTGGAGCATGACATGAAGAACAGAAGCAGGTTTGAATTTTGCCATTGACTCAAAGCAATGCTATGCTGTGGAATTGAACTCAGGGGAAGGATAAATCTTTAACAAAAATGATAAATTGATGGCATTCTATTTTTCTCTCTCTCTTGTTATGTCAATTTTCACTCCCCCACCCCTGCACAAATCCATTACTGCCTGTCAAGTTATTTAATACAAGAATTAACACGGATTATTAAACTCTGTGTAAAATTTTCCTCTCTCATCTTTAACATATTAAGGTGGAATTGAGGTAGGTAGCTGTAAAGCCATATAGTGACAGGGCACGTGCAAATAGATCTATATATGTTGCTACCTAAACTACATTGAAATTTAGAATGCATCAACAAACCTTGTCCAGGCTGGTCCAAAAGAAGCAAATCAGATATAGCCTTTCCTCAGAATTAGATATCTATGTCTAAATAATAGCGTGAAAACACCACTCAAAAAGGTCAACATTCATTCATTTTGAGGGATTCCTCAGAATCGAGTGATGGGACTGGAGCTCTGATCTAATCCTGACCTATAGCCTAAGGTCCTTTAGGTGGGAATCTTGGATATGTACAGTGGTTACTATTAAATTCTTATCAAATAAAACAGGTATTTGCAACCCTCAGGATCTGGGCCTAATCCGGCCCATGCATTTCATTAATCTGTAAGAACCCGGCCACCTCAAGGCATGCCCACACACACGTCCCCACGCACCATCACCCGGAACTCACATTGCATCACTTACCGCACCACTGCCTTTGTGGCTTTGTCCACAGCCTCTGCCACTTCCAAAGGCGGTGGAAGGCTGTTTGGAGCAATTTTGCTCTGTCTACATGTTTTTCTGATGCTTCCTTACTTTGCTACGGTCACTCAATTGTGCCGCCAGGTGACTTCCAGTGCCAGGCAGACGTTGCATTATTGGCTTGGTTCCTAGTACAGGACCAGGAAGTTCGCTCCATTTCTGTACCATCAGAAAAACTTGTGGATGGAGTGAAATTGTTCCAGACAGGCTTCTGCCACCCTGGGACATAGAGGCTGTGGACAAAGCCTTGAACATGGTGTGATCAGCGCCGCCGCTGCATACCGATGGCGACAAAAATGTAACTCCAGGGAGTAGGCACATCTCTGGCCTCTGGTGCGGTCAGGGGCTGGACCTGCCCCTAGTGGGAAAACATTGTAAAAGCCTGAAATAAAAGTTAAGGAAAAATGCTTCTTTTGGTATGAAGTAGGTAGAGTGAATGGCTCAGCAAGTACCAAGGTAGAGAGAGATGAAGACTGATGAGAAGGAGGTAGTAGCAAAAAAAGAGCACAAGGTGAGGAGTAGAAAAAAAATCACCTTAGTACTTGGATGATGGAGAAGATGGCAGAGGCATGAAAAAATAAGAGAAGATATGCTGTATCAGACTGAAGGCCTGTCTAGTTCAGAGTTCTGTTTATGGGAGCTAAAGTAGATAAGGGAAATAGAAAATACCTAAATGGGTGAAGGGAGGGGGAAATCATCTTGCTCTAGGATCCTCAACCTTGGCCCATGGGCCAGATCCAGCCTGCACCCTTGCTCCAGCTGCCACTGCCACCACCACTGCCAGCTCAATCCTTGTCCCCTCCACTTGGCTTGGCATGTCCCCAATGGAGCTCCATAGCAGGATGGATGTTGGAAGGCTTACAACATCCACCCTGCTATGGAGCACCATTAGGTACACACCAAGCTAAGTGGAGGGGACAAAGATTGAGCTTGTGGCAGCTGCCTGCATCTTTCCTGTGGGTCACTTTGGCCAAGCGCAGGCGAGAAAGACAGCTTGGACCCCTCCTTCACCAGGCTGGTAAGCAGGGAAGCGATGTGGGGTGGAGTGGTGGGTGGATTAGGGTGGTCACTGGCAGTGGTAACAGGGTGAGGGTGAGTAGTGAGTGGCTCAGGATGGTCCTGTGGCAGTGGTGGACCACACCCCAAGCCCCCTCCCCCCCAGCAGTGGCTGCTGCAGCAGGACCACCAGTCTGGCCCCTCAACAGTCTGAGGGGGCCTGAACAGGCCCCCGGCTTAAAAAGGTTGAGGACCCCTGATCTAGGCAGACAACCATGAAAATTAAAGGACTTCTAACTGATAGGAAGCTGGAAACCTCTGCAAGATAACATGCATAGCATAGCAAAATGAAAACACGGACTCTCCCACAAAATGGGCTCTGCACTACACTTAGGCTTTACTAACATCCCTTAAAAATTAATTTGATACTCTGAACATAACATAGCTAGAGGTATTATTCAGCATACATTATTAGGTAATTAATTGCAGCTGCTTCACTATCTTATTAGAAGGAAAGAGTGTGCATCATTTTTTCCTCTCTAATTGGATTTGAAAGAGGCCAAGCATTCAGCTGAGACATGAAATGTTTCAGTTAGACATATATGAGGAAACAGCATCTGGATCTTTAATGGAAGCTCGATAGTGTTGGGATGTCATCTTGGGAGGATACTTCCAAGTATAACCACAGTCTCCCTTCGTTCTAAATTGGGACTGTTGTTAACATCAAAGCAGAGGTTGATGGTTTTCTATAAGCATTGAACTCAAAAGTTGGATGAAGAATGCAATATTTAACAAGTTTGGAGAGAAATCTTTTTGAAATGGTCTGTTTCCATCTCTTCATTTTGAAAAGTGAGGGGAAAGATTAATTTAATAGCATTACTCTGTCTTACTATGAAGGCTCAAGAAAAATTAAGGATACAATGTAGAGTATAGTAACATTCAGTGTGTGTGTGTGTGTGTGTGTGTGTGTGTGTGTGTGTGTGTGTGTGTGTGTGTGTGTGTGTGTGTGTGTGTGTGTGTGTGTGTGTGTGTGTGTGTGTAGAGACTATACTGTAGAGACCATACTGTACATCAGTCGTAAAGAGCATGTTTGTATTCAGAAGAATGTAGATTGAGACTCATTTTCAAATGATCCTCAGTTGAAGAAGATTAATAAGTAATTTATGTACAATTCATGAAAATAGGATCATCCATGCCTACAGGTTTGCGATGTAAAAGATGTGATGTAAGAGCAAAAATATGTTGCAAGGACAAGGATGGAAGGAAACATGAGTGCTGTGTCTTTAAAGTTTAAATAGTGGTTCTTAAAATGATTGCTTCTGGAAGTTTCCGAAAAATGGTACCAGTCTTTTAGCTGGGCTTTCAAGCAGCTCTCACACAATGGCTCCGTTCCCTGACTCCCTCTGCTTCAGCTTGTCTTAATAGCACTGCAGTGGCTTAATGGTTAAGATGCTGAGCTTGGAGACTGGAAGGTCAGGGTTCGATACCCGAGTGCCGCATGACAGATCTTGGGGACATGAAAGGAGCCACATTTGGGCATCCCCTGAGCAGAGTTTTTCCAGCAAAAATTCTTTCAACCCAGAATAATGTATTACTGTATTTAGTTTGCCTTAATATGAAAACAAAATGCCATTTCCCATTGAAATGTCATTTCTCCAGTCACCTGCCATGTATTTTTGACTTATGATTCATTTGCAGCATGAGACCATAAAGCTTAATCTCCAGGTGTGTAAATCAGTTGTTTATTTACATAGTGTGGTTTTTAACAGCTTGGTAACAGAGAGCGGAATGAGAAACAAGCTGTATTTTGGGGACAGCTGACAATTATATGGGTTGTTTTGCATTCTCACTGGGCTGCAATGTTGCTAAATTCAAACAGATGTTTTAGACAACTGGCATCACTTCAGTTACATAACATATGAGGACAGAATTAAGAGGAGTTTTGAAACAGATGTATGGGATGATCTATAGCTACATCATTCTTGTGAACACTCCTCACATTCTCACATCCTCACATTCAATAAGTATGTAACAACTGTCCCCACTCTCCCATTAAAAGAACTATTGCAAGCTAAAGTGACACTTTTAATTGTTTCCTAATGCACCCATTTCTGGTTCCTATGTTGTCTTGTGAGAATTCTGTTTTTTAGCTGTTGCACTGAAAGCAACTAGAAATCTGAAAGGTTTACTGTTTACAGCATTATATTCCTTCTTTTTTAAAACTAGGAACTGGCAAGTTTGTTTGTGACAATGATGAATTATATCAAATGCTTGTAGAACTGTGGCTACTCTGTGCAGGAATCAAAGGGCCGTGGGACTCTGTCGTGACCACTGAGTAAACTAATAAATTCATCTTTACAATATTATCCCAACGGTTTTATGGAACAATGTATAAGTGACAATTAAATTAAAGCAAATTGAAAAAAGTTGAAAACCTAGAACAATTTTATAATCAAATACATACTTTTTTATTAGAGTGTTTTCTAGAGGTCATAACCAAGGTAAGTCACAGGGATAGCAAATGATGTCTATGGGATGGCTGGTTTCTTTTCTAAAATGGAACCAATTTACTGGCAGTGGTCTTCTTTGTCACCTTTCTCATAAGTTTACCTAGCTTTCCTATTGTCAGAAGGGTAGCACGCAACCAGGTCACATTTTCCAAGTTATAGTTTCTGTATAAGTTTTATAGGAAAATGGTCACTCAGAAGCAGAACAAATATTAAGAATGGGCTTTTACAAGTCTAGATCTCCCTTGCTCATTCCTCCCTTGGGTCCCATTCCTGCCAATGGGGCTGGCAGTTAATATTATAGAATATTAAAAGAGTTCCATCTCTCCCAAAGGATGAGCAGGATCCTTAGGGATCCCCTGAACCTAGGATGGGAATAGGAAACATTTACTGTATCTTCAAAACATCCATGGTTTGTGACATCATCCTAGTTGTGCTGCGTAAACTTGCCAATGTTTTGAAAAGTAGGAAGATTTTTTCAAGCATTGTCATTCCCAGGCTCTTGTGCTGTGTTTTATCTAAAAAAATGTCTCAAGATTTGTTATTCACGTGTGATTTTTTGTTGCCTTTGAATACGATAACCTGTTTGTTACACTTGATTTGAATAAGATCTGTTCTGTTGCAGGGCACTCCTGAAGACCTGCTATTCTTCTATGAACATATTCGAAAAGGTGGTGGAGTTTTTCGAGTAAACCAGTGCCTTCTTCTTTACCGTTACCATTTGCAAGCAGCTACTCACTCAGTTCTGGAGTAAGACTTTTTAAAAGTAATCTGCTTGGGGCAATGGAAGGGTGCTAGTACATAAGCCATTCCTTTCATAGAAATATATGCAATTGTTAGTAATTTGTTCACAGACTCAAGCCCGAATCAAACAAATATGGAGGACTGTGCATTGAATTGACTTTCCACTGTTTACCAGGTTCTCTGCCAAGAAGAAATGTTGAATATGTAGCACTGGATGGAATCTTAATTTACACTAACAATGCTTTTAGTTAAGCCACTTTGCTAAGATTATGGCTAAATTTAACTTTTGGGGAGGGGGGAATTTGGCTGTGGCATATTAGTTTTCATTTCTGTACTGTCTTTAATGTAATATGCATAACCCAGGCAGGACTGAAACTGAAAGTATCTTGGGAGCTGCTTCCAACAACATGGACTAGGACAGGGATCTGCAAACTTGGCTCTCCAGATGTTCTTGGACTTCAATTCCCAGAAGTCCTGATCAGCAGGCATACTGACTTGGACTTCTGGTATTTGAAGTCCAAGAACACCTGGAGAGCCAAGTTTGCAGATCCCTGGACTAGGATGAAGATCAACATAGGATATAAAGCTTGGGCCCTGCAGATGTTGTGGATTAATGCTCCTTTCACTCACAGCTGGCAGGGGCAGAGGTGGCACCAGCTTTGAGAAGGCTAATACAATGATATTCTTCCTAAGCTTTGATGCATTTGTGTTGAGGATCTTTCCTCCATAGGGTCACACAAACTCATAGACTTGTTCTCAGGCCTTCTAAATATTCACTGACAATGGCTATGTTTTTTCATTATAGTCCATGCTGGATTCAGCTGATGGGAATTATAGGCCACAGTGTCTTCCTCACTCCTCATTTAAGGTGTTGCAGATTCCCACGCTCTGATCTGTTCCCTCAATCTTTTAAAAACAAATCATTTGGAGATTTCATGGAGTTTCTACAATTAGTGAACTAGTGTTGATCAAGAAGCAGAAAAATACATTTTATGTTCATGGCATTTACTTAGAGTAGTGATGGGCAAGTTCTGGGAGCCTAGGAACAATTTGATAGTTGATGTAAAAGGGTCATAGGTAGTGTGAATATAGGAAGAAAATAGAAAAATATTTCTCTTTTATTGTTAGTGAAACAGAATATTTTTTGTCAGTTATTAGGATTTTTTCCAACTGTCCATAATGATATGTTACAACTTTTTGGAACAGGGTTGCTAGTTGCTGTTGGGGGAAAACATTCTTGGAAGGGAATTTGTTCTGAGTCAACAGCCAACCCGTTATTGATTCCAGTTTGCAAGGTTGTGTGGCCCAGACCCTCCTGAATTACAAAATAAGTTGGAGAAATGTGGAAATGTTGCAGAGCAATTTCAAAAGTGATGAGTAGTAAAAACAAGAACCTTTTCTCTCTCCAGCCCCCTCTTCCTCTGTGTGTATGTACATGTGTGAGTGAGTGTGAGGGAGGACAAGTGAATGTCTGTTGAAGCTACCACATGTGGTATGGAGAGTTGGGCAAAGTCCCTGGAAAGAATTGCTTGCAAGGAATTCTGGAGTTCTTCTAGACAAAGCTACAAAAGGGGATTTCTGAAAAGACAAATGACAACACTGGACAATAGCCCAGCATCAGTGATGGGATGTAACAGGTTCTCACCAGTTATCCAGAACCGGTAGTAACTTTTCCCGGTGTCCTGGAGAACCGTTTGCAGCTTTTGGGGGAAACCACGTTCAGGGCTTACCTTTTCACTGGTTCCTCCACTGCACATGCACGCCAAGCACTTGGTGTACATGCACGCCTACAGTGCTTGGCGTGTATGCACGGCCTCCTTGCTGTCCTCCCAAGCAGGGAGGAGGAAGAGAAGCTGCTAACCTGAAGCTCCCTATAGCCTGCTCCCCTAGATATACTAGAGAACTGGTTAGGCAAAGACTTAGTACCTAACTTCTTTAACTGTTGAAAAGTTGAAAAGTGCCAAAATGAAGCCATCTTGTGGTGAGTTCATTCTGTAGTTCCTTCCATCGGACCTAGTGTGAGAAAGATTAGCCAGAATAAGCTTTAAGCCCTGGTTTAAAAGCTCTGGTTGATTTGTGTTGTGGGTGTTTGGGTGTATTTTAATGTATTCTTTATTTATTTAATTAATTTATTTACAGGTTTGTGTTGTGGGTGGGTAGGTGGGTTGAGGGGTGTGTGTGTGTGTGCTTATTTTTTATTTTTTATAATTTTTAATTTTTTTTTCTTTGGCTCCGCCCACAACATCATGATGTCATGACATTGGCTCCACCCATGATGTTAGCTCCACCCACACTGTGATGATGTCATGATGGGGTAGTAAAATTTTTGACATCCCACTACTGCCCAGCATACATAGAGATCCTTGCTGGTTTTCTTCACAGCCGCTTATTCCTTGGGAAAAGGACTTCCACAGCATACTAGGGTATTCATGAATTTGGGATCTGCACAAATGTTTAAGAATCTTATGACTTATTGAGAGCCATTAGCCATTAGCCATTTCTTGGCAGTCATCACTTTGGCCAGTGGTCAGAACTGTCTTAGAACTGCCTTCCCATCTCCATCTCTTTGTGCTGCATCAGAACAAAATACATTTCAAGAATGATCCTCCTTTCTGCCAATTGTTAACAGGAAATAACTTGGTTATTGCTTTGCCCCAGTCCTGTGCATTTCTTCATGATGGTTTTAAAAGAACATTCCATTTATATTTAGAGAGGACTTACTTTATGAAATTAGAGCTCTTTTTAATCCTATAAAGGGAAATCTTACACAATGAAGAATCAATTTCCACGACAATTGAAGGAATTGTAATTATGCTTGAATGTCCATTTCAAGGCCCACAGATCAGTCCTTATAACTTGGTTATAAGAGCCCTGGTAGTGCAGTGGTTAAACTGCTATACTGCAACCAAAAGCTTGTCAGTTCAATCCTGACTGGGGCTCAGGGTTGACTCAGCCTTTGATTCTTCCAAGGTTGACTGTTTTGTCAAGATAATAATACAAAACCTGTGCACGTGGGCTTCATGAAAACCTGTAATGAGCGCAGTTGTATGACATTCAGATAGTTCTATATCAAAGTCTTTTTCATGTGTTTCAAAATAATGTGTGGCAGAACTGCGCTAGCATGAAGTTTAGCTAGTGATGCTCTGTTAATGTGAAAATGTTATAGAGCAATTTAGAGGGGCCCTGGTTCCTGCGCTGTTCTTCAGCTCAGGTTTTGTCTGCCCATAGACAGGGTTTACCTTAGGAACCCATGTGAGAAATTTCTTGAGGCAACCTTTCATAGAAACCTCCACACCAGATAATTTCTTAACAGATAATGGTGTTGAAATTTCATTTCAAGTCCAGTTCACATGGCCACCCAGCTCCTAATTAAGTGGTTCCTTTCTTGTTAATTTGGAATGCTCTGCCATCAATGCAGATTTCTGTGTCAGTCTTCCTAACAGAATAACATTTTTTTGGGAATGGTTAGAATAAGATCTGAATTTTGAACTAGGAATCTATGAAGCATTCCAATAAGTTGTATGTGATACACATTAGAGATAGATAATATGCCTGAAAGCACAGCTCAGTAAAAAGTGTGCCTTTGAATACATATCCCTGAAGAAATCAGTCTTCACGAAACTAAAAAAACAAAAAGAGTTTAAACAAAGGTGTGTCATCTAATCTCATCAAAGGTAGCAATCACTTTAAATCAGTGTTCATAGTTAGTCGGAGACTACATACCCTGGAGGCAGAAACTAAGTGCTTCACCTAATTTTACAACTCCCTTTGTGGGTGGGGTGCAAATTAGGTCTTTGCATTTGGTACTTCTATGCATTTGGAAGTTTGGTGACACAAGTGTAAGAATTAATTATTATTTTTTCCCTTCTGGGTAATTCCCATGATTAATTTTATGCTGCAGAATAGATCACTCAAAGGCAAGAGGAATCTGTGAAGTAGGAAATAGCCTCACTCTCATCCTCTCTTGAGTCAGAGGCATGGGAGCCTTATTTAAATGGCACTTTCCCTCTGGTGATATGATCTGAATGTTGTATGGTATGCATTTTAATTAGGAATACTGGCGGTTAAAGGCTTGACA
This sequence comes from Furcifer pardalis, assembly GCA_030440675.1. Lineage (NCBI taxonomy): Eukaryota > Metazoa > Chordata > Lepidosauria > Squamata > Chamaeleonidae > Furcifer > Furcifer pardalis. Next base: position 59,759,325 of record CP126893.1, on the reverse strand, counting down.
ACTTATTTACAGATGTTTTATGTTGTGACCTAAAGATATGAAAAACATGTCTCTGGATTCAATGGATGAAAGAAATCTCAATTAAGTTGCATCCCCCCCCCCAAAAAAAAAAATCCTATTTGCATTGCTATCCATCTTCCAGTAATGTCAGGTTATAGACTTTTACCCCCACAGAAAATTGTGTGTACAGTATTTGTAAAAATGTTTGCATCCTTCTTCTAATGTATACGTTTTCCTACAAATTTTCTCTTGTTATTTTGCTAAAACAAACTGCAAACCTCATAGATATGCTGAGGCAGTGTTCCTTTTTTCACAATGGTTCTCAGAAGGTGTGCAATGGATACTTTTGGCAAGAATCTCTAAAGCACCAAAGTTGCCTTTCCTGATTTGAATGTTTAGCCCAACCAGACTCAGAGGCTATGAGCAAATTTTAATACATCTACACATTTCATAGTATAAAATGGTGCTCTAAACTAGGTCTGAGGAACCTGAAGGTTTGAACATTTTTGTGGCATTTGGGCTAGTTTTACTCTATTTGTTTATCAATTTCTGCTTTGTGAACCAGCATAGCATTTTTTGTTTTTCTTAATCTTTCAAACTCTGCTGGCAGTTGCTATAGCTTTTATCAACTCTGCAGCTTTAGTTATTCTTTTTCCATGCGCCATGTCCAAACCATCTTTAACTGAAAAGATTCTTATGCCAGGAAAGTATGGGAGGTGCTTCTGGCTTTCTCCTTTTATCTTCTTCTTCTTCTGCCATATTTGATTTTGAATATTGGCGATCCTCATGGCAATGAGCCGTGAAGACTGTCTTGAGAATATAATGCAGTGGCCTTTCATCTGCCTTCTGCATCGCAGCATGACACCCAGTTCAGCAAGTCACTTTTTAGTCCTGAGCCCTTTTGGCACGCAAAGTCCTCATCAGCCACAGGTTGGTATTGATGAAGCTGCTGCCCTCCATCAAGATGGATTCAAGTGGGATTTAATCCACTTGGGGACCATCACTCTTCACTGTGGACATTGGCACCTAAGGCCATTAGTCCTCAGGGTTGTAAGGTTAGCTAACTGCCGCCTGACACTTGGCATTGAGTCACTGGTGGTATGATCTGCTCTATTACCATAACAGGGTAACCTGACCAGACCAGATCTTTTCATCTACACTAGTCAAATGAGAAAGGGACAAGAAACTGGTGGCAAGTCAAGAATTTTAACTGATAGCAATTCTACTGTAAAAGAAGGCACCATAAGACTCATTTCCATTTCTTAATAGAATTTGCCCCGAGCATTTGCCTAAAATTCTTGATGACTAGAGCCAAACAGTATAGAATAAAAAGGGGATCTGCTGTTTCAGGGAAGGGAAATAATAGCTATTCTTTCAATGACATTTAAATCCCTTTTCATCAAGAGTGTGGGATCCAGAGTCCCAGTTTGGCACTCCCTTGCTCCTGTGACGTATCAGCATTGCTTCTGGCTACGAACTTGTACTTGATGTGTGAAGACTGAAATTAACCAGTGAGAATCTTTTGTGGGAGGTGGTTTATGTAACTTTTAAGAGCCCCTTTAAGTTTCATTTGTTTCAGGCTGTTTCATAATTGCTGTTTGCAAGTTGCTACAGTTCCTCTCCTTTGCACCTGCCTTGGCGCTGGAAGTCTGGGAAAGTGGCATTCCCTTATCCCCTGAAGCAGGGATCCCAGGCACCGACCCTGGGAACGTTCCCAGCATGTAAGGCAGCCTAGGTGAACCGGAAACCCTTTGGTGGGGGGAATCCCCAAAATCATCTCCTTTTTTGACAGTCCTTAAGCTACATTAAAAAAACTGTACTAGTTAATGTTGTGTTCATTACAGGTTTTCACAAAGCCCACAGCTGTAATTTTCACATAATTCGCTTGCAGGCATAGTCTCACGCTTCTCTGCGTGAACCCAACATCCACCCACTGTTTGTCCTGATGACACAACCTGAAGCTACGAAAGTATTCCCAAGGTAAAACTCTGCAGTGCAGACATTCTGACTTAATGTTTTCAAAAATGGGCATGTAGGAGCCAGAGCCTTCCTTGCCTTGTCATTTAGAAATCAGTACAGTGAGCCCTTGTTGATTTCCCAGATGCATGATAGCCAACCTATTTTGTTGCTGTTGTTGTTCAGTCGCACAGTCGATTCTGACCCTCTGCGACCTCATGGACCACTGTCCGCCAGGCACTCCTGTCCTCCACCATCCCCTTCAACTCGCTCAGCTCTGTGCCCATTGTCTCTACAATACCATCTAGCCATCTCATTTTGGGCCGCCCCTTCTTCTTTTGCCCTCGACCTTTCCAAGCATCAAGGCTTTCTCAAGTGAATCCTCTCTTCTCATTTGATGTCCAAAATACAGTAATACCACGGATAACGCTAAGACTTGGTTCCACAAATCTTGGTGTTATCTGATTTTTAGTGTTATCCGATCCTTGTTAAAATCCTATGGGATGGATCAGATAACGTTAAAGCTCCATAGAGATACATTGTAACCACACAGGCTTTAGTGGTTGTTATCCGATCCATCCCATAGGACCTTAACATTATTTGATCCAATTCTCCTCCCCAGATTACTTAACGTTATGCGATTTTAGTGTTGTCCAAGGTAAACTTTTTCTAAGGTATTACTGTACTTTAGCTTCATCTTTATTATTTGACCTTCTAAGGAGCAGTCAGGGTTGATTTCTTCTAAGATTGACCTATTTGTTCTCCTCGCTGTCCAGGGGACTCTCAAAACTCTCCTCCAACACCACATCTCAAAGATGTCTATTCTTCTGCGCTCAGCCAACCTATACAGTTTATAATAACAGTGTAGCCCCCCTTTTTTTATTTTGCTCAAAGTATTAACCATGTCATATCATTAACCAACAGTATCTTTGTCCTACATTTGTCATCAGAGTCACTGGTTTTTTTTCATGATTGCAGTCTCTGGTTGTCAGCAGGCTTCTAAGTGTATTCATGGCACACATCTGAAGATGACCTTGTATATGGTGGATGGGCTTCTTCACCCACATCGTTCTGTACAGTATTCACATTTAATCCTTGCCTAGCTCTATTTAGCCACTGTACAGAGCCCAAAGTGTGCAAGTAGCTAGGATATGTTCCTTTACTAGGGGCTATGAGTTAAAGTGTGTAGAGAGGCTAAATGGGCAATGGGGATCCAGGGGCAAACATAACCATGTTCCAAATAAGTTGGTGCCAGAGCTTCTTTTAAAGAACATTTTATTCCTTACGTTGTTAACAGTTAAAAGAAGCAGTGTTTCTTTGTCTCTTTACTTTCACTGTGTCTTACTATTTTAATTTACCATGACAGTTGACGATTATGTACAAAATGGTAACATTTACTGTTTATTAGGCATAGTCTGGGAAATATGCAAATCCTATTTGATAATTAGGGTTTATTTATTTATTTATTTATTTATTTACTCAAATTTATATACTGCCCTCCTTACCAGGGCAACTCAGGGTGGTATATAAATGGGAAAGTCAGAGTTTTGTAGGCAGTTAGAGTCACAGTAGGTGTCTTTGTATAACATTTTTGCTTTTCATATTTAAAGTATTTTCCTTCCCTTTCTACTTGAAAACAAAACTAAAATTTATTTATTCATTTATTCATTTACTCACTCACTCACTCACTCACTCACTCACTCACTCACTCACTCACTCACTCACTTACTTACTGCCCATTTGGTGCAAGCACCACTCTGGGTGGCTTACACAAAAATAAAAGATGAACATTAATACATAATACAAAAGTACTTTTAAAAACACATCAGGGATTTATTCAGACTCCACGATAAAGCAGGTGATGGAAAATTAGAGGATACTGCTGGCAGACCACATCAGCTGCTGCTTCCTAAAGATCCTGAGAAGGTTATACCTGAGAATAGTAATATATATGCATGGGCCTTGGTATGATGGCACCATGAACCAGGGAACCAGAGGACCTCTGGCTTGTTGTGTGCAATCAGCTTCCTGGCATATGTTGCTTACGCATTACTATTTCTTTAAAGTGACATCAAAATGCTGGTACTTTTTCATCTCTGGTTTGTATCTCTTCCGATAAATGAGAGAAGTAAAGCTAAAATAGAGTCTAGATTCTGTATTTGGCTTGCTCGAAAAAACACATCGAGGAAGAGAAGGCACTTTCTTTCAGACGTGCTAAATTGCAGAGCAGCTTCTTGCAGTATGAGTGAGAGAGCAGTCATTCAGGTCACAGAAGTGTGCCACTTGTAAGCCAGAGATCACATTTCCCTGGCTTCTCATGTCAAGGAACCACAGAGACAGTGTGCAGCCTAGCAACCAATGGTGGATGGTATCCAGTGTCTTGGATTGTTACAATGAGGATGTGAAAACACTTTCTCAACCAGCGAGTTGGACAATCTTCCTAGTGTTTTGAACAAAGGGTGAAGACTCTGGAGAATAATGATGGAAACATGGATGCTCTCAAGCCTAAGATGTTGCTGTTTGTGCCTGGGGTTTCTCTCTCTTTCCACAAAGGATGTGGTTGTGTTTACTGCCAAGTATTTAGTGGTAATTTTTTGGGTGCCTAGTTGCAAGAGTTTTAAATATAATACTAATTTTGTATTCAATTTATCTCTTTGATCTATTCTTGAGCTCTGGGAGTATACTAGAGTTTCACTGCGTTTTTTGAGTTATAATCAGCAAAGAGAGTTGTTTTTTCCTTTCAAGAAACTGGAGAATCTGGAGGACATGTGTGCAGAGAATGTGTTGGCTGTGAATTACAGACTACTGTACTGGAGTTCCATAATTTATGTTTGTGAAAACATAGTTGTCATGTATCAGAACAATTAATAAGTATCAGACCAGCCTAATTGATATTTCTCATGTTTTCCAATCATGGCTCACATTCGGGCTGTACGATTCAACCTTAGTATGAGTAGCTACTGTTAATTATTGTAACATGAGGAGGCAAAAATGGGAAAGAAATGTTCAAAACAAGTTAAATAGAATGCATGTGAATTATTGCCATTCTGGGGTACATAGAAAGAGCCTCCTTGAAGGTTGTGGTATTTTTGAACTACAGTAGAGCATACCCTGGTAATAGCAACCTTGTGTTGCTGGCTAATCTTTCTCATACTAGGTCAAGTAAAAAGAACTGCAGAATGAACTCACCAAAAGGTGCCTCCATTTTGGCAGTTTCATGTCTGGCCAAGACATGGAAGAAGAAGAATTGCCATTCTTGCTCTTAAGAGATCTGCATTATTTGTTGCTTTTCCTACCTGGCTTTCAGATAATGGTTTAGGTCAAATGTCTCATTTTCTAGTCATGGAGTCTGAACCAGAAAGCAATCTTCTCCTCACTTAATAAGTCTAGAATGGGAATATTTACTTCTCTCACACACTTCATACAGTTTTCCAGAATCCAACACAGATAGGGTTAATGGAAATAATTGACTTTTAGACCCTTGAAGACCCTAGTTCTGTGTTGGGACATGATCTTCTTCTTTTAAATTAACAATGGTAAAATAAATCCAGATGTTCAATATGTCCAGTATAGATGTTCAGTATAGTGCCCAGAATCCTGCCAATTATACCTGCCAATGTAATTTTATCAGCCTAGATTTCAGTGATGGATTTCCACCAATTAAGAAGTCAGATCTGATTTTCCTGTCACAGAGCAAGTCACAGCACCTATTTCTTAACTGACAGCAATTTATCACTGGAATTTATGCCAGTGGAGTAACCATAGTGTAAATACTTTATGTAGAAGTATTCACACCTCTGCATACTATTTGCTACTCCCCTTACAGCCATCTTGTTTTGCTGACTAGTTATATTATCTCTGTATGGAAAGTTGGGTACTGACCCAGAAATAAGACAGCTTCCCTAAGAGCACAGTAATGAATTCACGGCAGAGTGAAATATTCTACTTTTTAACTCAGGCTTGAATCTTAAAGCATAGAGGTGGGCAAATAAGACAGCTTCCCTAAGAGCACAGTAATTAATTCACGGCAGAGTGAAATATTCTACTTTTTAACTCAGGCTTGAATCTTAAAGCATAGAGGTGGGCAAAGTGGAGTCCAAAGGTAGCAAAGTGGCCCCTGGTCTCATTAGACTTTCATCACCTGCACCCCAGAAGCAAAGCAAATCAATCATACTCATCTACTACCCCATAGTGCTTAGTGCACTCTCTGGGCGGTTCACAAGTTAATTAAAAAAATTTCCCCAACATGCTGGGTACTCATTTCACTGACCTCAGAAGGACAGACAGTTGAGTCAACCTTGAACCTCAGTCAAGATTGAACTCACAACCTTTTGGTTGCAGTACAGCAGTTTAACCACTGTGCCACCAGCCTCCCTTCCAAAAAAGTGCTGAAGTCTCCAGGAGCAGTACTGTAATTAATCTTTTAAATAGGTTGCAGCCAATCTAACACCTTTATTTAAAACTCCAAATACCAATTTTTCAAATCTGGAGGTACGTTGCTGGCCACTGAAGAGGCTTACTTCCTGCTGTGGACATTTATTTGGGAGAAATACCTACTTCTTTATAAATCATGAATTCTGATTGATATTTCTCCCCTTTGGGGTCTAGGAATTTGGTCTGAATTTTCTTCTGTTCCCTGTAACCAAGATAATTTCAGAGAATCACAATGCAATAATTTTCTCCATGCAACACCACACGGTGACAGCTGTACTGCAAAACATTTGCTAAATTCTCTGTAAACACGGGTAAGTTAAATTACTCCCGCATCCCCTTAACAAAACTGAGCTGGCATTGCTAAGAGATAGCCAGTACAATCCAGTAATTGGCTCTATACAGTCAGCAGACTTTACTCCTGAGTAAATGGCAAAGTTCTTCAGGTGCTTTAAACTCTCACATTCATAATTGACAGGGTTTTTTTAAAGGGCAGAACAATTTTGCAATGACTTTTTCAATCTTGGGGGACGTGGGGGAAGCATTAATGTCCATGTGTGTGAGAGAGTGTGTTAGTACACTTAAAATGGGTAATTTGAACCTTTTAAGGACTTTGGAGAAAGTTCTAGAATTTCTACTACTGTATAGTTATGGAATGTTGTGCAATATTGGTAATCTTTCGCATTAACACATCCTTCTGGGAATACTATGTCCTGTAAAATCTGATTAAGAAAACATTTGTCAAAAGATGCCAGCAGCAGCTAAGCTCCAAATCAGAGGATCTTGTTAGTTTGTGGTAATATTTAAAAAAAAATAATTTTTTTTTGCCTCAAACCCAAAATTCCATTGTCAGCTGCAGGGGCAATAAACATTACAATGCTTGGTTTCCAGACACTGTTGAAATTTCATGTGGGCTGACTGTTCCAATTGGCTGCAATTATTTAGGAAGAATGGCCAAACTGTGACCCCCAGCATAGTGAAATGAATTTTAATATGTATGAGACACATTGGAGTGTCATATTGGCCGTGTATTTACTATGTACTGTTGTTTTAAACCATGTCTTTTCTGGTTTGTGTTGTAAGCCGCCCAGAGTTGGGTTTACCTAATTGGGGCGGGATAACAAATTGGACAAACAAACAAACAAACAAACAAACAAACAAACAAACAAACAAACAAACAAACAAACAAACAAACAAACAAACAAACAAACAAATAGCGATGAAGTGCTTAAATGCTATAAACAGGACTGGCAGTACTCACAGATGCAAATAAGTGAATGTTCACTCTGCTCCTGAGATCCAATTAATAATTTCCACCAGACATAATCACACCTTCATATTTCAATTAATATTTCTGTCTTTATAATTCTTCTGCCATAATTTATTTATTTATTTATTAATCAAATTTATATTCCGCTCTACTCGCACTAAAAACACTAAAAGAACAAAATAAAAATTAAAACCAATTAAAAAACAACCTCTCATTCCCTAGACTGAAAAAAACAAATAAAAGGAATGGTGGTAGGAATAGGAGAGTAGATGAAGGAAGTTAAATAAGCCACCATTCCTAATTAGAGAAGATTTGAAACCATGACTCATAAAAAGTACAGTTGGCTTCAGTGTTTGCCTTTAGAAGAACAGTTTGCTTAAAACTAACTTATTTTCATTAAAGCATTTCCAAAAGTTTGCAGAGGTTTCAAAGTGAAGTGATGTCTATGTACAATATTTTTTTTACCTAGCTTCAGGATTTCAGGGAAGGAAATATTCCCTCAATCAGGGGTGCCCAAACCTTTTGGGCTGTGGGCCAGTCACATGGTTCCTCCCACCGGAAGCAGAAGTAAAACGTGCCTTGCCATCTGTTTTACAACAGATATGTTTTGCAATAGGATGAGATAGATTTTAGGCTGCCATTTTCTCTGCTTAAACCAGGGGTGCCCAAACTATGGCCCACGGGATGGATTCAACCCACAGGCCGTAGTTTGGGCACCCCTGTCCTAAATGAACTAAGATATCTTGCCATTTCTTTCCCACATCTAGTTGTGTACGTGGAACTGAAAATAAAATAGAAGAGGTTTTTGATTGAGTGCAAGATAATAGCCAAGTTGTATGGGATAAGATGGTACATTGCTTTTGAAGAACAGAAGCTGATTTTTAAGATCACTTTTTGCTGCTTGCTCTCCACAGACGTAGCCCATCATCAGTAGTTTTTCTTAGTAAAGACTAATTTAATATGTGCTAGATATGCATAACCAAACTTCTGTTAGATGTTCAAACCCATGTCATTCTTATACCCAGGTGCTTAAGATATTTAGTGGTTTAAATCCAGTTGCTTAGCACATTTAGAGTCTGTGCAGACAAGCATATAACCAGGCGCGTGCTGGTATACCAGGCAATTGGGCTTTATACCACCTCACCTTCGTCTCTGGCGCCCTGGGGTGCCAATATCAATGTATGGGATTCCCCCTCCCCCAACACCTCCCCATAGGCGACCCCACCACTCCCTGTCCAGCACCTTCCCATGGTGCCCTGAACACCCCTGCATATAGCTCACAGTTAGGATTGTTCTTGTGCTAATTGGTTTGAATTAAATTATAATACAGAGTTCTCTGTTCTGCCCTTTTAAATGGGCTTTTCATTAAATTCTGACACAACGCTAGGGCTTCCTTCTTTTTAAAGTGCTCCTAATTATTCTGTTCTGTAGCCCATTTGGATGACTTGTTTACACCAAAATTCAACAGTGGGCAGTGCTATCAGAGGTGATAACCCTGTGATGTATGCAGTGGGTTGTGACGTTTAAATTTTTCTACATACAGTAAAACCCTGTAGGATTGCATTGCACAGCGGTGAAATCGTACGATTGCCTTTTTAAAAAAAATTGTATCGTACAATGATTTTCACCTACACCCTCCCCCCAAGTCCCTGTGTGAACAGACAGTGCTGGGCTGCTTCCCCTCTGGGAAGTGCGTCCCCAGGGGGAAAGCAGCCTAGCACTCTCAGGGCAGGGGTTTAAAGCACCTGAGTTGCCTAGCACTTTTGGACCAGGCGGTTGACTTGTGGAGGTCTGGGAAACAGCCCTGGTCTCCTCACAAGCAAGCCACCTGGGTCCGCAAGCGCTTTGCGACTCTGGTGTCTTGCTTGCGAGGAGACCAGGGCTGTTTCCCAGACCCCCAATCCTGCCTTTAGGGTCGGATGGAATTCCCACCACACCACACCACCCAAAAGACAGGATCACAGCAAAAAACAAGGCTTCTGTTCCCCTGTTCTGACTGGCACTGCGATCCTGCCTTTAAGGTGGTGTGTGTGTGTGGTGAGGGATTCAAACCCCCCCATCCCAACCCCAAGGGCTAGGGATTGCAGCGCTGATCAGAGCAAGGAAACAAGAGCTAGGGTGGAAACATTTTTTTTCCTGATGCTGCTGAAAATTGTAGCCCACAATGCACATTCTGGAAAGATTTCAGATGAGCAGTAATTCTCAAGGTTCTGAAGATGCATTGCTGTACCAACATGCCACTTCCTTCACAAAGATAGAAAGGGAGAGTCATTGTGACCAGGTGAATGATAGCTGAGGGGGAAACACAGAAAGAGTGTGAAGGAGAGTGTCAACCATGAGCTAGTGGACGAAGTGGAGCACTCTCAAGTTTTTATTGCTGAAGAAGAGAAATCTCTAGTGTGAATGAAAGGATTGCTCAACTGAGATATAAACTAGATCACAATGAAGATAAGAACATTTTCACTGCAAAAAATAGTGCTCTCGTTTTTCCCAACTGGATAGAAGCTAAGCAGTAATTAGAGTAGGTCCATTGAATCAGAAGGGATTTGGTGAATCAGCTCCTCAGTAAATTCCATTGATTCAGTGGGCCTACTGTAGTTGCAGCCTACTACACTAAGCGGGAGGATTTCAGGCTGTATGTTTCAGTTCTTAAATTCTGTTAATAAATACAGTACATCAATTAAATAGCAGATGCACCCAGAAGACATTTAGAAATTTTTTCTAAAAACATTCCCTCTGCCTGTTGCCATACAAAACATGATTCAAGACACACATGGGCATAAGGTTTTATTCAAACATGTCTGTTGTAGGCAGAGGCGTAGCTACCGCTGTATCTGCCGTATCAATTATACGGGGCCCCCGGCCCAACGTGCATAAGCAAAACAAATCTTTACCCTTCCTAAGGGCCCCCAAACAAATTTTTATACGGGGCCCCGCCAAGGCACGCTACTCTTCTGGTTGTAGGTCAGATGTAGAGCGAGTGAGTCTTTATAGTAAAGTCTTCAGTGAGAATCCTGGTTCATATATCATTAATTACTTTACTTGTTTGTGGGTACTTTTCATTCCTACTGTTTCCCACACAGTGATTGCACGGGGAGATAATTATACTGTAGTAGGTAGGCATGGGTGACAGCTCTGTTGATTTTTATTAAATTATTCCATTTTAAAAAAATATATGAATACTTACAGCGAGAATTCTCAACCTTTTTAAGCCAGGGACCGAGCCATGCTCCCTCAGATAGCTTCAGAGGTCGGACAGCCATTTTGCCCTTCCTCCAACACATGGCACTTTCTGGTGTAGTGGAGGTGGTGGTGGGCATATGAAATGGTGTTGTGGGCCGCATCTGGCCTGTGGGCCGCAGGTTGAGAATCCCTGATTTATAGCAAGAAATAAACCCCATGGTGTTTCCATGTTGAAATCAGGTTTGAACTTACAATACAAGTGAACCTTCTAATCTGGAAATATATTTCCCTGGACAGTATATTAATAATTTTGATTAAGAGATAAAATAATTTAAACAGTCACATAGTTCTTAGCTATATGTTATGCTATTTTACACATACCTTTGTAGTGTTAATAAAGGCATAGCAGTGATTAATGGCTTGGACATTATATCTTACCAAATTAAGAGGCCTGAGCTGTCAGATATTGAGGTGGGAATGCTGCTTTAGTAACCGTACATGAGTTTACTAAAATGTTTAAGCTTGTCTTTTGTTCCCTATTCAGCTCTAGAGGAGTTGTTTTAAAGCGCGGCTTGGCTAGCCAACAGTGCAATAATCAATCTTTCGTGTCTGGAGACCAGGCTGCTACAAATCTTATTTTAGGTGAAAAGTTGAAGAATTTGATTAGTTGGTCTCATCCCAGTTCCCATTTTCCCACATTGAACAGTTTGGCACAAGCTACAGTCTTTTGTTATGGGAGGCCCAAATCTGCAACAGCAGAAAGGAGGGGGGGGGGAGATTTTCTGCTCAGAATCAAAGCATCTTGACAGCAGTAAGTGTGCTAGCTTAGACATGCCATTCCTTAACTCACTAGCTCTGTTGATCCTACAGTGATAGAAATACAGTGCTCTCCAGGCTGTGCAAATGCTTCCAGCAGAATGACATTCGATGTTAGCCCAAGCCAATATCCACCTTTAGAAGACCAGAAAGACAAGAGCCCTTTTAGATCAAACGCAAACCTACCTAGACCAGCACTCTGTTTTCAGCAGGGGCCAGTCAGATGCCTTTGGGAAGCTTGCAAGGGGTGCCTGAAAGTAACCACTTTTCCTGCTTGTTTGTCCTCCAGTTTTTGGCATTCCAAGATATGTTTTCTCTCAACATAGATTCCACACTGCTATTCCATCTTTAGCCTTTCCTTGAAGGAAAGGCGTTCCAGTCTCTTGGATATTGTTTTCCCTTTGTGACCCCCCCCCCTTTATTATATAAAACATGCCATTCCTTTCTATTTCTTGAATTAAGAAGTGTTGGTTTGGATGAGCAACCTTCTTCTTCCACTTCCAGGTTATCTGGTGAGCCAGAGCTAGCAGTGAGCTAACAGTCAGTTCATCGCGATCCTTTCTGTTATCTTTCTGAACCTTCTCTTTTGTCTGTTTATTATTTATTTATTTATTTAGATTTATTATCCCGCCCTAATCAGGCGAACCTGACTCTAGGCGGCTTGCAGAAAATTCATAAATTAAAACCTTGAGGTTCAAAATTACTTAAAAATCAATTTAAAAAGAATTAAACCATGAATTTACAAAGATCTAAAAGATTTAAAAAGGTTAAAAAGGTTAAAAAGATTTAAAAAGTTTAAAAGAGCAAGGGAGGGGTGGCTGTCCCATCAGATCAGCCACCCAACATGGGACCCCATATTCCTGGAGCCCCACACCTGCCCTGCCAGCCAGGTTTTTAGGCCCTTCCGAAAGGGCAGGAGCTCTGTCTGTAGACGTAACTCAGTTGGCAAGAGGTTCCAAAGGGCCGGGGCGGCCACGGAGAAGGCCCTCCTTCTGGTGCTAGAGAGATGCGCCTCTCTAGCCGATTGAATGATAAGAGAGCCTGTACGATCCGCCCTGGTGGGACGGACAGATGTCCTTGGGGTGATGCGGTCTCTTAAGTATCCTGTTCCAGCTGTTCTTTCTTCTCCATCTTCCATTAAGTCCAGTGGGTTGCCAGAGTGAACAGATTCCATTCAGAGGGATATTGAAATTAGGATGAGCTCCATATGTTGCCCTAAAACCAAGAGAATTTTTATTTATTTTTTTTCCTCCTCCACTAGAACAAAGAGACCAGGTCTGTCTTTCTCATCATTAGCCACAATAACTAAAACATGTTGGGAAAGAAACCTTGCACTTTGCTTTCAACCACTCTTGTATAGCTTTCTGCACAGATTACAAAAACTACATTTATTATTATTTTTAAAAAAAGTCCTCAAATGCAAACAAGTTACCAACACAGGCCTCCCTCATACAGTTAATCTCATCCAGCCAGGAGAAAAGGTTTGGGATATTTGGTTCTTATTTTAAAGAATGAAATAGGTGAAGATTTGCATCCTCCATTCTCAGTAATGACCACTAGCATGTTGTTGCTGCTACTGATTCTGGAAGGTCCATCACTGTTTTAAATGGTGGCAACAGAGCTGCAGAATGTTGACTTCATACCTTTGTTGCTCTGAACCTACATGAGGAAGGGGGAGCTGTTTCTTCTATTTGCCTCTTCCACCCCTACCCCAGTCTCCAAAATTTCTCCCTGTTGACACCTTCAGGAGTTAATTTTATTTATTTATTTATTTATTTAATTGATTTCTATACCACCCATCTGGATATTGTATTCACTCTGGGCATTTTACAGAGTAAAACACAAACATACAAAGTAAAATAACATAAATGGTCCTGCAAAACTAGAGTGAGACGTATTTTGCTAATCCTTTCTACAAAGGCTATAAATCCTAAATAAGTGTTGAGCTATTATTCCCACTCTGAATACATAGGCCGTACGAATGTGATCCAAAGAGATACTGGCTGCAATCCTATTGCACACTTACACACATGGCATAAACTATAGAGAAAAATTGCTGTACATGAACAAGTCTACATAGACCTTGTCTGTTGCACTCTGAGTACAGTAATACCTCATATAACATTAGTATCAAATAACACTAAAATCGCATAACATTAAGGAATCTGGGGGGAAGAATTGCATCAGATAACATTAAGATCCTATGGGATGCTTCAGATAACAACCGCTAAAGCCTGTGTGGTTACAATGTATCTCTATGGATCCCATAGGATTTTAACATGCATCAGATAACACTAAAAATCATATAACACCAAGACTTGTGGAACCAGGTTTTAGTGTTATATGAGGTTTTACTGTAAGTGTTGAGCTCTTATTCCCACTCTGAATACATAGGCCGTACGAATGTGATCCAAAGAGATACTGGCTGAAATCCTATTGCACACTTACACACATGGCATAAACTGTAGAGAAAAATTGCTGTACATGAACAAGTCTACATAGACCTTGTCTGTTGCACTCTGAGTACATAAATTTCTTAACTTGCAGCAGTCACTTTCAGAAGTTACACTGTAATTTACATGTGCACTGTGTAACTGCACAAAATGATTTCAGCCGCTGAATTAAAGCAAAAGGACCCTTTCAACAAAATATTTCTTTGGAGTTGACTGTCCTAACTAGAAATTAAAATTTCCCTCAGTTAAAAGTAGATTTTGTGCATCATTCGTCATTAAGAAAGTCAAACATTATTAACCTGGATTGTGTAATTTGCATGCACAAAATTCAGGGCCAAACTTGACTTTTAGTACATGTGCACTAAATTAACTGGAAATTCGTTCAATCTACCTAGCAGTGACAGGCTATTTTTAAGTGCAGTTTTGGAACCTTAGTCGGAATATAGTGAAAGAATCCTCGATGTAAACGAGTGTACTCTGCTGTGGCCATTTTTCTTAGTATCATACAAGGCAATAACATTCTGAAATATTACTTTATGGTGGGAATGATTATTTAAGAAAAAACACACAAAACATGATTGAAGATGGTAAGAAATAAGTCTAAACAAAAGGAACATAAATTGTTTCCAGCCAAGTAGAACTGATTTTAGCAAATGAGAGGAAAGCGACTTGGGTGAAGGGATTTGTTGAGTGTGCTTGAAATTGATAATCCTAACCTATTCTCTGCATCTGCAGATGTTTCCTTGTTACATCTGCAAAGCCATGTAAATTCAACATTTCAGATAGCTCTAGTACTTGCTTATGTTATCCTATGTTTATATATAACATACTTGAATTTTATTTTTAAAGCAATGACATAAAAATGCATTTGAACATAAAGACATCTGCCAGCTTGCTGCTGTCTTTGCTATAAAGTTCCCATTTTAACAATATTGTCAAGTTTGCAGTTTCATTGGTTGACTTTCCATTACAAGCTATTCCCTGACTCCTGTTTTTCAGTGTCTATTAATCATGTGAATGTGAGCGGGGAGGGAAGATTGATCTTTTTAAAAGATCAAAAATATGCATTTGGACTAAGATGCGTATATTTTTATGACACATATAGCCATTACAGGCCAATCAAGAATTTTGAATATACAGTTTCCCATTAATAACTGTAAAATATAGTAGAATATAGAAAGACCTTATCACTCACTTCAAGTCAACCCATAATTCACTCTCCACCCCAAAACAAGTGGCACAATGTGACTCATGGGATGTATGTGACCCACAGTGTCATTGTTCGGAACCCTACATAGGTCCCTTTCCAATGCTAACCCTGTGCTTGGGGAAAAATCTTTTGCACCTACATAATTTTTTCAATTCCTGGAAACCTCCAGTAATTTTTTTTCTTTAACCAGTTTGTTAGAGTCTGGCCAGATTATCCTGCTATGGTAATAGAATAGACTAGCTTGCCAGCAACTCAATGCCGAGTGTCAGGCGGTGGTTAACTAACCTGACAACCCTGAGGACTAATAAATTTGGATGGTGAAGTCCACAGGGAAGGGTGATGGTTCCCAAGTCGATTACATCCCATTTGAATCCATCTTGATTGAGGGCAGCAGCTTTATCAATGCTGGCCTTGGGCGAATGAGGATTTTGTGTGCCAAAAGGGCTCAGAACCAGAAAGTGACTTGCGGAACTGGATCAGTGGTACAGGGGGTCATGTTGGGATGCAGAAGGCAGGTAAAAGGCCACTGCATTATATTCTGAGGACAGACTTCATGGCTCAAGTATGTTATATATAAACATAGGATAACATAGGATCACCAATATTCAGAAGGAGGAGGAGGAGGAGGAGGACGATGTTTGGTGGTCTTTCAGGCACTTTCTGTTTTGACCTTTTATTTTTAATTTTCTAGCCAATTTTGGCCATTTCTAGGCCTAGCCTACTAGAAATGGGAATTTGACATCATCATGGCCAACCAAAATTGCCAGTGTCTACATGAAATCATCTCCATGTGCTAATTGGTTAACAAACATTCTGCAAGTAAAGAGAGAGCATGTGGGCTGTCCATTTTATTTCCATCACTACTTTAGGCTTATGCCCCTAGTCCTTATTCTTGAATTGGTTGTTCTTCAATATCTAGACATGGCATAGTAGTTTGTTCATAGATGTTTGTTGGCAACAAAGGAAAGTGACCAAAGAACTACTGTCCATGTTTATTTTTGTAAAGTTGAGGCACACAGCAGTCACAAATTTAAGGTGGAACAGAACTGTCTGGATGTGTTAAACTCAATTCTTTCAACATTGTTTTGTTATATGTTTCAAAATAGACATCACACTGAATTTCTGTTTGGTAACATGCTTTCTAAAGAGCTCAACTGAGAATAAAATAGAGATGTAATTTAGAGAGAAAAGAAGGCTTACCCATATGTCTCTAGTTGATCAAGAATTTGCATACTTCTTATAAAAAGATTGTTTTGAGAGTCTTAGAACTTTATATACCATATATACTCGAGTATAAGCCAAGTTTTTTAGCCCCAGAAATGAGCTCCCGAAAGGGGGTATGACTTATACTCGGGTCAACAACCATGAAGGTCCCAAAACCATGCCGGATTGAGAGATGCCAACATTTTAATTAATTTTACAATATTTTCATAAATTTTGATGATTGAAACTCTCTAGCAGCTGCTACATTTCCCACCCATGGCTTATACTCAGATAAATCTATTTTCCTGGGTTTTCAGTTCAGAATTAAGTACCTTGGCTTATATTCGGATTAGCTTATACTTGAGTATATATGGGTACGTATATGTTAGAGAAGGAGAGAACAAATACATACTATTCCAAAACAATTGTGCAGTTTATTAGAAAATCATGTTTTAGGTCAAAGGGCAAAGTGTTAAAAGGTTCCATTGCTATTTGGTTTGCAACCCAGAAAATACACTTTGATTTCTGAAGAATTGTTGTTGCTGTTATCTGCTGTCAAGTCACTTCTGACTCATGGTGACCCAATGAACTGGTGTCCTGCCTTCATGACCACCCCAGGAACATCACAGAAGTCTCCAGCTAGCCCAGCTAGCCCAGCCATAAAGACCTTGCTGCTGCTGCTGCTGCTGCCTTCATGACTACCCCAGGAACATCATAGAACCAGTGGTGGGATGTCAAAATTTTTACTACCCCACCGTGATGTCATCACAGTGTGGGTAGAGCTAACATCATGACATCATGATGTCATGGGTGGGGCCAAAGAAAAAAAATTAAAAATAAATAAATAAATAAAAAATAAGCACACACACACAGGTAGTAGTATGTCAATATAGGTAAAGGTATTAAATACACGTTAAAATACACACAAACACACCACATCCAAAGGTGAGTCACTTACCCTAGGGAGCAGGCTATAGGGAGCTTCAGGCTAGCAGCTTCTCTTCCTCCTCCCGGCTTGGGAGGACAGCAAGGAGGCTGTGCATATGCACCAAGCACTGTAGGCTTGCATGCACACCAAGTGCTTGGCGTGCATGCGCAGTGGGGGAACCAGTGAAAAGGTAAGCCCCGAAGGTGGTCCCCCCCCCCAAAAAAAGCTGCTACCGGTTCTCCAGGACACTGGGGAAAGTTAATACCGGTTCTGGCAAACTGGTGAGAACCTGTTGCATCCCATCGCTGCACAGAACTCTCCCTGCCTGTTGGAGAGGGGGGAATGAGGGCCAGCTGTGTGGACCAGCTAGCCCAGCCATAAAGACCTTGCTGCTGCTGCTGCCTTCATGACCACCCCAGGAACATCACAGAACTCTCCCTGCCTGTTGGAGAGGGGAAATGAGGGCCAGCTGTGTGGACCAGCTAGCCCAGCCATAAAGACCTTGCTGTCTCTCTTGACTGCACTGTATTTTTACACTGTATTGTTTTATTGTTTTTTCTTTTTATGTAAAATTTATTGATTGTATTATCTGTGCTGCATCTTTTGTTATATTTTTATATTATGCTGTATTTATATTTGAGATTGTGATACTGTATATGTTGTTTATGTTATGTGAGCCCCTCTGAGTCGCCTCAGTAAGGTGAGTAGAGGGGCATATAAGTCTAATTTAATAATAATAATAATAATAATAATAATAATAATAATAATAATAATAATAATAATAATAATAATAATAATAATAATAATAATAATAATAATTGTTATTATTATTTATGGATGTAATTCTGGATTTCTGGGACTGCACATTCAGTTCCATAACTTACCATTTGGGGAGTTTTACCCAACAGACAGATACCTTACAGACCCCAAAAGGTAGCAGACCTGGGAGAAATAATTCAACAGAAAGGTTTTAAGGCTGACCTAGGGCTGGCTATGCCTAGCTCTCTTCAGAAATAAAATTCCTAGTTTGTACGAGGGCTGGAATAGGAAGCTTGGATGGAGCTAGGCCTAACAGCCTTTCTCTCAGTTTCTGCAAAGCATCTATCTGTCAGATATGACTCCAAGAATAACAAATGGTTTGGCAAAAGTGGGGCATTAATAGTCAGGAAGTACACAGAATCCTAGCTCTACAATTATTTGAATGTTATCTAGTTATCATTACTGAAGCATGTATTTCTTTATCGTTCAACTTATAATAAATTGATTACTGAAATCCAATAAATAGTTTACCAGTCAGAGAGTAGAAAAAGCTTATAGTGTACCAGTTCACATGTGGAATAAATCTGGCAAAGTGCATCTCCCACAGTACCTGGACATAAAAAGGAAAGTCTGTGTTTTGAGTTGTTTGTCTAAACTGTACCATAATCTTAATATATACCTCTGTACCTCATGCATCAATCTTTACAGAAAATTCAGTTAGTAGCCACTCTGTATTGTATATGGGAATAACCTTGCAGCAGAAGGAATTTCTTGGGAATGAATTTTTTTTTAAAAAAAGTATCCCTCATCCGTCCCTGCCTGCCAGGAACTTTAGAGCACATGGTTCCTTCTAACTTCCTTTTATCTTCACAAGAAATAAGGATGTAATGAATATTCACAATTTTTCCTATGTTCAATGCAGAGGAGCATCTTCATGCATTGAGACGCCACCTTGAAAAAATTCTCAGCATCTATGACATTTTTGTTCTTGTGTCAGAAAATACCAGTGCCTTTTCCAATATTAATATTTTTTACAAATACTGCTACTTGTGTCAAAGATCTGTTGAATTTCACATAAAACTGCCTTTGTGTTTTCGGGGGGGGGGGGGAGGACCCTTTGTAAATTGTAATGGTTCATATGCAAAACAAAAATTTGTGTAAATAAACCTATTACAAATTTTCCACAAAAATCTCTGAAGATGAAAGTGCTTGTAGTGGTCTATGCAGACTTTCATGTGCAGCACATGAAGTTCTATAGGACTTGCAAGTGGAGATGCTTGGAGGACAAGATTTATTGCATTCCCATACCACTATCACCCCTTGAACCCTACTTCTTCTTTGGCTCCCTGTGGGCTGAATGCCACTGATGTAAACTTTCTCACAAGAATTGTCACAGTGCTGGCCATACCGAAGGTGAACTGAAAGTAGGTCAATGCAGTAGATGACTTATATGGCGACTGAAGCCCTGGCCTCTTTTCTCATTCCCCTGAAGCAGTGTTTCCCAACCTTTAGTTTTTCAACTTAAATTCCCAGAAGTCTAAGTCAATTCCCCAAAGCACTGATCGGCCAATGTACTGACTTATGTTTCTGTGAACTGAAGTCCCCCTGTGAGGCATGGGCCTCACATTGGGAACCACTGGGCAAAAGGTAGTCTGGCTTTTAGCCAGTATTGCTTTTGGAAGCTCTTCTTGTATTTCCTGGCCCTGCAGGGCACATGATCAGTCAGATCTTCTTCCCACCAACTTTGGTTACCGTTAGCCAAAATCCATGGTTATTTGAACCATCAAGCGGGCAGTTAGCCCACCCACAACCAGTCCCCATGCTCTCAAGCCTGCCCTGCATCCAGGCACTGCACAGAGCCACAGTGTCTTTGCTAGTACTACAACAGACGTAACTATCCTCCTTTGAAGTTTATGATTTCCCTTGAGACCATTCTCTGTGCCAGAGAAGTAGGTGTTAACACCAACCTGGATTTGAGTAGCATGGTCTGAAAGCATCTTGATGCCCACATTTTGGGAATTTTAATTTCCCAGAGACAAGACGTTTAATATTAACACAAGAAACTATTTCCCCGTTGACAGCTTTAATCTCCTCTGGCAGTGTTGCTATCCTGATTTCTTTGTATGTCTCTTTGGAATGCGCTGTGTCTGAGCAAAGTTGAGTCTTGCTGTCTCACTTTGTTTCTCCCAACTTCTCAGGGGAACCATCTGGACACACCGCGTCTTGTTTCTAGAAGAAAGGGTTCTCACTCATTGGACCTGCTTCACCATTTGGAATGCTGGAAAACAAGGCCGGAAGCTTTTTAGGAGTTTGTCTCCAGCTAATCAGAAAAAAGTGAGTTTTTGAAGAAGACTGTACAAGTGGGTGTGGTTTTGATAAGAGTGCAATCCTTCAAGTTAAAAAGAGAACATAAGGTCTACCTCAGGGCTTCTCAGAATCCTATGTTTGGAGAAAGAAGCACTCTAGGCATCATTTTTCTTTTCTTTCTTGCTTATGAGCCTTGAGGGCACTCCCAAGACTTTTCCATTATAACCCCCCTTTTTTTAAAAAAATTCCTGTTTGGATGGTTTTTGCTTGATTTTTTTTAAAAAAATGTTGATTTTTGAGCCTCCTGGAGTCCATCTTAGTGTGAATTTGACCCAGAGTTTTCAAAAATTGCCCATCCCTGGATTACAGAATACAGTAATACCTTGGATAACATTTACCTCGGATAACGCTAAAATCGCATAACATTAAGTAATCTGGGGAGGAGAATTGGATCAAATAACGTTAAGGTCCTATGGGATGGATCGGATAACAACCGCTAAAGCCTGTGCGATTACAATGTATCTCTATGGAGCTTTAACGTTATCCGATCCATCCCATAGGATTTTAACATGCATCGGATAACACTAAAAATCGGATAACACCAAGACTTGTGGAACCAAGTCTTAGCGTTATCCGAGGTATTACAGAATAGTTGCTTTTACAGACCTGATTTCTTTGTCTAGATCGGGGTTCCCAACCTTATCAAGCTGGGGGCCGGGTCACATTCTCTCAGTCAGCTTCGAGGGCTGGACACATGAAATGGCATCATGGGCAGAATCCAGCCCACGGGACTTAGGTTGGAAACCCCTGGTCTAGATATACCATGCCCAAATTTGAAGTCCTTAATAATGAATGAAAGATTATGATAATGTCATTGGCCAGGTGTAAGCAGCTTATCTCATTTATTTGTGAACTTACTATTTCACCATTTTGAACACCAAAAATAATTGTAACAAAAATGCAGAGTATGAAATATCGGGAAAAGTAGTACACTAGAACCCCGGACAACGATATGACATGGTTCCACAAGTCATGACGTTGTCCGGTTTTTAACGTTGTTCGATACATTGATCCAACAACGCTAAAAAAAAACTGAGAAGAGGCGATCGCAAGCGCATGAAAGGGCGCGCCAGCGGGAGCCTCTTCTACCAAACGGGTATAGCAACGGGCATCGCACGTCAAGGCAAGGTATCAAAGCGGGGGGTGCCACCCCCCACTTTGATCCCTTACCTTAACGTGAGATCCCCGTTTCGCGCACCTGGGCAAGGGTCGCCTTGACGTGCGATGCCCGTTTAGGCGCTTTGCAAGACTTTTTGCTGCCCTGCGGTGGGGGGGCAGAGTTCGAAAGCCCCCATGTTGGCTTCTCGCACAGGCGCGTCCGTCATGCAGAGGCTACGGGGAAGAGGTCCCGCCCATGCGAGAAGCCGACATGGGGGCTTTCGAACTCCCCCCCACCGCAGGGCAGCAAAAAGTCTCGCCGCCAAAGCGGCACTGGCCAGATGGCCGGATACCTGGTGGCGGGAGGGGGGAGGAAGGGTGAGGTGTCCCGGCAACTGGGTCTCTTTTTAAAAAGCCCCCGTGTCGGCTTCTCACATGAGCGCGGGCGCGCCTGTCAGATGGGGGCTGCAGAGGCTACGGGGAAGAGCTCTGTAGCCTCTGCAGCCCCCGTCTCACACGTGTCCCGGCAACTGGGTCTCTTTTTAAAAAGCTCCCATGTCGGCTTCTCGCACGGGTGCGTGCACGTTTGAGACGGGGGCTGCAGAGGCTATGGAGCTTTTCCCCGTAGCCTCTGCAGCCCCCATCTGACCGGCACGCCTGCGCCCGTGGGAAATGCCAACACGGGGGCTTTTTAAAAAGTCGACCCTTGTTTAGGCAAGTGAAACGGGGATCCCAAGGCAATTGCCTTGATGTGCGATCCGCGTTGCTATAGCGTGCCCGGGAAAGAGGCGGCTTGGTCGAAATCCTCACCCCACGCAGGGGGAGGGAATTTCGGCCAAGCCGCCTCTTTCCCAAGCCGGGGAGACGATGTTCTCCTTTCCCGAAGTTCTGAAAGGGTAAAGATCCTTATATTTTCTGAAACTCGGGTCGCTTGCAGGTGGGCGCGCGTCGGTGGGGGTTAGCTCAGGACACAGAGTTCCCCCCCATATCCTGCGCTAACCCCCACAGAAGCACGCCGTACGCCCGAAGTTTCAAAAGCGTAAAGATCCTTATGTTTTCGGAACCTTGGGTGGCTTGCAGGCGCGTGCGCGTCGGTGGGGATTAGCTCAGGACACGGAGGTCCCCCCCGTATCCTGTGCTAACCCCCAGCGACATGCGCCGCTCGCCTGAAGTTTCAAAAGGGTAAGGATCCCCGTACCCTTTCCAAACATCATGGGGGCAGGCGCTGGGGGGGGGGGGGGTTGGATTGGGTAGATGTTCTACCCAATCCAACTCCCCCCCCCCGCATAAGCTTGTTCCAAATAACATGAAAATCGTGTTATTCGATACAAGATTTTTCCGAAAATCTTGTCACGTTATGCGGTTTTCACGCTATACAGTACTTGCGTTACCCGGGGTATTACTATATTGGTCTGCAAGTTCCACTCAATGATGTTTTGAAGTGTAATCGCCAACAAATGTTCTCATTTGCATACATAATTTTGGTTGGAGGGTGTTCTTTCCTTCTTTCTTCCTTATTCAGCAAGCATATCCTTTTAATAAAATCAGAGCTTTGCATTACGTTCAGCCTCCTAAACCTTTCTATTGCCAGAGTAGCCCAACAAATCTCAGCCTTCACAATATGGGAATGAGTGACATAAATGCACCGAGCATGGTTTCTCATATACAGTACTACCTTTTTTTTTAGACAGGATAGAAGTCTTGTAAGAGAAGATATGGAGGCTACTGCTGCTGATAATGATCTGGTTATAAAATTTCAACCTGCAATACAATCTTAAAATCTCAAAAACAAAATTGGTTACTACAAACAATAATATTTAAAAATGATTCAACCTGTTAAAACCCATGTAGAATTCTTGTTGTTATGAAATAGGTGCTTCAAGCGGGAACTGACTTGTGATGATCCTAATAGGGCTTTCAAAATAAGTCAGATACCGTATATATTTGACTATAAGTCATCCCAAACATAAGTCAAGGTACCTAATTTGGACCTCTGAAACTAGGAAAATAGATTGACCTGAGTCTCAGGGGTAGAAAATGCAACAGCTGCAGGTGAGTTTCAGTAGTTAAAATACATGAAAATATGGTAAAATTATTTAATTTAGACATTTGTGTGGATATGTTTTTCAGTGTTTACGTTGACCCAAGTATAAGTCGAGTCCTATTTTTGGACCTTATTTTGGGGGCTAAAAACCCTACTTATACTGGAGTATATATGGTATTTAAGGAGTGGTTTTACCAGTGCCATGTACCCCCAATAAGTTTCCATGGGTGAGTGGAGATTTGAATCCAGGTTTTCTGAGTTCTAGTCTTGTCACTCTATCCGCTACACCATACTGGAGATCTAGAATTGTAGGTATCTAAAGTGATGATGTGGTTCTAAAAAAATGTACAGTGTTAGCTCCAATCATTCATTCCTCTGGAGGGGATTCCAGAGTCAGTATGATTCCACAGATATGAGCCTCTCTTTCATAGATGCATATTTTGCCATATTTGATAATGATATTCAAAGAAGGACCTCATTTGACAATCTTAAATCCCCAGACAAAGTAATATGGGAGGGAGTGCTTCAGGTAATTTGCCTAGAGCCATTCACAGCTTCCAAGGCAGGGCATAGCAGGGCATAGCATTTCAGCTAAACTGGGAAGAAACTGGGTAGTTTTTAAGATTGGTGTCTGTGGCTCTGTCTAGATCAGGAGTTCACAATCTTTTAAAGCCAGGGGCCGGGTCACACTCCCTCAGACAGCTTCTGGGGCTGGATGGCCATTTTGCCCTTCCTCCATCACATGGCACTTCCAGGTGAGGTGGAGGCAGTGGGCGGTCACATGAAATAGCGCTGCAGGCCACATCCGGCCTGCAGGCCGCAGATTGAGAATCCCTGGTCTAAATATACCATGCAGAATTCTGGAAGCCAGGTTTTCACAGAATGTAAGTTGTGATAAGATTTTTGCTAATTTTGGGGTGTTAGGATTCTCTGCAGAAGGAACAGAGAAATTGAAAGTTAACCACTTTTCAGAATCCATTTATTTTGTCTCAATGCCGAGAAATAAGAGATCAATAGTTGCATCAAATATATTTTTCTTATAACCAAGATTGTAATGTGAATGTATTCCTAAACAAGTTTTCTTGTAAGGAACAGAAATATTGAGAAGGCCTGGGAAAGTAGACATGTTAACTTGTTTAATCAACAATCATGAGACCACCCAGACAGAAAATGAAATGTACATTCACAGACAGTCCACTAGCTGCAGTTCTATTTCCTAAATGCATGTCTTTTTAACAGAGGTTTGTCTGTTTTACAATTTGAATTAAAATCTAAAGATGATGGCAGCAATGTTCTGAGATCAGTTATTACTTTTGAGAGTTTTGAAAATGTCTTAAAGTAGTTCAGTGCTCTATTAAACAATAGGAATCATATTTATTTATTTATTTATTTATTTATTTATTTGAATTTCTTTTCCACCCTACTCACATAGGTGACTCAGGACAGATTACAAAGGGACATGAAGAGACATAAAAAAAAATCAGAGTTCATAGAAACAAGAATAAAATCCAAAAAGCAGTTAAAATGGCAACTCAACAAGCTAAAAACAATTCCTTGACATTAAAAACGGAGAGAGTGAATATGAGATGTTAAATAAACCAGCAGGGTGGGGTCAATGAACCATCACTGCCCCACACCTGTCCTGCAAGCCAAGTCTTCACACCATTCCTAAAGGCCAACAGGTCCATCTGGAGGCATAGCTGGTTCCAAAGTGCCAGGGCAAACATGGATGAGGCTCTCCTTCTACCAGGGAGCCTCTCTACTAGGGAGCCTCTCCGGTCTGCTCCGGTCTCCGGCACCACTAGGGAGCCTCTCCGGTCTGCTCTGGTGGGACGGACAGATATTAGGCTTTCATGTCTGCATAACATAATCACTGTAGATCTCAGGAGTGAAATGTAACAAGTTGAGAAATAACACAACAGCAAATGCCTATCCTCACTTCTTAACTTGTGGCAATTTGCCACCAAGATTTACATCAAATGATTACACTGGAACACATACATAACTGGATTCTGGCTGTTTTAAAACATAAAAAGACCTATCTGAAGGTTTACAGATATCATACTTGAGCAAGAACTCTTGTAAGTCTGATGTAATGTATTGGGAAATTGGGAAATTTGCTCTCTATATGATGTATCATCACACAGGGTTCATAAATTAGTTTCACAGACTATTTCCTCTTTAATTTGTTTAAGGTGAAACAGTTTTAATGAGAAAAGCACAGAATAAACTAATGATGGTGCAGCAGCAATAAAAAGCGGTTGCACATATGGAAATGTGTAAGGTCTCATGATTGTTGTTAAGCAGCTCTTACTCATAGGAAGTTCTTCCTAATGTTTAGTCAGTGCCTTCTTTCTTGTAATTGAATCCATTTATTTGTGTCTTACTATTTGGAGGCATAGAAAGCTTTCCTATGAACTCTATATTAAAGCCTTTCAATATCTGATGATGGGTGTCTTGTCACCCCTTAATTCTTCTTCAAGCTAATTATATCCTGCTGCCTTAATTCTTTATTTTAGGGCTTGGTTTCCAGAGCCTCTTCCGTTTTGGTCACCATCCTCTGGGCACCTTCTAACTTGCCAATATCCTTTTGAACACAGTATTTCAACTGAGATACACTAGCACCCCGGATAACGTTATGACTTGGTTCCACAAGTCTCGTCGTTATCCGGTTTTTAACGTTGTGCGATACATTGATCACACAATGTTAAAAAAAGCCCTGTTTCCCTGGAGGCTGCAGCAAGCCAGAACGTCGGGATTTGAATCCTGACATTTTGACTTGCTACAGCCTCCAGGGAGGTGGGGGAACTTTGGAAACAGCTTGGATTGGGTCTCCCCACCTCCCTGGACCCGGAGGGGGGGGTCAGAGACCCCAAAATTGGTTAAAAAAACGTGTCCAGGGAGGTGGGGAGACCCGATCCAAGCTGTTTCTGGGCTTCCCCAACATCCTCAGCCAGTGCAGCAAGCCAGAATGTCGGGATTCGAACCCTGATATTTTGGCTTGCTGCACTGGCTGAGGACATCGGGGAAGCCCAGAAACAGCTTGGATCGTGTCCCCTGCCTGCTCCAGAGAGATCAGAGGACCCGATCTACAGCTTCAGGGTGGCTGGGGAAGCTGACGGGGACTCCCTGTCGGCTTCCCTAGCCACCCGCCCTTGCCTCCGCAGCTGTGGGGTGGCTGGGGAAGCCAACGGGGACTCCCCGTCGGCTTCCCTAGCCACCCCACCCCTGCCTCTGTAGCTGCAGGGTGGCTGGGAAGCTGAACGGAGAACCCCGTTCAGCTTTCCAGCCACCCTGCTGCTAAGAACGACTGTATCGGATAATGTTAAAAATCGCGTTATTCGATACAAGATTTTCCCGAAAATCTTGTAACATTATGCAGTTTTAGCACTATCTGATACTCGCATTATCCGGGGTATTACTGTATGACCAAAGCAGCACAGAACAGTACTGTTGCATGCCGTGATCTGGGCTGTGGGTCCAGCCTAATATTGGATTTGCTTTTTTCACTGTCACATTGTGGTTCATGTCCCTTCGGGTTACATATATCTTCTGAATTCAGAAATTGGATTAATTTGGATTTTGAGTTTTAATTTCCTACTGAAGTGTAATGGATTTTAAAACAACCTCCCCCCCCCCCAAAAAAAAAAATAGCTCTGAGAATCCATTATAATCACTAGTACAGTAGTACCTCGGATGAGCCTTGGTTCCACAAGTCTCATCGTTATCCAGTTTTTAACCTTGTGCAATGCATTGGTCACACAACATTAAAAAAAGCCCTGTCCCCTTTCAGAAGAGGAAAGGGAACAGGGGGATGATATGCCTGCCTCTTTGGAAAGAGCAGTGGGGATTCCAGGAGTGCGTGCCTGTTCAACCCCCCCAACCCAAGCGCTGATCTCATGCTGTGTTCACAGTGCCCGAGTAGGCCTGGGGAGGTCAGGAACAGCGGGCATTGGGTCCCCCAACCTCCCCAGAGGCAGCAGGGGCTCCAAAGAGCCTGAAATGGGCAAAAAAACCAAAAACCCTTCCATTTTTTCACCCATTTCGGGCTCTCTGTCGCCTCTAGGGAGATCAGGGGACCCAAGTCGCACTGTTTCTGAAGTCCCCTGACCTCCTCAGCCAGTGCTGCAAAGCAAAATGCAGGGGAAAGAGCCCAGGCGTTTTTCCTTACAGCACCGGCCTGTCTGGTCTGCGGACTGAGTTCCCTTCACAAGCAAAGGACTATCCGACACTTGGATGGCTCTTTGCTTGCAAAGGGAACCCCTACGAGCATAGGGGCAGGGTGGCTGGGAAGCCAATGGGGATCCCTCATTGACTTGCCAGCCACCCTGCCCCTGTGCCCACAGCTGCAGGGTGGCTGGGGAAGCTGACGGGGGAGCCCCCATTCAGCTTCCCAGCTACCCCACTGCTACAAATGATTGCATCGGATAATGCTAACAGATTGTTGTCTGATGCAATTAAAAAAATTTTTTTTTTGCATTGTTATCCGATTTCAGCATTATCTGATGCAATCATTATCCAAGGTATTACTGCACTGTATAAAGGTATGCATAGTAACATCAGAAAACCATAGTACTAGTATGCCACAAGGCTGTCTTTCAGAAGAAGAGTAAGCGCTGTGTAAGAAATAAACATACTCATGCACACAACTTATTTTCTGTCTCTTGTGAGTTGACTCACAATTTCCGTGGTCCAGTATACGAACCAAGTAGTGAAATATTTCCCTTTATGGAAAGAGTCACACATCTCATAATAGTAATTGTAATTTTTGACCATGACCAAGAACACAGTTTTATGCCAGCAACAAACAAAAACCACAGACAGACAGAAAGAGGGAGTGTCATGTATTCTGTGGACATTACACATGAATTGTACAGATCGAGTCAAATTTTTGTCCAGTCTCCAAGGCCACCTTCCTTTTTTTGTAAACATTGCTGTGAATGGATTACTGCCAACGTGGGAAGTTTCAAGTGCAAGACACGAGCAAATGATTATTTTTTTCAAAGCTGACAGAAGGGTCCTCTCCAAAATGTTGAGTCATCTGAGTCACTGGAGTGCAGTTTGCAAAATGGTTTAATGTTGCTATGGAAATGTCATCACTTTCCTCCATTGTTGGGCAACATGCGCTGTTTGTTTGCTCTTATTTATCTTAGTGTCCTGCTGATGGAACTGTTTTAGAGGGAGGTTTAGCTTTATGGAAGGATAGACTTCTGAAATGAAATGCAGTAGCCGGTCCTTCTTTAGCAATGCAGCATTTGTCTAACTCCCCACATCAGTTGGAAATGCTCCTTGTTGTGAGCAAGGGAGAGGCTTCTAAAGTTGCCTGATGTTGACTTGGTGGTCTCCAGTACACCTTTATGTCCTCTGTTGCCACCCACTGAGAGAAGCGCTGGTGCAAAACAAAAATCATCCAGCTGTCTGTCTGCAGTGCTTTGCCATCAAGCCAGTCAGTTTTTTCTTTTAGCTGCAGAATGAAGAAGCCCTTCCCACTCCTGGTGTGGCTCTGATTAACAGATGCTGACATTCTTCCAGGCTGACCTTTGCATAACATTTGCTTTGGCAACACTGCAGGCCAGGATATTATTTTGCTTCTATCAAGGTTGCAATTAGACTTATTTCTTTCTGTTTTATTTTGCTGTTGAAAAACAGCTGGGGACATTAACTCTATTGGTACTAAATTCATATTTATTGCAGCAATTTCTCTCACAGAGGCACTCCGCGTGTTGTGGCTGTCTTAAAGAGAAAGTGTGTTGTAACAATTCATTAGATTGTTATTTAGTGGTGTTGTCTTAGTGAAATAGAACTTTGGTGTTCAGAATGGAGGTCTGACACATACTTAAGTTGTTAGAAGAGTCCAACATTTGTTAGAATTTGTGCTGCCAACCCAAGTGGTCTATATTTAGGAGTAGAGGATTTTGTAGTTCAGGCGCACAGTCGAGTCCGGCCCTTTGCAACCCTATGGATCACAACACGCCAGACTCCTCTAGACTTTTATATATACAGTAATACCTCGGATAACGCTAAGACTTGGTTCCACAATTCTTGGTGTTATCCAATTTTTAGTGTTATCCGATCCATATTAAAATCCTATGGGATGGATCGGATAACGTTAAAGCTCCATGGAGATACATTGTAACTGCACAGGCTTTAGCGGTTGTTATCCGATCCATCCTATAGGACCTTAACGTTATTCGATCCAATTCTCCTCCCCACATTACTTAATGTTATGCGATTTTAGCATTATCCGAGGTAAACGTTATCCGAGGTATTACTGTATTTTTGATTACAACTTTCGTTGTCCTCATTGTTGGCTATGATTGCCCTAGGATTTTATTTTATTTATTTATTTATTTATTTCTCATACTTGCTAACCCGCCCCAATCGGGCTAGCCCGACTCTGGGCGGCTTACAGCACAGAACAAAACACATCAATATAAAAAAATTAAAATTCATAAACTAAAAACAGTATCTGGGGGTGTCGTCAAAAGGGTAGTATCCCTAGACTAACCACCCCACATGGGATCCCCCATCCCTGGATGATAGGAGATGATACATTTCCCATCCCAGTTTAGTTGGATCCAATATATTTCCTATGACTTCAAACAGACTTCTTAAACCTCCTCCATCCTACGACTAGCTGGATGGATAGGCCAGTGGTTTAGGTATCTTGCTGCAGAGTTAATGGTTGGTAATTCAATTCCCCAGGGAGAAGAAACAAGCTCTGTAGTCATGAGCAGGCTGCACAGTTCCAGGACATCCCCCTGACGGGAATGGTAAACCACTTCTGAGAATTCTCTACCTAGAAAACCTAACAAAAGTTGCAATAAACCAGATTTGACATAACAACACATAATTACAGTATTGTTATTATCATATGAATGCAAAGACACAGAAACACAAACAGCTACAGAAAGTAAACTGTTAAAAACATTTGTCTCCCTTCCATATGGCTTGGTCACTACAGGGTAGAGAGCTATTCCTGTGAAGCCTACTCTGCCATTTTCCTGCTCTAAATACTGGATTTTTCTTTTCTCTGGCATTCTCTGGTTATACTTCAGTTTTCTTACTTCCTCCCAGATCTCTTAGAAAACATTCATCTGTCTCGTGGTTTATGCAATATGAAACTGCTGATCCTGTTTCATAAGTAACTTCCAATCCACACCAAACATAAAGTTCTTCTACTTATTTTGGAAGCTCTTTGAAGTCTCATCATTTTGAACATACTGTACTGTACAGTGGTACCTCGCTTAAAGAGCATAATGCGTTCCACAGGATTGCTCTTTAAGCAAAACACCATTGTAAGTGACCAATTGTGACTTCGGGGGGGGGGGGAATTGTGAACCCCAATTTTTGTTGTTGTTGTGAGTTTTTGGTTGTTTTTATTTGTTAAGGGAAGCGACCATTCAGAGAAAATTCTGCTCTTTAAGCGAGTTACCCTCTAAGCAAGGCACTCTTTATGCAAGGTTTTACTGTATTGCCTTGCTTATGGCGATTGCATCCCCAGCTTCATCCCTGTTCCATTTTCAGAGCCTAGCCTTCCAGTTCAGTGGTGGGGAAAACTTGGCCATCTAGATTTGGAAGAACTACACCTCTCCATTCCTTTTGTCATTTTCTATGCTGGCCAGGGATTCATAAAGTTGAAGCTCACCAACATTTGTTAGCCCAAATTTGGGAGGCAGCAAGGTAGATCAGGCCTGCCAAGCTGATGGCATGAGTACCACAAGAAGTACATGATGAAGAACTTTCTGACTCGCACTGAGAAGGGAGTTACTAAGCTTATAAGCCTGGCTGTGGTAAAAAGTCAGCCCTAGATTTCTTCCTTCAGTCCTTCCAGTTACTCTGTGTCCCATCCAATGGGCTAGAGACAGAAGTACCTTTCATCATGGAGCTCCTTGACTTATGATAGACATCTCACTTGCCTCCACATTGATCTAGCTAGAACACTGTTTCCTTCTTAAAAATATCAAGATCTGTTGATTTTTAAAGAAAATCAACAGTATTTCAAGGGCCTCCCATTTGATATGACAGCCATTTTGCAGCTGTCTAGGCAGTTTTAAAGAAAACCACCTTTCCCATTGTGTTTCTCTTGGCTTCAAGAGACTGACAGGACATGATTAGAGTATTTTCCGAAAGTGAAGCTGAGCAGGCTCTTTTTGTTTAAAAACAACCCAACAGCATCACATTGAGTTTGCACCTGTAGAGAAAAACCAACAATTGTATGAGATGTTAAATGGGCCTGCTTTATGCATGTCCGCTAAGCCTCAGCAACAAGCAGGTTAGGAATGTTTATGCTCCCCTATTGTTTCTCACCCATCAGTAAAGCAATATTAATGAGAAAAGCACAGAATAAGCTAATGACGGCGCAGCAGCAATAAACAGCAGTGGCACATATGGAAATGTGTAAGTCTATTAAAAGTCTCTATGTTAGAGGTTGTTCAACCAGATATATTTCAGACATGTTCATAGTTTGACCTTTGCATCACTTAAATTAATAACCGTTAGGACATGAACTAACACTCTGCTCTCAGTTTTATTTCTAGACATAAAATTGATGTGTTCTTTTTTATATAAAAAAAAAACCCTGCAAGTTTCTTTCTTGATTTTTGATGTCTTGTAAGTAGAAAAATAAGAAGAACATAGAAATTTTTTTAAAAAAAAATATGTAAAAAGGAAGTTCATGCAGTTAGAGATGACCTAGGGGAAAACAGAAGAAACCACCAAACAAAACAAAAGATCTTATCGTGTTAATTGAATAACTAATTGTGATCTATGCTGCTTTGAGACTTTTGATTGTTTTATTCAGGAATAAAAAACCCACTAAGGGGTGCTTAACATGGTACAGTAATACCTCAGATAACGTATACCTCGGATAACGCTAAAATCGCATAACGTTAAGCAATCTGGGGAGGAGAATTGGATCGAATAACATTAAGGTCCTATGAGATGGATCGGATAACAACCGCTAAAGCCAGTGCAGTTACAATGTATCTCTATGAAGCTTTAACGTTATCCGATCCATCCCATAGGATTTTAGCATGCATCGGATAACACTAAAAATCGGATAACACCAAGACTTGTGGAACCAAGTCTTAGCGTTATCCGAGGTATTACTGTACTTTACTTTTATATGTACATTTCAGACATTTACTTTGTGAATGAAGGACCCTGACTTTCTAATTCAGTGTTTCCCAACCTTTGGTTTTTGGACTTCAATTCCCAGAAACCGAAGTCAATTCCCCAAAACACTGATTAGCCGATGTACTGACTTAGGCTTCTGGCAATTGAATTCCACCAGTGTTCCACAGAACATAGTTTGTGAAATGCTCACTACTTAATTAACTAGGACCTAGGAAATTTTATGAAACAAAAGGAAACCATTGCAGTTGTTTGTCCTCCTTGAGAAGCTGTGTTTGTTCCCTGCAACTCCCACACAAGAAAAGGCTGTGTTACAAACAGTTGTACAAGAGCTCACAAAATAATGTTCCTAATCATACTACAGTCTAGGACTGTAGGTATCAGCCATGACAAGCTTTGCCTTTTGTGTTTCAGACATTAGTGTGGTCTTTTTTCTTCTTTGTGTAAAATCTTACACAAGGAATGCAAGTGTGCCCTGAACTTTTACCTTTGATTAAGGGACTGTGTGTGTGTGTGTGTGTGTGTGTGTGTGTGTGTGTGTGTGTGTGTGTGTGTGTGTGTGTGTGTGTGTGTGTGTGTGTGTGTGTGTGTGTGTGTGTGTGTGTGTGTGTGTGTGTGTGTGTGTGTGTGTGTGTGTGTGTGTGTGTGTGTGTGTTTCACATCATTTCCGTAAGAGGCTTATTGATGGGGGGGGGGGGAACATTTCACAAATAAATAAGAGATGTAAATTAATCTATTAATATTCTAAGGTAAGCAGTTCATGTACCGTAAGTGTATTACAGAACTTACTGCATGCTGATTATATAAACAATTGGGCATACACTCACTCTCCAGTTTCTGAATACATATTTCTTTCTTTTTAATTGAAAGGTAAATAATGATGGCACAAAAATAAGCAACTTAAAACTAGACCACCCATGTGAATATAGGTTAGTGCAGGAAATACCTATTACAAAGACATTTTTGTTACCCTGAACTGTGCTTGTACTACTAAACCATTCTGTGCTATTATAAACTATTTAAGGTAGGAAGAAGAGTAGAAATTGTACATAAAGAAGCCCCAATAACTACTGTAAATAGATTCACTCAAGAAAGCCTTGATGCTGGGAAAAGTTGAGGGCAAAAGAAGAAGGGGGCAGCAGAGAATGAGATGGCTAGATGGTATTGTGGACACAATGGGCACAGAGCTGGGCGGTTTGAGGAGGATGGTGGAGGATAGGGGTGCCTGGCGTACGGTGGTTGCAAAGGGTCAGAATCGACTGTGGGACTGAACAAAAAAAACCAAAACAGTCGTGCTTCTGGTATTCAGGTGTGTGTTGGATCCTTCTCACTCTGAAATATTGTCAGGATGCTTGACATCATTATTAAAACATGCTAATATCCTGAGAATATTTCCGAGGGAGAGGGATCCAACATGCGCTTCATTACCAGAATCATGATTATATAACATTCATGCTGATCATTGTATCTTAGAGGCCTGGAGTCAAATGCCAGTCCAAACTGGTCATGACTAACTCAGTTCTGTGAAAGCTGAGAATAGCAGTGACCTATCTCAGAAGGTTATCGGTTCTGATAAACCCTTACTAGTAGGGCAGGCTATAAATCTAAAGCAAATAAACACAGATGTTTTGAGTTTTTATATTTTCTTCTTTCAAAACTGGTGTTCATCAATTTAATGGGACTAAATTAGCAAAATGATAATTGATTTGTGCAAGAATGAACTAGATATGCAAACGATAGGGCTCATGAAGTTCAAATTACCATGTTGATAGAAGTGCAGGGCTTTTTTTTAAAAAGTGCCGTTAATCTAGACAAAATTGCTGCAAGCCCAGATCTTTAGAGAGAATAGAGGAGGGTTTGCCTTTTTCAAAAAAAGCGCTCATGTTTATTGAAATACTACAAAGCCTACATAAATAGATGCATACTAATGCTGGCATTTAATTAACTAGTAGTAATTAAGACACTGAAATTGAAGACTGGAAGGTCAGAGTTACCAAGTACTGAGCTACAGAGAGAGCTCCCGTCTCTGCCCTAGCTCCTGCCAATCTAGCAGTTTGAAAGCAAGAAATTGCAAGTAGATAAATAGGTACCACTTCAGTGGGAAGCTAAACAGTGTTTCGTGCACTCCGGTGTCTAGGCATGCTTACCACATGTCCACAAAAACATCTGCAAGCACAGACACTGCTGGCTCTTTGGCTATAAACAAAGATGAGCACTTGAACTCTAGAGTTGGATATGACTGGCAAGGACGACCAAGTAGTATTAGTAGTCATAGTTGGTGTCAGTGTCTGCATCTTATGGGTCTGGACTATACAACCAATGGAGTAAAAATTGAAAGACTGAATAAATAACCTAGATGTCTGAGGAGAACCTCAGAATTACCTGCTAACATCCTTAATTGCTGTCCTTTTGTAGTCAGTATTTTTTACAAAATTAATTTGTGCCATTGGAAGGTATATAAATATTGTATTCATTCTGTGATTCTATGATTCTAGATTCTGGACAAACAGCTAATCCTTTCTTCCTCCATGTTACAATAACCATCAGAACTTATGCACTCCATCTCGGAGTGTCACCTTCTCTCAATTCACTGCTCTGCTTTGAAATGTTCACCTTATGAGTTGAATCTGGAATTTGCCTGCCTTGGGCAGATATACTCTAATGATGGAAAAGGCTTCTCCTGAAACTGAGGGAGATCTGCATGTGTTCAGCAACAGTGATGGGATGTAACAGGTTCTCACCAGTTCTCCAGAACCGGTAGTAACTTTCCCCAGTGTCCTGGAGAATCACTAGCAGCTTTTGGGGGGAACCACCTTCGGGGCTTACCTTTTCACTGGTTTCCCCACTGCGCATGTATTTTTTATTTTTATTTATTTATTTTATTTACAGGTTTGTGGTGTGGGTGGGTTGAGGGGTGTGTGTGCGTGCTTATTTTTATTTTATTTGTTTTATTTTTTTATTTTTCTTTGGCTCCACCCATGACATCATGACATCATGTCATTAGCTCCGCCCACACTGTGATGACATCACGGTGGGGTAGTAAAATTTTTGACATCCCACCACTGTTCAGCAACATCTCCAGACCCAC
This sequence comes from Furcifer pardalis, assembly GCA_030440675.1. Taxonomy (NCBI): domain Eukaryota; kingdom Metazoa; phylum Chordata; class Lepidosauria; order Squamata; family Chamaeleonidae; genus Furcifer; species Furcifer pardalis. Next base: position 59,723,384 of record CP126893.1, on the reverse strand, counting down.
CCACCCCTATGTGTTCCATTTCCTGGAGACTGAATGGACTGTCAGGACAACATTGAGACAATGAGAAACGCACTTGGGCTAGCCTGATTGGGCTTGTTTTCATCTGGATCTAATGCAGTGCCATTGGGAAGATGTTCTTAAACTGTGATTTTCAGCCGATGTCATGTAGGCTGTGGTGCTACTATGAAAAGGTTTACCTTGCTCTTATTGTGGTGTGGTTTATTGCGGTTTCCTTGCAAAATGTTTCAGCTAATTTCTTTTCAAAATATGCATATAAATTTCCCAGAAGGTCCTATTGATGCTCATCTCATAGTACTTGTTCTCATAACTTTCTTACCTCTTGTGTAGCAGCATCCCAGCTGTAGCTCCTCCTGAGCTAGATGTATGTTTGTTGGTGGTTCCTAAGTAACTACAGCCAGGGTGTTGCATTTCCAAGTTTCATGTTTTCTAAATGTCCTGCATCTCAATTTATAGCTTGTCAGAAGTAAATACAAAGTTGCTGAGATTTGGGCATGCACACTGCCTTTCTGATCTGCTCTGTAGCCAGATAAGGGTGCCTGGACCACCCCTGGCCCTTCTGGAGACACTTTGATAGGATCTTTGTCTGCTTCTGTATTTATGCACTTCCAGATATCCAGGGAAGAGAAAGCATTTGCCCAAACAGGAAAATGCAAACAGCAAGATTGACCAGCTAGTGCAAAATGCAGCAAGCATCAGAGTGGGTTGAGGACCTGGGATAGTGGCAGAATGGGATTTGCTGCTGACCAGGACACCAGTAGTCTGAGCCAGATGCTCTGTTTAATTTCTCCTGTTCATTCTCTAGACTGCAGGGGTAGGGTGGGGTAGGGGGTGGGGATACCAATCTCACCAGCAAACAGAAAAGCTCCCTGAGACACTCACAGAGAAGTGAGGGAGGGAAGGACATTTAAAAAATGACAATCCATTAGAGACCTCTTGGAGTCCTTTTTTTTTTTTTTTTGGAGAAGGACAATGTGGAATGCCTACTCTAGCTATAAACTAAGTGGGCCCCTTTTCAACCTTCTCTTTTTCTGTTCATCAGAACAGCCACTAGATTTATTTGGAAGCCTCAGGGGAAATTACATAGTTAATTTCTCTTAAGACATAAAAGTAGAAGACAGTTCCAGACCTATCATTGCACTTTCTGTTCTTTATTTCTCCCTCCCCTCTTCCTCATGTCGGAATCTGAAATCCATGAAGCTGCAGACTCTTTCTCAGCTTGCTCTGTGTGAAACAAGGTGCAGAATACTAAAAGAAGGCAGAATTAAGTCTCCTGAGCAGTAACACAGTACTGTATAGACTTGGCTGATGTAATCAATAACTTTATTGTAAGAAAAGGAGGGAAGACCCTTTAGTAAAGTAAATATAAAGGTCTTCCTTGGTTGAAAGCTAGTTGTGTCTGATTCTGGTGTGTGTGTGTGTGTGTTCATCTCTGTTTACAGCCAAAGAGCCAGCGCTGTCTGTGTCTGCAGAATTTCTGTGGTCATGTGGCAGGCATGACTAGACACCAGAGCACACAGAATGCTGTTAATATTCTCACCAAAGTGGCACCTATTTATCTACTTGCAATTTCTTGTTTTCAAGAATTGCTAGGTTGGCAGAATTTGAGACAGAGATGGAAGCTCACTCAGTCATGCTGCACTCGGGTCTTCAGCTGCTGACATCCAGTCATTAAACTCAGCATCTTAACCACAATGCCTCCTCCTCCTCCTCCTCCTCCTCATCATCATCATCATCATCATCATCATCATCATCATCATCATGTGCTGTCAAGTCAATTCTGATTTGTGGTGACGCTTTCCAGGGTTTTTTAGGTAGGGAATACTCAGAAGTGCTTAACCATTTGCCTCTTTTTTTGGGGGGGGGGGGAAGATGCCCTGGGGCCTTGCAACTTGCCCAATGCCACACAGACTGGCTTTTGTCACAGGAGACACAGTAGGGGTCAAACTCCCAACCAGATACCTAAACTACTGAGGTAAATAACAAATATCCTCTTCTGTTGGTGCTGGCTTAGAAAGTATTGATAGCTTTGGCTTCCCTTTCCCCATTTTTAATAGCAGCACATCTTTGTCTTCTAACATTTTTTTGTCTCCATGCATGCATGATTTAATATGAGGGACCCTTTGGAGTGCTGCTCGTGTTTCCTGGGCCCTTTGCTTTGCCCTGTGGTCATTCCCAAAATGCATACATAGCCCAGATTTTGCTAGTGTTTCAGCATTCGTACGACTCATGAATAAGCAGGCATTCATCCTGTCCAAGTTGTTGGTCATTTCTGTAGGGTTGGATTCAGGTGTTGGTCTGTTAAAATGGGACAACTCTTCCTCATCCTTCCCACATCAGCCCTGAACATCCCACCCAGGATGTTCAGGTGGTTCTGCGAAATGGGATTTCTGAATCGCAGAATGGGATGCGCAGAGGAGAGGTTTCCTCTTCAGCTGGCAGAGGAATCTTTGCTGGGTAGAACTGTTTGGCTCATGGAAGACATCTCCTGGATCCAATATATGTTTTGTAATTGTTTTTTCCTGCTGACGTAGTGTCTTTTAATTGCTTAGTTTTTAATGTTTCGTTTTTGTTCTCTATTTTGGCACCTGGTTGTTATAAATTACTTTGTGTGGATATACTGTATTAAAAATGAAGCAAACTGGCAAGAGTTTAAATGGCTTCAACAAGTGCAAAGAATTGGCAAGACTGATGTAAGCAGCACCAGCTTTCATGTGATTGCTTTCATCATGCTTGTTGTGTGCTGTGTCTTTCTTTATCTTGCTCTGTTGCTCAATTTTTTAAATGAAATCAACGTGCTTTAGGTTTGGGCTGTGAACGCATCCATTTTTGGTTAAGCTAAGCAGTTTAACCCCCTAAAGATGACGTCACTTTAATTTGTATGGAAATCATGTGCAGGGGGTGGGAAGATTTCATTGATCCCAAATCTGCCTGAGCAGTTTGGTGGACATGCTGTACAAGGGATGTGGTCTTTGATATTAGGGCGATAGAAAGACAAATGCCATAAAGTACAGAGAATACTGTAAGCTGTTTGTATCCTCACTGATACCACTGTAGTATTAACATCTACTTTGTTCTATATTATGTTTTCTTCCTTTATGACCCGCCAGCTCCAGAGAAGGATTAACTCAGTTCAGAACTTTATGTTCTTCTTTCTGATTTAAAGCATGCATGTACACACCCTCTAGAGAGGCTTTCCGAAGTTGTCTTAAATATGTTCATGATGGCATAGTTCTTATATATAATCATTGGCAAGCATTATGATTTATGGTTGCCTATTATAGAAATTTTATCGTCTTGTATTTCCATAGAACAGCCATCTCATATTAATTGCCCATGTGTGTGCAGGAGCTAGATAGAACCTGAGAATTTCAACATACGCAACAGAAGGGAGATACATTCCATACTGGCCAGCAGAGGAAGACATCTTGGACATGAATAGGGTTTTGGCATTTGTGATAAAATGAGTCCCCAAGCTCTTCACATATCCAAGATGGAGTTTATTAGGTTTTAGACTATGATAGAAATGTGGCTTCTTGTGCTTGCAAAAGGCCACCTGTTTGTTTTCACTCCCTGGGACCCGGATGGGAAGAGACAGATTGCCCGCGTACCTGGAGGAACTCTCCGGGCTTTGCTCCCCGCGCACATGGAGAGACGGACAGCGTGCGGCGTGCTTGGCAGGTGGGGCCAGGTCCTGATAATGGGCTGGCCCTTCCTGCCTCGTCGTCATTCCTGTGCTCTCGGAGGCTCCAGGAGCAACCTGATGGCGCGGTAAATTTTAAAGTTTTGGGCGGGGCCATGGTGGCCTAAGGGGTGAAGAGGCTGAGGTTGACTCCTGGAATGTCGGTAGGTCAGCAGTTCAAGGTCTGAGTGCGGCACAACGGAATGAGCTTGAGTTGCCACTTCTGGCATGGATAACATTCCCTTAAACAGTAATTACATCACTTATCTGTGCTACTGCACCATGCAGACCATTAGACCATAGTGAAATATTCTAATGGTTAAATAAAAGTGGCCCTGTTTTACAATCCAGCACAGTTGTCTGTCTCATTATTTGGGGGATTCAGGGGGCAATATGAGGCACCATGCTTCCTTAGAATGACCAGTGTTGTTTACACCAAATACTGGGACCTGATTGGATGTATGCTAATTAGCCAGGATCAGCTCTTACCTGGTGAGAAGTAAGCACATGGCTTTAGATGAGAGTAGGAAGTTCGAATCTGGTGGTCGACAAGAAAACACCAGAGTGGGGAGAGAAAAGCCATTCCAACAGGCTTTATCTCCCTGACTCTTCAGTATGGTAACTTAGAACAGATAGTTAGATTATTCTAATTAGGGGAGGAAATGTCTGAATGCATTCTTTCTCTAAAAGCAAATTTTGATTAGGTTATTTTTCTATGCTGAGATCTGTAACCTGATTCATCAAGAACCATTCTACAACTTCAATAAAGCTACTTTCTTCATCAACGTGTGTTCATTGGGATGCAGGGGTAAGCCAGAATCCTCCAGATAATGCTACCACAATACCTCTCCAATATTAAATTGGCTGGGCACTGTACACAGACAAGTCCCAGGTTTGTTTCAGCTGGATGTGGGCTGAGTGGTCAACATAGGATCCTTGCCATGAGTTTTGGGTGAGTTTCTAGAGGGGATTGTAAATAATTATCCTTGGAAGGGAGCACTGGAAAGGTCCCAAAGCAGAGGTGAGGACCCGTATGTAACACAGCATTTCTAGCAGCTGAAGCAAAATAGCATTTATTGATAATTATTTTCTTCTTGTATTCTTTAGGTAAAAGCATTTTGTGATGTTGATAAAAATAAAATCACAAAAGGATTTTACACGTACGAAGAATCTAAGGTAAGCAATAGTCCTGATTAATCCATGAGCTAAAATTCTACATGTGGTCTGCAATTGTTTAGTTGGGTCTGTGATTCTTGTCATCTCTTGATAGTGTGGAAGTGATGGGAGAAGTCAGACTCAACATTGAAAATGTTAATTGTCGGGAGCAGAAAACGTAGTCAGTAAATGTATGATTATCAAATTCAGTTTGAAATGATATTTGTAACCAGTTTTAAGTTATTGCTTTGGGTAATTCATTGGTCAATGGCATAGCTGTGGGTATGAAATGCAAAAAGTAAATTTTATGATTATTGATGGTGAGAGAGAGAAGGGAGACAATCTCTTCCTAGCCTTTGCTTAGATATTTTCAAGCTGATCTTTCTGGTCATATAGCATGAAACCTGTGGAAGTTCTTGTTTCCTTTATAAAGTTGCTCGGCTACTGGGGATTCTAGCCCTGGAGTTCTCAACCTTTTAAAGCCAGGGACTGGGTCATGCTCCCTCAGATAGATTTGGGGGCCGGAGGGCCATTTTGCCCTTCCTCCACCACATGGCACTTCCTGGTGTGGTGGAGGTGGTGGTGGGGCCACATGAAATGATGTCATGGGCCACATATAGCCCACAGGTTGAAAATACCTGTTCTAGTCCATGAGATTTCATACAAATGAGCTAGAACCTGAGGGTTTCAATGTATGCAACAGAAGAGAGATACATTCCATACTAGCTGAGGAAGATATCTTGGACAGATAATATTTCTTCTTTGTAATATATAATTTTTTGTGTGATTACTGGCTGGCCTACTGTCATGTGCTAAAAGGCTTCCCAGAAAAACTGATATTTTGGGTAGCTATCACATCTGTGGCTTGTAGCTGATGAAATGGCTCTGTTCCATTCCTAGGAAGTAGGTGGCCTCTTTCAGTTTGCTTATGAAGGCTGTCACCTTGTGTGAGAATAAACTCTGGTAGAAGAAACTAAACACTTTGGAATAAAAGGTCCTCTTTTTAAAAGGACCTGTCTTAGAAGTACAGAATGGAAAAGAATCAGAAGCCATGCTAGATTTTCAAATGAACATTACTCTCTAGGAAATCCAGTTCATGCTCCTTTTCCCCTACTTCCTTCTGCCTAACATCAATGTTGAATGAAGGACTGTGAAATGATCATAGGGAGGAAAATAGAATGGTGTAGGATTTTTTTTTTGTGAATTGACTTCTCCTCTGTCAATAAATTATGTCAGTAGAAGGGGGGAGTGTTGTCCCTGGGGATGGACCTTGTTCCTGCTGACGCCAGTGGGAATTTTGCTACTCACTTATGAGGTACAAGGATTTTTGATCCTCACATGAAGAGGCCAAGTTATAAGTCAAAGGAAGTGGGAGATCTTCGGGGGTGTAATTTATTCCCTGTTTGTGTGGGTGTAGCAGCCTTAAATGCTCTTTGCTCTCAAAATAATATTGCTAGATTTATTGGTATTCATCTCCAGCAAAGATGAACCAAAGGCAGCAGAATTAACTTGTTGCAGAAAACCGTGCAGAATCTTGGGCTTTGAAATGTGGCCCTAGAATGCAAGGTAACAAAAATGTGTTTTTTTTTCTCTTCAGGAAACCCCCAAACCCAAGATCCCAATCCTACACTTCAAGGATGCTTCTCCACCTTTCATTGTTTGCATGAAGTTGGTGAGCATATTCTCATACTAAGCCGACTGTGTGAAATCCATGACAGGTTAAAAGCTGTGATTTCATTTCTGAAAGAAAGCATTTTAAAGAAGCATGTATCATAGGTCAAGATATTCTGGGTTTTATTTTGAAAAATAAAAATGTAAACATTAGGGTTTGGGCAAAGACTGGAAGGTTTCTCCCCTTAAGCTTGTTAAATTGTTAAACATGAGCCAGTGAAGTCACTGTTGCCTTAAAACCTGCAAAGGCCTTCCTTCTAGCCTGAGTTTGCCTGCAAGCCAAAATTGCCTGCAAGCCAAAATTGGTAAAATGGCAATAGTTGTGACTCTTACATATTGCCCTGTAACACTTATGAAACAGCAAACATATTTCTATTAGATAACTTAATGATTGTAAAGAAGCATATCAAAGCTTTAGTTATGCTAAAAGGGAGGGAAGCTAGAAATGTCATCAGGTGCACAGAAGACTAGCAGCATAATCTGTGTTGTGCAAACATCTGCTTTGCTATTATAAAAAGACTGTAAAGGATTACATGGGCCATTTACTCTAATCCTTTCCCTGCATTGTGAGAGGGAAAGTAGTTTCTAAATTTTCCTTTAGAGTTGCTTACTGGATACCATGGAAACCTTCTCACTGTGGGAGTGGGACTCACCATCTTGAGCAGACTGTTCCACTGCTTATCAGTGGAGGTGCCTTCCTACTCACCCAGCCAACTATTCTTCCTAAAGCGCATCTCTGTGTTTTTACATCTGGCCTTGTTAAGTGTAACTTCTTCAGCAATGTCAGTAAACAAGTGGCAGAGAAACCTAAAATTCCCTCTTTCAGAAGAGAGTTGATGGGTAAAGAGCTACGTATGTTAAAACCATAGATTAAAGTCTTACATCTGCCATAGACACCCTGTGCTACCCTAGGAAACAAAATGATCTCTTGGCCACAGACCACCACCCTCTCCCATCTGCATTTGGGAGCATACAGACCGAAAAGACCCTCCTTTTAAGTAGGTAGGATATAATGATTTATGTCTTTATGGAACCACATTGAACAGTCAAAGCTGTGTATCCATATCAAGTAATATTTGCCCAAATCTTGTTGTGTAGTTACACCAGTGGAAAAAGAAATGGAATAACCCTCTTAATTACTGTGTCCCCATATTAGATTCATGGTTGTGTATCAAGCCACTCAGCTGGTATGCTAATGAGGAATCCAAGAATGGATTTATTAATTAACACATTAACAATGGTGGAAATGGCTGCACATTATGCAAGTCCCCTTTTGCTAGAGAACAAATGTGGGAACAGGCTTTGGGCATTGATTACAAAATACATTTGAAATAGATGAATTACAGTGAAATAGATGTTGTGAAGTGAGCAAAAGGCAAGTGTTACTTCCAGACATCTACTGTCAGGAAACATTGTCCTAGATGATGTAGATATGTTGGTAAGGTCAACAGTAAGATGCCACTGTACATGTGGTTACTGGATATTGTTATGATGCCTTGGAGATGAATATAGGTTAGTCAAATATCATATAACAATAGAGCAATTGACTAATTGCTTCTTAACTCTTCTGAAGCAGCTCGAACTACCTTTGGCACTTCATGTCAGTAAATCCCAGTTTTAAAAATACTCCAGAGCCGCTGCAGGGCTTGCCAAGTGGAAATGCCTTTCTTTTCTAACTCCTCCACTTTCCCTTTGCATGAAGCAGACAGTGGTTTGCTTTGCATCAAGCTTGAGCGGAAAACCTCACCCAACCTCTTTCCACCAGCCCCTCACCACCAAGAAAAATTATACTGTGGTTTCTAGTGGTTGGGTAAGTCCTTTCATTGCAGACTTGATGGCAGAGGAAATGGTTCTGAAACTGGTTAAAACTTGCTCGAAGGAGTTGAACTCTTGCTACTCTGAGGTGATATTATGCAGACGAAGGATAAATCCAAGGATTCAGATGTATTTTTTGGCCTCTTGAACTTTCGTTTCTGCACAAGCCACGTATGAAAGAAGGAGATGAAAAACAAACCTACCACATTGCCATGTATTTAATTTCCTAAGACAAGCCCGCCCTCCTCCTTCTCTCTCAGCTGACAGTCCTAAAGGAGATGGTGGGAGAAGCATTGTTCTAAGCTTGGCAGGCAAATGAATGGGGATCGGCAGTTGATAGAAAGAAGTGGTGGTGGTGGGTGGAACATCTCCCAGGCAGCTTTATATCAGAGTTGGCCTTGTGGGGCTGTGTTCACTGCTGTTAGGGGTCATATTCAGCATCAGCAGCATACCCAGGAGACGGCAAAGCAATAATATTGTATTTGTTCTGTCCAGTATTTTGCTGATTTGTAGGACTGTAAAGCCCTTGCACTGGTTGTAAACTGGCTAGAAAAATGCAAGGTGAGGCAAAAATACACTGACATGTTTCAAATATTTAAATATGTGCCATAAAAGAGATATGGTGGGAATTGTTTTTTGGATCCCTTGAGAATCTAATGAGATATGGTTTTAAATTACAGGAAAGCAGGTTAAATGTTAAGAAATACAATGTAAACTGCTCAGCAATTGAACAAGCTATACTAGAAGACTGTAATCTACTTCCCTTCGAAGGACAGTGTGGGCAGATAATGACATAAAGACAGATAAGCTTTATAAGTTTCATGACAACACCTACACAGATCTAGTCATAGACAATAGCCAGAATCCTAGGTTTTCAAAATATAGGCTGCTTGTGTTTCAGTTATAATTTGGGACCCCCAAAATATCAGCTGCCGCATATTCAATATTACTCAGCTGGGTCATCTGAAGCATTTTATTTGCTGAGCTTTTACCTGGTGTTACCTTATCCTCCTGGCCGACCACAGTCACCTACTGACACATGTCTGTGGTATAGATGGCAAAAGGTTTAAAGTTGAACATAAAGAGCTCATGAAAAATTGGCCTCTCAAGGGACTTAAAAGCAGTTATTAAAAAGAATAATCATCCGGCCCCATCACTCCCTGGCAAATAGAAGTGGAAGAAGTGGAAGCAGTGACAGACTTTACCTTCTTAGGATCTAAGATCACTGCAGATGGAGACTGCAGCCATGAAATAAAAAGACGCTTACTTTTTGGGAGGCAAACTATGAGAAACCAAGGCAGAATAATAAAAAGTAGAGACATCACCCAGACCAACAAAAGTCCACATAGTTAAAGCAATGGTATTCCCAGTAGCAATGTATGGTTGTGAGAGCTGAACCATAAGGAAGGCTGAGAGTAGAAGAATAGACACCTTTGAACTGTGGTGTTGGAGGAGACTCTTGAGAGTCTCCTGGACTGCAAGGAGATCTAATCAGTCAATCCTGAAGGAAATCAACCCTTACTGCTCCTTGGAAGGACAAATACTGAAGCTGAAGCTCAAGTACTTTGGCAACCAAATGAGAAGACAGGACTCACTTGAGAAGGCCTTGGTGCTGGGAAAGACCAAAGGCAAAAGGAGAAGGGGGTGGCAGAGGATGAAGTGGCTAGATGGCATTGTGGATGCAATGGGTGTAGAGCTGTGTGGGCTGCAGAGGACAGAGCCTGGCGTTCGGTGGTCCATGGGGTAGTAAAGGGTTGGACTTGACTGCAATTGAACAGCAGCAGCAGCAACAACAGGAAGGCATTAGATAAAACAGGCATTTGCAGATAAAAAGGGGCTTAAGATTATTCCTACTTACAGCAAAGTGCATGGAGGGCTAACATGGGTGCTCAGTTGACTAGGATGGACAGGAAAGTTGTAGGGAACAGATACAGAACTAGATGTAAGCAGGATTCCGTAAGAGAATTCCTGTAGGTGAAGGAAGAGAGGGGATCTGTGTGGCATTTCAGGGTGGTTGTATTTAAAAACCATGGATGTGAGGGAGAAGGTGGAGTGTATCAAGCGGACAGTCTCACAGTAAGGCATTCCAGAGCAGAGGGGATGCCAGAAGGAATGGCTTTTATAGGTCTACACTCTCCTGAGGGGAGTCACAGGCTTGTGTTCACAAGAGCTGAGCAGGGTTGTTGAGGACAGGACATAATCATAGGGTTGCCAAAGATTGAAGGTGACTTGATGGCACATAACAACAATAAAGATGAGTGTCTTCAATTTGAGTACCAGGAAAATGGGAGGAGCAAATAAAAACCTACTTAAGGTGTGGCATAAATGGGGAGGCACATTGGATTCATCAAGTTTAGTTTTCATTCACAATTCTTGAGCAGTGAATAGAGAATGGAAGATTCAGTAAAGCCTGGCTGACAGGCATTTTTACCTCCATTTTTTAAAAATTCAGTGATCTGTTAGTAGCATAGCCTTTGGTCAGGTATGGAAAAATGTAGGGTTCACTAGGTGCTGGATCTCCTCATCCCTCACTGTTGTTCTTCTGTTGTATCTGAATCCGAATATAGGCAATCCTCATGGCGATCAGCCATGAAGATTGTCCTGAGAATATAATGCAAGCACCTTTCATCTGCCTTCCATGTTGCAGCATGTCACCTGTACTACTGATCCAGTTCTGCAAGTCACTTTCTGGTCCTGAGCCCTTCTGGCATGCAAAATCTTTATCAGCCCCAGGCCAGTATTAGTGAAGCTGCTGCCCTCCATCAAGATGGATTCAAGTGGGATTTAACCCACTTGGGGACCATCACCCTTCCCTATGGATTTTGGCAGCCATGGCTGTTAGTCCTCAGGGTTATCAGGTTAGTTAAACCCGCCTGACACTTGGTATTGATTTGCTGACAGCATGGTCTACTGTATTGCCATAGCAGGATAACCTGGCCAGACTCGACATCCCTCATTGTTGGTTGAGCTATTTATTCTTGATTGGACATGTAGTCCAGTGGCATCTGGTTTGGTTGACCCTTTCATTGGACCAACCCTAGGAAGACTGAGAACTCCCTCACTATGGCAGCATTTGGACATTTACTGTGGTGGGTCCTTCCATTGTTCTCAACAACGGTGGAGCCTATTTCTTTTAATACAGATAAGGATCTGCTATGTCTTGAATTATGTAAAATTGAGTTGTATAAAGCTAGCCCAGGGCTTGCTCTGGTTGGGTACTGACTCCTCAGATTCTAAGGCTGAAGTCTTTATCATGTGATAGAGGTCCCTCTTTCAACTGAAGATGGAAGGGCTTAAACTTGGCATTGCTTCTGTAGTGTTCCATCTCTTTCGCTAATGTATTCATAAATGGTAGCAAATTGGTATCCATCCACAAATCAAAATTTTCCATGGCAATTTTATTTCATTTGCTGCTGCCACCCTTCATTTTTTAATTACATACATGTATACATCCATACATTACAGGCTTGATCTTGTCCAGGTATGCATTTGCAGTATGATGACCAGGATTTTGCCTCTTAAATGTTTTCTAATTCAGTATCCTGCATCTATGTGGGATGCTGTAATTTATGATCGGTGTCATGGTCTGCCTGGCCAGTGGGTGACGTGATCTAAATGGCTAGAAAACCAGAAGTTGTGCTGAGTGTTCTTGTGGAGATGCCTACTCATCCAGGCACTCCTCCCTGAATAATGATGGCAAGGACTAAATCAAAGAATGAGTAGACTTTGCCTTCTGTTCAGAAGAGGAAGCTGAGTTACCTGTCAATTAGTAATAAATGTATGAAGTAGAAAAAGGTCAAAAGATTGTGTTGGTTGATAATAGTGCTGGCTGAGGCCAATGGAAAAAACTGTGGTTTTATCATTGTAAACTAACAAACCTATAACTGAGCCTCCAAACTCAGGTACCTTCTTCAGTGTCATACTTGCTATGTGGAGGCCACCAAACACATTGTCCATGCCTCAGAAAAGGGAAGATAATGGTCAGGGAGATCATGTTCACTTGAGGAGGAGGAAAGCATTTTGGGTATCATGCTTGGCAAGCAGGAAGTATCTTGCTCAAATGTTAGTTCTGTATGTGAACGATGCAGTTAAATATTGGAGACTGAACAGGATTTGGGGGAGCCTTATTATTCTGGCAAACTCTTGAGAAACAAATGCCTCTAATTCTAGAGATGAAGAAAAGGTTTCTCTATCCCCACATCTTCAAAATGCTTAGTCTGTAATATGAGGTGGTGTGTGAGGATGCAAGAAACAGGCTCTCTTTAGCTTTACGTGCTTGGAAGAGCTTGGCTATTTGCTTTGGAAGCACTTGAAACCACTGGGTGGAACGACTGCAGCTGCCAACTGTCCAGTGCACCTTCCCTCCTGCAAGCAGCTTCCTGGCTAGCTTGTTTTGGCTTTCCCTTTAAAGTCAGACATTCTGAGATGAAATAATTGCCTGCTATGTTCCCTACTGGCTATTTCAATAAAACAGAACCCGCACGTGGAGGCAAAAGGCACCAGTTGGATCAAGCCAAGAATGTGGCTCTCCATGTTTCATTGTGTATCTTTCTGTAAAGCATTGTGGAGAAAAAAGAATCTTGTCTATTGATAGCCTGTAATTCAGTTTGAGCCTATATTACCACTGAGCTTTGATATCCTTTCATGTTGACCAGATTCAGGGAGAGAAACACAAGGTCTGCAGATTGCTCTCGTTCTTTTTCACAAGCTTCTTTTGATTTTCTTTGATGCAGCCTAACTGGTGAGGTTTTGAGGGCTCCAGTGCCTCCTTTGGTTTGGGCTTACTTTGAAGTTGGCCTCCAGAGACTTGATGATGACTTACATATAAATGGAACTATTCAGATATACAGGTTGAGGACGAGTGAAAGTGTACACCACTATCAAAACATTTCATTAAACGGTCTTGCCTGCTGTCTGCACAGTATCATCTCTTTCCATGGTAAAAACTAAATTTTAGGTTGCTTCCCCTTCTTTTGGCCATGTGGAGGACTGAAGGATTGCTCATATTTTCATATTCTTGGTCCATTTCTAGGAAGGTTAAGATGAGCAAAATTCATGTAACTTTCAAAGGCCTGGTAAAACAAACCACTTTTGGTCTTAAGCATTTTCTTGAGCCTTTGCAATCAAAGTCTTTTGAGCTGAAGAGGTCCCGTACTCATTCAAACCATCAGCAAAGTCTATCACATAATGTCTTGAAATGCATGATTCAAAAGTTTGAATGTTAAAAATGTCTTGAAATGCATGATTCAAAAGTTTGAATGTTAAAAAACTTACTATGTAGTAGGGCTAGCGGAACACTCACATTCTACTTTCATATGGTAATAGTGGAAGTACAGTGGAACTCCAGGTTACGGATGCTTCAGGTAACGGTAAACTCGATTTATGGAAAGAAATCCATTGAAAGTAATGCCTCGGCTTACAGAATTTCTTTGGAACATTTTTGTTTCCAATGGGAAACCGTGCTTCGCTTTATGGAATTTGTTTTCAATGGATTCCTGTGGGAAACCACACAGTGCATTCCTATGGGCGCTTTGCTTTAAGGAAAAATCGCTATAATGAAAACCCCAGAGAACAGATTAATCCTGTAACCTGGGGTTTTACTGTAATTCTTCTTTTTACTCAATTTTTTTAATTACATGATGGCAATTGTTATAAGATTTCCAGACACAAGATACATTTTTGTTTCCTATGGGAGACCGTGCTTCGCTTTACGGAATTTGTTTTCAGTGGATTCCTGTGGGAAACCACACAGTGCATTCCTATGGGCGTTTTGCTTTAAGGAAAAATCGCTATAAGGAAAACCCCAGAGAACAGATTTTTATTTATTTATTTTGTCCAATTTGTTATCCCACCCCAATTAGGTAAACCCAACTCTGGGCGGCTTACAACACTACCAAAAAAGACATGACTTAAAACAACAGTACATAGTAAATATCCAGCCAATCTGGCACTCCGACATGCCTTGTACATATTAAAATTCAATTCATCCATTACAATTAAGACTACAATTAATTAAATGTTAAAAATTTAGTTAAAATTAAGTTAAAAAATTAAACTTTAAAAATTATACTTACACAAGTTTCAAAAAGGCAATAGGTCAGAGCAGGGGGGGGTGGCTGACTCAATTAGATCAGCCACCCAGCATGAGATCCAACATTCTTAGATCCCCACACTTGCCCGGCCAGCCAGGTTTTAAGGCCCTTCCGAAAGGGTAGGAGCTCTGTTTGTACGCATAGTTCGATTGGCAGGAGGTTCCACAGGGCCTGTAACCCGGGGTTTTACTGTATTTCTTCTTTTTTCTCAATTTCTTTTTATTACGTGATGGCAATTGTTATAAGATTTCCAGACACAAGATACAAACCAGTTCTGAAATGTCTGTCTTCTCCTGATTGCAGCAGAACTTGCCACACACATTAGGATCTAAGCTAGAAATAGTGTTCAAAGTGAACCAGAGGTTTTTCTCTCTGATAAGAGAAAAGTTATCCAGATTTTTTAAATTGATCTTCTGCTCCCTCCACTTCCCATTGAGGTCCTAAAAACCTGCAAGGTTACACTTACTTTGTTTTTAAATGTAGTTTACTTTTATTTATTATTTATTTACTCCAATTTCTATACCGCCCTACTCGGCTGGGCCGACTCAGGGCGGTTCACAAGCACAGAGTAAACAGCAAATTCATAGACACATCACATAAATATACAATATATAACTCAACATCGTTCCATCACAAAAGTTCTGTAAGCATCAATCTCAACAACAATAAAACTACAAAATTCATCAAATATGCACAAAAAAAATTTAACAATTGTCGAAAGTCCTGGCACCACCGCAGCCCTTGAACATAGCCTCCGGAAGAGGTGGAGGGAGTCCCGGCTGGGCACGGCGGTAGTCTCTTCCCCCGGCCGCAGGTGTGTTCCATGGCGGCGGGGCGAGGAATGCTCTGCCGGGGGAAGTCCTGCCGCTACCGCGGCCAGGGAGGCTCCTTTTTCCTTCCTTCCTCCCGGCCGGTGACGAGGGCCGGGAGGGCGCGGCAGCAGCAGCAGCGGCGGCGGCGTTTTCGGGCTTCCCTCGCCTAGGGAAGCCCCTTTTATCTTCCTCCCGGCCGGTGACGAGGGCCGGGAGGGCGCGGCAGCAGCAGTGGCGGCGTTTTCGGGCTTCCCTCGCCTAGGGAAGCCCCTTTTATCTTCCTCCCGGCCGGTGACGAGGGCCGGGAGGGCGCGGCAGCAGCAGCGGCAGTGGCGGCGTTTTCGGGCTTCCCTCGCCTAGGGAAGCCCCTTTTATCTTCCTCCCGGCCGGTGACGAGGGCCGGGAGGGCGCGGCAGCAGCAACAGCAGCGGCGGCGTTTTAATTTAAATAAGTCTCTTAGGCATCAGCAGTTCTAATTCAAAGGTGTTTTGCAATAAATAATGGCACTAAATCTTGTGCTATATTAATTAGGTTTGGTGAACGAGCCAGAAATTCTTGACTCATATCTTACCAGTCTTCTGAACTGTTCTGAACACTTATCAAAAGTCGTGTAAAAACAAATGTTATGTGTGTAGTTCTCTCTTCATGCACTGAAGCAATAGCTTCTTTGTTGTTAGTAATCTAAATGATGAGGGTATTGTTTGAGGTTATTCTCCCTGACAACATAAATTACAAGTTCTCTGAAATTAAAGGCTCAAAGTAAGTGCTGAAGTTGACAATGATGTCACCTTCTTTACTTGCCAATCACAACTGTGGACATGTAGTAGGGATGGCTCATCATCTTATACCATAAGGGATGTGTGAGTAGGCGCAAAGTTCCTCTTTATACAATAAACAGAGTTTAAAGGATCATTTGTAAACAGTGTTAATAGCTAGGCTGCTTGATGAAAGGCCAGAGAACATGACTGCTTCGTTGTGCAAAATCCACTAAATCACTGGTACACTATGTTGTCATCCTATTTTTAAAGTTTCTTATAATTCAAGGCTTTGTGGCTCAAGAATGCTAGTGTTCTTCAAAAACATTGTTGTTTTTTTAAAATTTCTTCAAGTAGGTCTATGCCTCATTTACATGAGCAAACCTTGCCATAACTGGCTTTTGCTAGTAGCCTACAATGGGCAAGATCATTGCTGATGGGCAGCTTTGCTCCCACCTTTTCTCTCTGACCCACCATCTTTAAACTCCTGGAATAATTATCATCTGCTTTTTCCCATTTGCTTTCTGCTGCAGTTACTTTCATCATCATTCTTCATGTTTTCTATTAATCATCTCCTTGCACAAGTTCAAGAACTTATATATGAACTCTTGTTCTTTCTTTGTTCGTGTCAGATGCACCACCAGCATATGACATATAAAACTAAAATTAACACATCTAAAAACAAAATAGAATTAGCAAAGACTAGATGACATCTCCCCAATATCGGGCCACTTCAACTGCATTTCCTCTTGCCAGCATAAGGTCCTCTTTCAGTGCACGTTGAGGGGCATCATGTGCATTGTATAATATGGGAGATAGTTTGTACTTCTCTGCATTCACACAGGCTGTTGTCTACAGGGAAACCCCTTTCTCAGATTTGCCCTTGATCTTCCTACCCCTGAACGCAGTCTATTTAAAGCTTTCTACACAGGCCATGGTTGTTCTTGGCCAGGTGCTAGAGAGCCATGTGGTTCTGCCCAGTTATCTGGTAGTTCCTTGCTTGCCTTCCATAGGTCTAAGGTATGGTCTGGTTGTTCGGAGGGGCAGAAATTATTAGGAAATTGTGCCTTGATTTCAGTTTCTGCTTGGTGGTTGGTGATCAAATAGCAGGTGTGTCTCCAAGAAACTTCCTTTGACCCACTCTTTCTGAGCAGCACTTTCTTGATGGGATTTTGGTGGACTATTTGTAGCAGGGTTGGGTTTAGGCAACCAATCTAGCAGTTTCATTTAGGGCCACATCCACCTGCCCTGCATGCTTGGTCTGCACCACACTGGACTCACATACTCTCCTGGAGAGTAACATAAACCTAGCGCAGAAGTTCTTAATGTGTGTGGTTGGGCACCCCAACTTGTGCCTGTTATTTTCCTCAAAATATTGTTCCTGGGGAAAACCTGGTGTTTGACATTAAAGCAACGGGTCTTGAAGGTGAGAGTTCGATCCAGGGTAACTTCCAGGTATCTCGGGGTGAATGCCTGGTGCCATTCCAAGTCACCTGCAAACTTCTTGATGCAACTCTTGTTGATCTGCTCCCATTCACATGATTGAACATACAATTCACACTGAATTCATTTGTGCTGGAGACATGGGAGAATAGAGACTTAGAATCTGAAGTTGCTTTCTCTGCATGGTGGGAGGGAAGGTCTCCTAAATCAGTTTATTCCAGGAGTGAGGTGGGAGTGATATATATACTCTGCAGAATACAGACTCAAAGACTCTGAGTGTATCTGCAATGCTTCTTTGAAAGGCATCAGATGAACTATAGAAATGTATACTCTCTCCCTGCCGCATTCTGTGGTGTGAAATGAGCCCAATCCATGATCACAACACAAATAAGAATTATCTTAAGTGGAAATCTGTTGCAGTCAAACAAGTCCTCATCCAGAACATGGATTCCTTGATTCATTTATGGGAACCTTTGTCTGGGCTCTTAAATTTCTTATCTAGAGAAACAGATAAGAAATGAACAGATTTATGATTAGTGGATAATAGTAGTTTAGATATCTGGCTGTGGAGCCAGAGGCTGGGAGTTCAATATCCCACTACAGCTTCTGGGAGAACTTGTCTGTGAAGTTATGGGCAAGCTACATAGTCCCAGGGTGCCCCCTAGAAGAATACACTTCTGTGTATTCTTTACTCATAAAGCACTAGAAAGTGTTGCCATAAACCAGAATGGATTTGACAGCGCATAATTACAGTGGTACTTTGCTTAAAGAGGATAATGTGTTCCACAGGATTGCTCTTTAAGCTATATGCTTTTTAAGCGAAGCACATTTCCCCATAGGAATGCACTGAAAACCAAATATTCTGTTTCAGACAAACCTAAAGTGGCACCCACACTCCATTTTAATGCAGTAATCCCTCCCAAACTCCATTTTAAAAAACCTCCAACCCCACTCCCAAATTGAATCACATACTCCTTACATTTCCACTGCTTGGGAAATCCAAAACTGTTCCAAAAAATCCAGGAATGGAACTCAAAAAATGGTCATGTGCCTCTTCAGGGCTTTTGGACAGTCTCGCTGCCTCCCCCAGGGTGGGAGCAGGCTTTGCGGAGCCCGAGCAGTCCGCTTTTAAAATGTTCTGCTGTCTCCCTGCACACCCAGGACTTATATTTCCATTGCCATTGGGGATGCGCAGGGGCAGTGATCACACATTTCTTCAGTCTCTGCAGCCTCCCAGGGTGGGAGCAGGCTTTGCTGAGCCTAAGCAGTCCATTTTTTTAAATTTTCCGCTATCTCCCCGCTTGGTTGCAGCAGCAAATCCATGGCTCTTGCAGACTCCCATTGGCGCATGGTGCTGACATCAGCTCCTGGTTTCCTGGTGGAACTTTTTTTAAAAAAAGACTGCAAAGCCAGCTCCCACCGTGTGGCAGCAGAGACTGAAGAAATGTGTGATCGCCACTGGCCCTGCCCACACGTGCCCTTATGACAATAGAAATGTAAGTCCTGGGTGCATGGGGAGGCAGCGGAAAGTGGTCACCTGGCGCTGAAGCACGAGCTCTCAAAGCACCAAGGACAAGCTTCCCACCACCTTGGGATGTGGCAGAGGCTGTCCAAAACACTTGGGGAAAAGCACCAGCGCTGCCACCGCCACGGTGACATATCATGACTTCTGGTGGTGCAGGCGGCTTTTCTGAGAAAATCCCACTCGCTAAGGGATTTAGTCGCTCTGTAAGGCGCTTGTTCAGCGAGGTTTTACTTTTTGTTGCTAATGGTTATATCACAATTCAAACACAATATATAAAGGTACATAGGTGCATATTTAACCATAGGGCAGTACACATTGACCACTAGTACTCCTTTTCTGTATATGATTTAGGTTAGTGAATTTTACCTGCTGACTTACAGCAGCCCTTTCAGGATTTCCTAGAACCCACAGGCTAAAATTTGCAGAGGGTGTTGAAGGCAGGACATTTTAGAGATCTCTCATTCATAAGATCAGTGGCTAAATGGCATGTAATGGCAAGAAGTGGAATGCTAGTCTCTTCTTTTGGAGGTATCCTGTGATTGTGCAGCTTCCCCAAAGCTACACAGGCTTGCACCATGTGGAATCAAACTCCCAATCTTTTGATATATGGCTAGTGAGGTATCCAGCCAGCTCTAATGGAAAAATAGGTACTGTAAAGGTTTCCCTTGCTCGAAAGCCAGTCGTATCTGACTCTAGGGTTCAGTGCTCATCTTTGTTTCAAAGCTGAAGAGCCAGCGCTGTCTGCTTCTGCAGACAGATCATGTGGCAGGCATAACTAGGCACGCGGAACACTGTTTACCTTCCCACCGAAGTGGTCCCTTTTGAACTGCTAGGTTGGCAGGAGCTGGGACAAAGACAGGAGCTCATTCTCAGGAATCGAACTGCTGACCTCCTGCCTTCCAGTCAGTATCTTAGCCATTTGAGCCACTTCAGTCCCTAATGGAAAATTTGGTTACATTTAAATTTCAGACACAAATGACAATGGCTGAAAATGCATTTGATCCACAGGTTTAACTAAAAGTTATATCTTTTTTTTATTTCCTCAGGATATGACAGATGGACAGTTTGAAGAAAATTTGAACATGTTGAAACTGAAAGAAGGTGTAGACTATTATCATTTTAACTGAACTGTGTGGTACACTGGAAGGCCTTTCACAGGAGAAAGGAAACAGAAAACACTATTTGTAAAGGTCTACAGTTGGCTACAGTAGTAATGGCATTACTGAACCAATTAAAATGGCTCTTTTAAAGCAAGTATTGGTATTGTTGTTCAGTTGCACAGTTGACTGGATGGACAATTGCATGCCAAGCACCTCTATCCTCCACCATCCTTCTCAACCTGCCCCCTACTCTGTGCCCATTGCATCAACAATACATTAACACACAGTATATATAGTATAAAGTGAGTATTGAGCTTTCTGGATACTTTGGCCTGCCAGAAAGATGAACAACTGGGTTCTATAGCAAATCAAGCCTGGTTTTCTTTCTGGAGGCAAAATTGATGAAATTGAGGCTGTCCTACTTTGGACAAGACTCTCCTCCTATGGGCAACTCATTTTGTGGGGAAACACAGCCAGTTTCCCTTGCATGGTCATCTAGAACAAAATGCAGCCCCACACTTTCTCACGGTGTTAGAAACACGGAGTAAACAACACGTGAGTAAGTCAAGTAAGTTGCCTGGCACGGAAAGCAACAGCTGGGCTATCCCTCAAATAAAATCTGTTACGCTTCGTGATACAAGAGTTTCAGATGCAAGGATTAAAGTGACCCCCCCCCCCATGTTATAACATCCTGGGGCAGAAAGAGAGACAAATGACCCTCCTGTTGTAAAACTTCTGTCAGACTCTTGTTTGAAAACAGTCTCAGTGAAGCTTTTGCCCTTACAGCCTGGAGATTAACAGTTTATGTAAGGTCCTTGCCTCTTGGCTTCTGTTGAGTTCTACTGTGGCAATAGGAACATAATCTCCATACAACAGCCACAGCTATGGTCACTCAAAGCAATGGTACACAGTTAATTATATTTTACAAAATTTACACCCTTGGCAAGGCAAGAGAGAATCAAGCTCATTATGTGGCTTAGCAGTAAAGCTTTTTTTTAAACAACAAAAAAGGTGGGGAGGATACTTCTTGTCCTATCATCATTCATGTTGTTTACAGTCTAAATGTTTTATTCTGTTTCTAATTTGTACTAGGAATGTAATTAAAGTGAAGTACATATTTTTATCAGTGTTGAGACAGCTGTAGAAATGAATACAAGTAATAAATGTGGCCAGCAAAGAGCCAGAGAGGATGTTAGCACAATGCCAGGTGTAGAGTTTTTGTATCAAACTTGGGAAAGGGGAGAGAGACGTTTAGCTTTCCTGTTTCTAAAGGTGGCATGGGCTCAGTATTTTCCCTCTGAAATCATACAGTGTATCTCTTCTAATCCCATTGTTTTGGTAACTTCCATTTAAGCCAAAAACATCAATAGTCCTTTCCTGTACATCGCTGTGTCATTTTGTCCAGTTGACATGAGCATTGAACCACATTTCTGCCCACCCCATTCCTCTTGTTTTCAACAACCCGAGTTGGGAATTCCTGCAGAACAGTGGGCTACGCGATGCATGACAGCGTAGCTTTCTTTTAGCAAGTACACAATGTGCCACTGATGCATTAAATATGTCATTGGAACAAGGCAAACAGCTGGGAAGACTGGATGCTGTGGTGGTTTGAGCCATTCAGTACCTATTTTAATGCAGTTTAGAGAAAGGAAACACAAAACTTCTTCAATCAGCCTTCATGTTGGGTTTGAAACACAAGAGAAGATCCTGTGGCCAAACTGCCATCTTGTGGTTACAGCTAATGGAGTGAGCAGAAAACAGATTCAAACAAAACATGTGGCTTAAAAACAACAACACAATCCTATGACACGTGCAGCTTCCAAAAGAAGACCTTTAACCGTATTAGTTTCTCTCTTTAACATTTCTAGGTGACATAGCGGGGAAGTGGATGACTCAATTCTGCTTTCTCTTTTGGATCTAGAAAGGTCCCCAAATTTCCAGTTATGTCCTCTGCAGAACAGATGGGGGGGGGGGGGGGAGAGAAGAGAATTAGTGATGACATAGCTAAATCTCATTTAAAATAAGATGCAAGTCATATTAGTCAACAAATAATTGACGACATGGTTAGTTTTTACTTATTGACTTCAAATATAAAATCATAACACAGATTTTCTTAGGGAAGGGTGGTTTGGGTACTTTTGCAATGGGATATTTTTGCAAACTACTACTATAATCTAGAGCAGGGGTGCCCAAAATTTTTGGGCTAGTGGCCAGTCACGTGGTTCAGGGGGCTGGTCACTAGGGCCTGGGTGCCGGATGCAGCACCCGACGCCAATTCATCCACCCCCCGAAGCCCTCGTCACTCCTGGAAGCAGGTGTGTTTTACTTCTGCTTCCGGGAGCAATGAGGGCTTCATGGGCTGGATGAACTGGCATCAGGGGCCACATCTGGCCCCTGGGCCATAGTTTGGGCACTCCTGATCTAGTGATATACATCTGCATTGACAGAAGCAGCTGTGCCTTGTGTTAGCCTTCTGCATGAGCACAGGAGTTAGGCAGTGCTCAACAGTTACTCATGTGCAGTTCCTCTACCCAGCAGCCTTTTGCTTTCCCAAGACGGGCAGTTGTTTTAACAGACTGTTTCTAAACTGTTGGATATTAGTGCCAGCTTTTCTGACTGTTTCTTTCCCAACTGTATAGAGACACAGAAATAGCATGCACAAATACAAACTTATTTTATGAAAGCAACTCTATAAACTCCCCCCCCCCCCTTAAAAGGCAAATCAAGATCAAGAGCACTGGTAAAAGATCAACCCTCCCTCCCCCACCCCATCCCCCGGCTTCAACAAGGCTGTCTATGTTTTCTCCAGATGCCCTGGTGAAAGATGAACTCTCAAACCAGGTTAGTACTGCATATTTTCATATACCCGCCCCCTTTTTTAAAAAAACCAGGCTAGTAGGAAATCAAACTGCTGTGAAAATGCCTCCTGCTTGTGGAGAGTAAAGGCCTATGCTAAATAAGGTCCTATGCTCAAGCATAAAGGGATGCAGATGTAGCTGTCACTCTTAGATCAGGCTGTCTTCAGATCTTTTTGAGACTGAGGAAATGCAAAACAGGTTTTAGGATGCTGCATTTTTTTGGTCTAGTAAAACTTAACTACAATATTTTCTTTGTAAATGGCACCCTACTGACACTTAGATTCCTCTGACGTGTCATTCTAACCCAAGTGAACATTAGACCATGAATCAAAGTGGGCTATGGGGGAGACACACGAGCACCAGCAGACAGAACAACATTGGAAGCTATCGGCACCAGACTTTCCTCAAAGGACAAGACCCAGCTCTAACTCAAGGGACATGTTGTTTTATGGTCTTGATACTGATTTTTCTCTCTTTTTGTATTTACATGTTGTGTTTATAAACTTGCTGTTTACTCTGTGCTTGTGAACCGCCCTGAGTGGGCCCAGCCGAGTAGGGCGGTATAAAAATTGGAGTAAATAAATAAAATAAATAAATAAAAATAATAAACATGGGCCTGCTTAAGGGTTATGCCTCCCTTTGGCCTCCCAAAAATGCTAATGGAAATACTATGCCACTGACCTCCTCTAACAAGATGTTTGACCAGAAGACTGGAAGGTCAGCAGTTCAAGTCCCGAGTGCTGCATACTAATGTTGGAATTTAATTAACTACTAGAAGTTAAGATGCTGAATTCAATGACTGGAAGGTCGGAGCTCAATTCCCAAGCACTGCATTACAGAGTGAGCTCTTATCTCTGTCCCAGCTCCTGCCAACTTAGCAGTTCAAAAGCAAGAAATTGCAAGTAGATAAATCGGTTCTTTGGTGGGAAGATAAACAGCGTTCCATGCACTCTGGTGTCTAGGCATGCCTGCCACATATCCATGGAAACGTCTGCAGACACAGCACTGACTCTCTGGCTATAAACAGAGATGAGCACTGAATCCTAGAGTCGGATACGATTGGCTTTCGAGCAAGGGCAACCTTTACCTTTACAATAGTTTGTTGTTGGGGGGGGGGTTGGGGGAGGAAGAAAAATACTATCCTGGTTCCAATTTTCAACTTTGTCTATTACTCCTCTAAAATTAGTACAGATTTCAGCACAAAATAATTTGAAATAAATTGATGGGTCCCAGGCAGACGGCCAGATTACACTCATTTGAAGACTTTGTCCTCTAGGTGGGGAGAACCCTTTTTAGAACATTACCTTGTCCTTCCATAGTCAAAATATCTCTTGCAATCACTTGGTGTTAATAAGGTTTTATCCATAAACACACTATATACCTTCATGGTGTTTCCACAGATGGGAACAGTTACTTAGTTCTCTGTCTTGTAGGTTTTTTTCCGTAAACGCTAACTCAGACCTAAAAAAAGTACACTAGTGCCTCGGATAAAAATGAGAATTGGTTCCACAAGTCTCATCGTTATCCAGTTTTTAACATTGTGCGATGCATTGATCGCGCAATGTTAAAAAAAAGCCCACGGGGGGGGGGGATCCATGTGTTGAATCCCCTCTGCCCTTTCCAAAGAGGCAGGCAGATCGCAGCGTGGGATTGGCACTTGGGTTGGGGGTTGAACCCGTGTGTGTGCCCATTCACCCCCCTCCAACCCAAGCGCCGATCATGCGCTTCAATTGCAACACCCGGGTAGGTCTGGGGACTTCAGAATCAGAGTGGATCGGGTCCCCCGACCTCCCCAGAGGCGGCAGGGAGCCCAAAATGGACGGGAAAAACTTTTTTTCACCCATTTCAGGCTCTCTGGCACTCCTGCCACCTCTGGGAAGGTCGGGGGACCTGATCCGCGCGGTTTCTGATGTCCACACACCTACCTGGGCAGTGCTGCAAGGCAAAACACCAGGATTCAAACTCCAGAGGTTTGCCTTACAGCACTGCCCAGGTAGGTCTGCGGGTGTAGGAAACCGTGTTCCCTTCACAAGCAAAGGGCTATTGGATGCTGGGATAGCCAATTGCTTGTGAAGGGAACCCCTGTGCCTGTAGCTGCAGGGTGGCTGGAAAGCCGACGGGGGACTCCGAGATATTACTGTATCAGCATCCACATTTTTCCTGTTAAAATTCAGAATGCAAAATCTAATAACTCCTTTTCATAAAACACACTTTTAAAGCCAGCTGTGCTATATTAATTCATGCTGGCTGTCTAGTAGCTGAACACCAGAAGTCTGGAATGTTTTCACAAGGAATGGGACGGGAGACAGTTATAAAGCACTTGCTTTCTGGCAACTCTACACATGTATGTGTTAAAGTGAGCTGAGCTAGGCTTTGAGCATGACATGAATATTTTTCTCTGAAATATTGAACCACAATAAATGTGTAGCATTATATCGTTCCTGAAATGATCCCAGAGCTATCCAGAGTGAATAATTGACTCTTTAAGATCTATACCTTGGTTACTAATTGCGGCGTGGGCACTTTCATTAAATCACAGAGTGAGTTACGCTGTGTCCTCAGAAATGGCAAATCTGCATCCCTGTTCAGAAAACAAAAAAAATAAATAATATGAAATATAATATCAGCTCAACAGATGTGAAGCACAGAATCATTTATTTCATCAGGGAATTGCCTTGAGGTAAAGTTAGGAACTGATGTCAGTAGTTTGGCAAAAAGAGTCAAAATATGCAAGTTGTTATGGCTATAGTCCACAAATGAGGCAAGCAAGCAGAAATGTAATGTAAACAGCTAGTTAGTTGGCTGTACCTCTGAGCTAGCCATAGGCCCCACATGGTCAAGCAGCATAAGAAACATCACATCTCTTGGCTGTGTTACTGCCAGACAATAAGCTGAGAGAATCCTTCCATCTAGATCAGAGTGATTGGATTTAAATCCAATGGCTTAAAACTTCAATAATTTAAATCACCACTCAGAACCAAGTGTATTTTTCCTTGTTGTAATCTTAGTGCGCGCGCGCGCGCGCGCGCGCGCACACACGCACACGCACACACACACACACACACACACACACACACACACACACACACACACACACACACACACACACACAGTGTTGACCATATTGCACAACTCCTTCCACATGCAGTTCTTGCTGTCCCTGATGGCTCTCTTCAGCCCCCCCCCCCCCGTGCCTCTCGATGTCGAAGCCTCAAAACCTCATAGTCCTCACTACTTCGGGCACGTTGTGCCTTTCTCCGAGTGCGGTGACCCATGGGGTAGGCCATATAAGACAGCAATGGCCAGGTTAAAAAGCTGTACAATGGTCCCACCATCTTGCCCAGTGCTTCTCGAAAAGATAGTGACTACTCTCTTCCCAAGTCAACCGGGACTCGCCTATACCAAGGATGTGTCAGCTGATCACTGCTTCGACATACCAACTATCTCAGAGGAGGAGCTGATCAGGGCCTGTAGTAAGATAGGGGATGCGAAGGCCCCTGGTCCAGATGGTGTCCCCAACATTGCCCTTAAAACTGCCATCAGGTCCCGACCAGAAATCTTCCTAGAGATGTACAACATGTGTCTCGCTAAGGGAATCTTTCCAAGCCGGTGGAAATTGCAAAAATTGGTCCTTCTTCCGAAAGGGAAAAAGCCGCCAGATGATCCATCATCCTATCGACCAATATGCCTGCTGGATACAGCAGGTAAGGTACTCGAGAGGATTATTTGTAACCGGATGGAGGAGTTCAGCGAAGAAGTTCAGGGATTGTCCAATAGCCAGCATGGATTCCGGAAGGCGAGATCTACCATGGATGCCATCAACATAGTCGTAGACATTGCCCGCAAGGCTATAGAAGGCAAACGCTGGAAGAGAGGCACCAAGAAGTACTGTGCTATCATCACCTTGGATGTGAGGAATGCGTTCAATTCAGCAAACTGGGACTGTATCCTGGATGCGCTGAGATTGATGGAGGTTCTGGAGTACATCAGACGCATAATTGTAAGCTACTTCACAGATCGAACCTTGATGTATAACACTGATGCCGGTCTTCAAACCTATAACATCACAGGAGGTGTCCCACAGGGTTCAGTGCTCGGTCCCTTATTATGGAATATCATGTATGACGGGGTGCTCCGGTTGCCTATGCCAGTGGGGACAAGAACAGTTGGGTTTGCAGATGATGTGGCGGTAGTGGTTGTCGCTAAACATCTGGAGGAAGTTGTCCAAGCTGCAAACGAGTGTGTTGCCAAAATCCACCAGTGGCTCTCATTAGCTGGTTTGCATCTAGCAGATCATAAGACTGAGGCAGTTCTCGTGACCAGTAGGAAAGCCAGAGAGACTATCACCCTTACTGTTGGAGGCTGCAGTATTCTCTCGCAACCGTCATGACGATATCTGGGTGTCCAGATAGACGCCAGGCTACGCTTTAATGAACATTTGCAAATTGTGAGTGCAAGGGCTGGAGCAGTATGTAATGCATTAACAAGGATCATGCCAAATATTGGAGGTCCACGGCAGAGTCGCCGAAGACTCCTCTCGAGTGTTGTTAGTTCCGTGTTGCTGTATGCAGCCCCGATTTGGTTTGAAGCCACAGCAGAGACATCATACGTGCGTCAGATAAATTCAATATACCGTAGGAGTGCCCTGCGGGTGGCTCGGGCATTTCGAACAGTCTCGTACGATGCCGTGTGTGTCATTGCCGATATGATGCCGATCCATCTGATAGCAGAGGAACGGGCAGAGATTTACCGGCAGAGGCGAGAAAACCAGGAGAAGGAACGACGCACAATTGCCATAGAAGCCAGGAAAGAGAGGATAACACAATGGCAGCAGATCTGGGATAAATCAACCAAGGGACGGTGGACTCATCGCCTTATCCCAGACATCAGGGCATGGTCAACAAGACAGCATGGAGAGGTGGACCACTACCTCACACAGCTGTTGACAGGACATGGCTGCTTCAGAGCCTACCAACACCGCTTCAGGCTGGATGATGATGCTTCATGCCCCGTCTGCCAGCCCGTGCAGGAAGATGCAGAGCACGTGTTTTTTCATTGTCCACGCTTTGATGCAGAACGGGAAATTCTACAGAGGCATTTTCGACAACAGCTGTCTCCAGAAGATATCATCAGTGAGATGTTGAGTAGGGAGACTACCTGGGTCGCGGTGTCCAATTATGCAGCCGGGGTCATCTTGGAACTTAGACGTGTGGAGAGACTGCGAAGAGGGCAGCCAGAGACATAGAGGAGAAGGAGGGCAAGGAGCCAAATTGGAGGAGGGTTTTTAATAGCCATTTTGCCCCCCATGAAGTAATGCCTGACGGCAGTCCCGTGGGGTGGCAGGGCGTAATGGGAGGTGGTTTTAGTGGGTAAAAATCCCACACACTGTGAAGCCAGAGCAAGGGCTCACAGTGTCTTTTGAAGATTTCCACCTGCCCTTTAAAAAAAAAAAAAAAACACACACACACACGAGTACATAAGTCAGAAATATGTTTTATTTTTTGAGAAAATGAATTATATAGGACTTTAAAAAAAAGGTATTTTAATAAATATAAAAATTAAACATCTGATTTAAAAGATTTTAATTAAAAATTAAAATTTTAAATAAAAAATAATGTATTTTTAACCACAATGAACTGGACTACATGAGAAATAGTCCCATTCGGAATGTACTTACATAAATATATCCCTGGTGCAGGGGTGCCCAAACTTTTCAGGCCGCAGGTTGGTCATGTGGTTCCTCCCACCAGAAGCTGAAGTAAAGTATGCATGCGCCAGTGTGTTATGCATCTGTGCATAATGCTGCCACAAATGACCCGTGGCTGTTGTAACTGTGGCACATTCACGGCAGCATTATGCATATGTGTGTTATGCATGGGCTCGTTATACTTCCGCTTCTGGAGTGGTGCAGGTGGCATGGGCCAGATGATTTGGCGCCGTGGGCCATAGCCTGGGCACACCTGTCTTAGTGACTCTTTGTGCTGCTTTTCTTTTCCATGCTAGTTTTTCTATTAAGCCTCCCAGGTCCCCCCAACTTAATTAGTATGGTTGTTATCATTACTTAACCCCCTCCTCCTTATTCAGCTTGGCTAAGTTAACTCACCAATTAGTGTCACTCAGAATTGTCATGACCTCTTCTATAACCTCAGGTTCAGCAACATCACTGTATGTTAGCAGCATTTCGTAGACCTGACTGGCTGTTGTCTTCCTTATCTGGAAACAGAAAAGGAAAGTCTTGCAATTCCTTAACACTAACCAGCTTTCTTTCTCGTAAACTTTTATGGACTGCAGCCCACTACTTCTGATAGGTGATGTAGACATGCATGGTTTTGACACAGATCTTGTAGCGATTGCTCTGCCTTGTGTGAAGGGTGTGGGTATTGCAAATGGTTTAGATAGCCTGGTATACAATGCTGAGAAGGAGTAGACATTGTGAATATTAGCACCTCCAACATAGGAAAATGTAGGTGTAAGGGCCTGTTCAGCAAATCAACATTGGTAGCTAGCTAGCTTACTCTGAAATGGAAACCCTTCCAACAGGAAGGGCCAGCTAAACAGGCAACTCCAAATGTTACAACAAGAAGAGATTTAGACTTGAAGAAATGCTTAGGGACAAACTAGGTTGGAACAAAATGGATAGACTTCATTCAAACCAGAACATAATAAGACATTTGAAGCCAGACAGACTTAAGAAATGTCCGGTTCAAGATAGATCATCCCTAGCAAGAAGGTAAAAATATTTTCTATCACTCATCTAGTCTTGGGGGTTGAAATAGACCACAGCATGCGGAAGACGAAGAGGTTAGGTGGGAAGCCCAAATACCTTTGAAGAATGAAGCAGCTAAGTCAGAATAGGAGATTCAGTGCATTTGGTTTTAAATGTGAGTATATATAGAGTAGGCATAACTGAAACCAGAACTGGGGAGAACCAGGCAGACAGTTAGCCTTAGCCTTAGGTATCTCATATCCACGCAATTAAAATCTAAACAGAGGTGAGCTAGAGCTGCTGCCTTAAGAGGAACAATATAATATGCAACAAGAACAGCAACATGAACAAAACTAACTTTGGCAATGCACGTAGTATGATTATATGTCTTCTGTGTTCCTTTGTACAGCACCGTATCAGGAATTTAACGTAGGCAAATATGAACATATAGAAGCATTTGAAATGTAGGTTTACTGCAGGAAATTCAAAGAGATGTGTGAATGTTGATTTAGTTCAGGAAGTTCTTGGAAAGATGGGTGACTGATGAGGAAATACTAAAGCAGATTAATAAAGAAACCACATAATATGCAAACATCTAATGTATTTTGACCACATTATGAAAAAAATATAGGAGGTACAACTGATTATTTAAGGCCGGGGTGCCCAAACTATGTCCCATGGGCTGGATCTGGGCCCCCAAAGCCAATTCATTCAGCCCATGCCACCCTCATTGCTCCGAAAGCAGAAGTAAAATGCACCCATATGGGCACACCTTACTTCCGCTTTCGGGAGCATGGGCTGGATGAATTGGCATCGGGGGCGGGATCCAGCCCATGGACCGTAGTTTGGGTACCCCTGAGTTAAGGTAAAATAAATAGAAAAGAAATTCAGAAAGGAGGAGAACCCACTAGCTAAAAACCCTTGGCCAGTTTGGTTGCAATGCCATTGTTTAGAGTTGCTGCATACAAAACTGAAACATCCAACTCCTGTCAGGAGAGGAATGAGAAGAACATACATGGGAAACGTAACTAGATGTAATGTCACTCCATGGGTGATGACAGGCAATGGTGGCTCTCCTGGTGCTTTTCTGCCCTATGGATTCCCATCCAGCCCTGGCCAGCACAGTCATTGATGAGGGATTATGGGAACATCTGAAGAACCTGAATACCTGAACTAGAAATCTACTGTATTTAAATCTAAGGGACTGCGATACCCCCAGATTATACAACATCCTTTCCCATCACGACAAACCACCAACTGTACACAATAGTACAACTTTCCGTCATGGCACAACCAAAATGGAGGGATACTGGATCAAATGTTAAGTTATAATATCTAATGCAGAATTATCAGACAAGAAATCAAAACAAAAGTAAAAACAGGAAATTAAGACAAAAACATTGTGACATCTTAAAGACTAACTGCTGAATTTCAATGTGGATCAGGTCCACTTCCTCAGATATAAGACTAAAGGCTACACTGTAATCACTTGTACATGGACTTGAGATAAGGAAACAGTGGCTCACTGGACATGGTTTGCAAACTGTTTGAGTCAATGCGGAATTTCCCACCTTGTGATGACTTAAGACTCTAGTTTGATATTCAGTTCTTGGTAGGCTACTATTATTACTGAACTAATTATTCAGTCCATGGTAGGCTACAATTGTTACTGGAATAATCTCGAAACCCCAACCAATGTCTCCAGTACTTACAACAGGAAAAGGATGGCAGAGAAGTAGGAAGAGTTGAAACAGAACTTGCTTTCTCATTTCACCTGGAAACTGAATCAGACCACAAAACCTAGGAAAAGAAAGTATGTTTTAAAAATTTCAATTGTGTGTTTGTTTTATAATACTGTCAGAGACATATTTTGTCACTAAACCTCACAAAGTGTGTTTAGTATATAGCACTAATCTCCATTGCCCTCTTAGTTTCACAGCAAAGTTTGAGCAAATACAGTAATACCTCAGATAACATTAGTATCGAATAACACTAAAATCGCATAACATTAAGCAATCTGGGGGGAAGAATTGCATCGGATAACATTAAGATCCTATAGGATACATCGGATAACAACCGCTAAAGCCTGTGTGGTTACAATGTATCTCTATGGATCCCATAGGATTTTAACATGCATCGGATAACACTAAAAATCGGATAACACCAAGACTTGTGGAACCAGGTTTTAACGTTATTCGAGGTTTTACTGTAACCTGGAATGCCAACATCCAAACTGCTACAGCTGTATAAACTTACAACCATACATCAGCAGGCTGGGGATTTTTTTTAGCAGAATGAAACACAGTGAAATACAGAAATGCCAGTTTATTCTCTTGCCCACATAAAACAAATACAGGTTGTTGCTTTTAATGAAAGACTGCTTGTGAAATGTTCTATGATGAAAATGCTCCCTTTCTTTTGGAAATGATGCATCTCTTGCCTCCAGTTATGAATGTTAATGTAGCTGTATTTGTTTTGAAGTCAGCACTAATACCCAATTGTGTCAAATTCATTATAATAAATTACTTCTGAATGCAGTGACATCTACTCCATTGTTATTTAGTCTCTGTTTCATTATACATACAATTCTACTCTCCCAACTTACACTGCAATGCTGGAGCGAAGTTTCATGATATCTTTAGATCTCCTGATCTCTTCTTTACAAAGTTGAAGTAACTTTACAGGAAATGGATGACTGGAAAAATAAAGAAGAAAACATTTTGCTTCCTCACTTTAAGATGAATTGTTCTTTTGAACTTTATGAAGTATATTGCGAATTATAAAAGTAGTTCCTAAACACTAAGATGTCACATTACAAGAACAGTGACATTCAAGATAATAATTAGTACCTTTTAAAGAAGAATAAGATGTGTAGTAGCTTTGGTCCAGAAATTCTACATCAATCACTATAATACAAACCATTATTTTATATGCCAAAGTTTTGTATAGAATTATGAATTTGTTGTGTTTGCTTTTTGCCTGTTTTTTCAGTGTATCTCAGAAGTTTGTTGAGTTTTTTTTTACAAACAATAGTTACTGCAATAAAATGTAAGTTTGTACACATAGTAGTCAAGGTATGGGTAAGAAAAATATTGAACAAAACTGTTTGTGCACGAGACACTCTCACAAAAACCACACCCTATTTGGAATATAATTGCAAAAGTTGTAAGAAGGTTTTTGACATTATTTGATTCTTGCCTGCTTAATGTTCTTCATGATTATGCATAGATTGGACTGAATTTATTAGAGATTAATTACATCAATAGCAGTGCTTGGTGTTTTTCAATGCAGTGCAATGGCAATACAGGGAATGAGGTGTGATTTCCAAAGGAAATGACAATAGAGGCATTCAGCAAAGAACTGCAGTTGAGCATCTGGAAAAAATTTAGTGTATGTAGTCTTGTGTATAGGATTCTGCATTTGAAATAGGCTTGCTTCACATTCTGTCATCTGCCAATTCCACATTAGTTATTTCCAAGGCTAAACTACGGGTGATCTGAAAATAGCACAGCCTCTCCAAAGGAAATTGAGCAAATTCTTTCTCCTGTACAGGCAGCACTCCAGCAGAAAGAAAATCAGCATCTAGGGAAATGGGATCTGTCTAAAGATTCTGTGTTATGCAAATTGGGGCACACGTGTTCCTGAAAATGGAGCTGTGTAGAAAGGTGAGCTTGCATTTTAACTTGATCCAGCTTGACATCCCTCAGGGTGGTCCTCAAATCAAGGACAGGACACTGTTTCCCCCTCAGGGACAGGGGAAGAGGGACAATACTGCTACCCTTTGTCTTAAGGCCAAGTCAAGGAGACAAAGACTTGTTTCTCAAAGGCTGTAGTGACAGATAACATCTGAAAGCTCATCAAATTACCTCCAGCAAACTGTTAGCTTGTATCAGTTTTGTACAATCTGAAGAGGAAGAACTACATTGATACTTGAATATAAATACCCCATAACTTACCAAAGCAGAGAAGACTCAAGTTTTTTCTCCTGCTTTTGGTATCTCAAAGAGAAGAAAAGCAATGAGAACTCACTGTCTCCAACTCTTAATATTTGGTCAGGAACTGGACATGCCACAGTCCTCACGTGCTTCATTTAGTAATGGACTCTCATGGAGGCCCTATTCAAGGGTGTACTGGGCACCATGGGAGGGCACTCAACAGAGGCGAGGGGCAGCGACCAAGGGACAGGAGATGAAGGCTGCCCCTGGGAACCGCTTGGTTACCACCCCTTGCTTGCTCTGCCCAGTGCGCGGCACTTTAGAATAAACCAATGCTCCAAGCAGGAGAAGGGAGTGTGGAGCAATGACTTAATCTAAAGTGCAGTGCGCCGGGTGGATATAATCATAATAAAATTATTATTTGTGCTCCAGGGTGCCAGAGGTGAGCGCGCACCTGGATGAATCCCTGTCCCAGTGGCCCAGCTCATGCCTGGCCCTATTACATCCAAGGCCAGTATGGGTGCTAATGTGACACTCAGTCAGCAACCCAGAATATGTTACTCCTCAGCAGAGACATTGGCCAAACTAAAGGGACTCCCATTAATATTAACATTGGACTAGCACAGACTAATTTAAACGACATTGCTGCCACATTTACAGCACAGGAGTCAATACTGGTTGAAGCAGGAACTTTTAAAAAAATCCTTTTTACTATATGGGCAGCTGACAGGACTCACAACTTTTATTCTCAGTACAGATAGAGAGTTTTTTCAAAATGAAAGGCAGCACTAGAGAAATCTTATGTCAAGATATAGACGATTTAATTTGGTTTCCAAAACTACCCTTCACAAATAATAAAAATTAAGGAGAAGGGAACTTTGGCATTTGAACGTTTTCCCAGTAAAAATAGGGGAAAATTAGTTTTCTTAGGTTAGAATCACTTACTTTTCTTCAGAAAGAAAGGTATCAAAGCAACCAGTGGCCAATATTTGGTCCAGCATCTTTAGCAGTGGCACAGATACCCTAGTAAAGAAAGAAAGAAAATATGATTAAGAGTATCTTCCAAAATATGGCAAGTGTTAGACACACAAGTGTCCAATGTTTATATTTTTTATTAGATTTTTTAACATTATATCTCTCAACTAAAGCCAACCTGAGCACAGGGAACTTTGGAATGACCCAAGGCCAATTTTATATTTTTTGCATTCAAGTGGAAATAAAAGTTAAAGATCTCCCTTGCTCGAAAGCCAGTCATATTTGACTCTAGGGGTGGTGCTCATCTTATACCTAAAGAGCCAGTGCTGTCTGCATCTGCAGATGTTTGCATGGTTATGTGGCAGGCATGATGACACCAGAGTGCATGGAATGCTATTACCTTTCCCGCTGAAGTGATACTCATTTATCAGCTTGCAATTTCTTCCTTTCGAACTGCTAGGTTGGCAGGAGCTGGGACACAGATAGATGCTCAGTTGCTTGTGCAGCACTTGGGTTTCGAACTGCTGACTTCCCAACCTTCTGGCCATCAAGTTCAGCATTTTAACCACTAAGCCACCGCTGTCCTTAGGTAAGCTATTAATTATACACACCATGGGGTTTACACAGCCAAACAACATGATGCACAAAGCTAACATATCATTCCCAACACACTTTTCAGAGTATTGAGGGCATGTATTGAACTTTCCCCATCTAATGATTCCACAAACCCAAGAAGTTTTTAATTTCCTTTCAAGCAGGGCTCTCGATCCTCTCTGAAGTGATAGAGAATGGAATGAAGGGAGAGACAGAAAGGAGTAAAGAGGTAGGGGTGGAGAGAGGAGACAGAAAAAAAAAGTCAAAGGGGGAAGGAGGGAGAAGGGGAGGGAGGGAAGAGGAGCCCAGGAATGAGAGCAGGGGAGAATAAAAGAAAGAGATGAAAGGCCATTAATTGGTTGTAAAAGGAAAATAAACAGAGGTTGCAAATTTGCTCTTGTCATTTGATTTGATGTAGCCAGAATGGTGTAGTGACTAAAGTGTTATGTTATGCCTCAGGCGACCAGGGTTCAAACTCCCATTTGGCCATGAATCTTACTGAGTGACCTTGGGTCTCATACTCAATCAGTTTGACCAAATACACAGGGTTGTTATGATGATGCAGTCAAAGCTGCCTAAAGCTCAGTGAAGGAAAACTGGGGTTTAAATAGCAACAAAAATAACAATGCTTTCAAATACAGTAAAACCCCGACTTACCTATGCCTTGAATTACATAAAATTTGACTTACATAATGATTTTGCGCTAAAACCATGTCCCGATTTACATAAATGTCCCAATTTATGTAAAGTTATTTCCTATGGGTTTGCTTTGATTTATGTAAAAGTTCATTTTTCCTATGGGTTTGCTTCGATTTACGTAAAAAACTAAATTACATAAAAATCTATGGAACAGACTTTTTACGTAGATCAGGATTTTACTGTACTTTGGGGAGAGTATACACACACACACAATACAAAAGCAATGCTGATAGGTCCATGCTAGGGACAAAAATCCTGGTACAGCTGTAGGCTTATAATTAGAACAGGGGTATCCAAACTATGGCCCATGGGCCAGATCCAGCCCTGACACCAATTCATCCGGCCCATGCCACCATTGCTCCTGGAAGTTTGGGCACCCTTGGTTTAAGCAGAGAAAATGGAAGCCTAAATTCTATCTCATCCTGTGGCAAAAAATATCTGTTGCAAAACAGATTGCAAAGCGTGTTTTACTTCTGCTTCCAGTGGGAGGAACCATGTGACCGGCCCGCTGAACCATGTGACTGGCCCACAGCCTGAAAAGTTTGGGCACCCCTGAATTAGAACCTGAAAGCAATCTAACTCAACTCTTCAAAAAGCAACTGAGTTTATCACTCAACATTTTCCACAATGTTCACAGAGTTTATATCCCCCTTTGCACCCACTACCTCAGTAACCCAAACAACAACAAAAAAGCCACTACTGTTACTGCCATGTTGTGGATGGTATTCAGATGTTAGTGGTCTACTTAAGACAATCCGTTGAGTTTGCAACCTTGAAGAAGAGTAGACAGAAGCAAAAACAGAACACAAATCACACACTTTTAATATTCTCCAGCTAACAGAAAACCGTGTGGCTCCTTTAAAATGGGTTCCACTCCATATCTTGCCATTGCAGGAAGAAGTAGAGCACCTATTAAAGCACTGCCCATCATGCTGCAGTCAACAGCACAGAAGACTGGGAGACAAAATTCAAAGAAGCACCATTCAAATTATAGTGTGCAATAAAGAGAGGAACTGGTTTGGCCATGGATAGCTAGAATAGGAAGGAAGTGACTGTAAGGAATAATCCAAGGTTAATTTCATACTCTTTAAACTCTGAGCTAAGCAGCACCCCAATAACCCTAAGAAATTATTTGCAGTGGGTGACCCAGGTCTTGATAGAGACCCCACTAAAGGAAAAAAAGGGAGAAAAGAGAGGAGCCAATGTCCCTTGCTGTCCACTACAACCTGAATCTGGATACGTGTTTATATGTAACTTGTATATTGTTCAGAATATGTCCTCAAATACAGTTAAGTTAGTCAGGTTATGGCATTTTCCCATCCCTCATATCTGGCAAATTTGGAAAAAAGGTGCTCACTGAACAACTTGCAGTTTTAGAATATCATGAGGCCATTTCTCATTTCTGCATTTTGAATCCAAATTTATGGACAAAATGTGAAATCTTTCTGATTTGCTTGGAAACATAAATGAAAATTTGCAAGTAAGAACATAAGCACTATGCTACACAACTGTAAATCTTCGTTCCCATGGTGATCAAGCAGATGCAGCCAGGATGTCCCCAAGCAGGAGGACATGACTAGGGGACATCAATAGCCTTCTCCCCGATGAATTTTGTCTAAAACATCTTCTGGTAAAAACATGGCCAAGATCCTGTAGAAAAGTGATGGTGTCCACCACCATAGGATTTTCAACAACTAAAGACCTTCTATTTTTGTGCCCATTGTCTTCTTTGACTTGGAAGTTTTCTGGGAGGTGTGGGACAGTAGAAGGAAGTCATTTATTCCAAAGGTTCTCTTCCTGGTGGTGATTTCAGCACCTTCCATAGTCATAATTTACAATCAAGATGCAGGCCAATCTGTAACAAAGCTCTATAGCAGTGGTTCTCAAAATGGGGCATACACACCACATGGGGTCTTCAATTCCTAGAAGCCTAAGTCAGTACACTGTCTGATGGGGAATTGAAGTCTGAAAACCAAAGGTTGGGAAACACTGCTTTACAGAAAGACTCAGTTTACCTGTCATTCTGAAGGTTGTCCTGAAAAACCTGCAGCAGTGTCTCACAAAAGCTGTTCATGGCATCTGTGTCGGTCTGAATACCCTTCAGATAGTCAAACAGGCTTTGTGATGAGCATCGCACCTACAAATGAACAAAATTCCCACTAAAACAATCTTACTCTGCAGAAGCATTCAAATCCACAATCATTTTTGAACTTGACAAAGTTGTCCTGCCTTTTCAACATGTCTGAAATTTGTATGTTCCAAAGCCATTGAAAAATCTGTTAATTTATTTTCTTTATTGGCATTTGAGAACCTAAATCCAACTTGCCTGAGCTATAGTAACTGTACTGACTGAATTGCTGAACAGATAAGTCAAACATTTATGTAAATCCAATTTAGTGGGTCCACTCAAGTTAGGACTAATTTTGGTTTTAGGCCAAAAAGCAACACAACCAGTATTATTATACCATTTACTCCAACACAACACACTGCATAGCTGGACTAGTATCCAGGTATCACACAGTTACTCTTAACAAGTTACTGATGTATTTCTCTATAAATTTATCTAACAACCTTTAAAGCCCTCATAAGTTAGTAGTTATCACCAAATCAATATAGTGAATTCCTTAAATTTTTAAACATTGAGAAAGGAACACTTTCATTCTCTCCAATGGGAAAGTGACTCAACTGATATAAAGATAAAACAGAATTACTGGAATCCAACAAAGACTGACTGGAAAAAGGCACTGCCTTTTAAATAATCAGTTTAATTTCTGGGAAAGCATTTTCATCTACCGGTAAGTCAAAAACTTCAATTATTTAAATGTCTCCATGTCTGCTCCGGCCCTATGGAACTTCCTGCCAAGTGACCTGCGTCTCCAGATGGAGCTGCTGCCCTTTAGGAAGAGAGTTAAGGCACACTAGCAATTTCCTCACAATGTATATTTACTGGCCTTCAGCCAATCCAAATTGCTGAAAAATATTCTATGGAGAACTCTTCATAAAACATAATATTTTTGAAATTAGAATACAAGGTTCTTAAACAAAAGGGCAAAGTAGAAAATAAGCAGCAATTAAACAGTTGAAACTTTTCAAAACCAAGTGAAACTGGTTTAAAAATCCAGTGGGAACATACTGGGAGGCCTGCTTGACCTCTTTGAACAACTACCGGTATTTGAATTCTCTGAAAATCTGCATAAGAAAAGACCTGATATTTAAAGTCATTCACTAATGCAAAACTCCATTTAATCTTAGTTATTATAGCATATTACAAGAGTATGACATTACATGCTGAACATTTATAATGTTTCAAGGATAGAAAATATATTTATAGTACCAAGAGCCTAACACAGTGGTCTGTTATAGAAATCTGGGATCAAATACAAGGAGGTGTATATTATGCAAAGCTTTTAATGAGTTAAATATGGAAAAAGCATTGTAAGGGCAGAATTACAAAATAGCAGCGGTTTAGGCTAGTTTACCAAATTCTAGTTCCTCACTGATAATGAGAATATTCAACCTGGTTAAATAGTTATTATCTTTTAAATGATGGGTTTTATTCACTTACTGTTGATTCAGTTAGTCCACCAACAGATACAGTCAGACCGGTTAGAACATGGTAGCGGTAGTGTGCTAAACCCAAAAGCTGTGTAATCCTGGGAAAGGCTTGGGATGGTGCATTCCAGTTGAAAGTTATGGCCTCTGACCTGTGAAAAACAGAAGGAGAAGGTGGGTCCTTCTGAAACAAGAAGATGTAGGTAACATCACTGTTTCCTAACCAAGTGCTTATTTCACCTAATACTTGCTTATCTGTTTCCTCCCAAAATATCAAGTCAACAATCATTAAAATCAAACAGAAATACTGCCTTAGTGGAATTAAGAAATTTTATCTGTGATGCTGTAAAACATTCATTTTATATTGTGTTGCCCGACATTCTGGCTTGCTGCACTGGCTGAGGACGTCGGCGAAGCCCAGAAACAGCTTGGATTGGGTCTCCCCACCTCCCTGGACCCGGCAGGGGGGGTCAGAGACCCCAAAATTGGAGGTGGGGAGACCCGATCCAAGCTGTTTCTGGGCTTCCCTGATGTCCTCAGCCAATGCAGCATGCTGCCTCTGCAGCTGTGGGGTGACTGGGGAAGCCGATGGGGGAGCCCCCCGTCAGCTTTCCAGCCTCCCCACCCCTGCCTCCGTAGCTGCAGGGTGGCTGGGAAGCTGAACGGAGCCAGCCACCCTGCTGCTAAGAACGACTGTATCAGATAACGCTAAAAAGAACGTTATCCAGTACAAATCTTCCCCCCAAATTTGTCATCGTTATGCGGTTTTAGCATTATCCGATGCAATCGTTATCCGGGGTATTACTGTATTCTGTTCAAAGACTACCTAATGAACTTGAGAAATGACTGCGGTTGAAAATGCTGCATATTCAAAAGGGCTATAATCTACAGATTCAGACAGGGGAAAAAATTAAATATCTTTCAGTTTTTTCTTCTAATAACCCAAATAGGAACTATGAACTGCAAATGCCCAGTTCTATCAAATCATAATTAAATATTTTTTAAAAAAATTCAACAAGGCAAAATATTCAAAGTGAAACATCTTTTATCTGAGACAATTAGATACCAATTACCTTGGAAATATTCTCTCTAGATCTACCCTGTGGGGTATGTGGGGGATAGGAGGGTTGTCAAAGTATAACAGCTTGAGGAACACAGATCCTGCATGGGCTCGAAATCGGTCAATTTTTTCAGCTGCTTGTTGAGCCACACAACACATGATTTGCTTTGAGCTGAAATTAAATGCACAGGACAGACATTTGTTAGGCACTGCATATTTTCAGGTGTCACTTCCCACTCCCATTATAATGCAACTTTCGATGGCCACTCCACCATAACCATCTAGTCATGCCTTGCTAAGAATCCTTCAAGCAATAGACCTGGGAAAAGCTGTGCCAAAAAGCAGTATCTTTATTCTCCAAGAGAAACATGGAGCAAATTATTTAACTTGCCTTTTCACAAGCTAGGCAGAAAAGCAGCTCTCAGCGATTTTCCTACGTTAACTATTTCTCTTGATCATTATGACTGTTACACTTTCAGGCATATAACTCTGTACGATCACAATACCACAAAATAAATTCTAGGAGCAGAAATTCACAATGTCTATGTACAGTGCAATACTGCCTATTTTAAGCAGAAATGCCAATTAACTGGAAGAGTTTAACAAGGAAGTGATGGACATAACTTGTTTTCCCCTGGTCACAACAGAAGCAAGATAGTTGTTTGAGTTCTTAACTGACTATAGTGAGAAGACTAATTGAGTCCCATTAACTAGAGGTATTATTGAAAGTGCTGCTCACAGAAAAGACTAACAAATCACAGAGCAGATACATACAATGGCTGCAAACTACCTACACGTTGGCATCAATTAACTCTGGCTCCGTCTGCGTTAACAACAGGGTTATTTCCATTAAACTGGTCATAGCAGCTTCTCTCACCCTGTAGAAATAAGCACACAAGTTACTTATTGTTAAATTGGAGACAAAGGTGCAGTCATACTTTTTTTAATGATGAGAATAAAACAACCGTGCATATGTGAGCACATATAAATACCCAAACACACATGGCAGTGTGGGCTCTATGATTTTGAGCAATGCCTCAAGCAAGATAGAGTCAGTGGGGCACAAGTGTTCTGTGTCTTCTGAGACCTATCACCCAGTTACTAGATGTCCTGTTTTGAGGTTTCCCAATGCCCTGCCCACACATTTTCAAACCAGACGCCATTCATTTTTAAAACAGGCTTACTGCCAGGTATGTGTCTTCATAGAACTGGAGACTTACAAGTGTTACAAATCCTCAGCTTCTTCTTCTTCACTTCCTTTTTTACCCCCTTTGGGTGTTGAAAGAGATCCAAGGTTCTTACTCTGGCACTTCTAGCAGCCTCCACTGGTGTTATTTTGGTGTTCTCTCCACCTTCCTCTGGGTCTGCCTCGTGGTCTTTGTCTTTATCCTCTTTCCACATATGCCTTGTAAGGTATGGCATTCGAAGACATTCTCTCCAAATAGGAAAACCACTGTATTTGTTATCTCTGGATGTAGTGCAAAGTTGGTTCTGTTCCAATTCTTTCCCTTATAACTTCATTCCTGATTTTATGCCTTATAGTCAATCCAGCAGCCTTCCTCAAACATCTCAAATCCTCAGCTGCTCATAGAAACACACTACTCCCCAGTGCCACCATCAGAATCTGATGCCCTAAAAGTCCAACAACTTTGCACACTGAAAAAAAACTTCCCAGTCATAAAGGCACCAAAAGGAGGACTTTCTTGGGGACTTGATTTAGACAATTACATCCACTGAGCATTTGGTTTCAGTCTCAAATATAGTATCCCCTGTTCACAAATTAGGCCAAAGCCTAGTATATTAGGGGACATTGATTTTGTGCTTCAAATAAGTGCAATTAATGAACTATTTCAATCAGCTTTAATAACAATAAAAACAATCAATGTTATTTATTCCAGTTGCTGAAGAACAAGAAAAGGGTGGCTTTAAATGAGTCAATGGCAGCATTTTTTTTTAAAAACAAAACTCCAAACACTTAGAACAATTGGTACATTCCAGGCATCAGAGGAGTTTGTTCTTTCCCAAAACATTTATATAATTCAGTCCTAATAAATTCACCTGTACAATAAAAAGCCCTTTTGTATTTCTACATATTTAAACATAATTAGAATCCAAAAGACACATTAATTTTTTTTAATCTGAAAGAATTTCAGATGGCTTCCAAGGTGATGTTTTATGAGCAGTAGCTATCTCACACCAAAGCATTAATTATTGGCCAAATTTTCTTTCTGCGCTCTACAAAGAACAAATGGGACAATCCCTATACACATTTAATGGGCATAAACTGGACATTAAGAATAGCAATACAAAGAAACCTATTTCAAATCCTTTCATCTCCTTGGAGATATTCACAGGATTTGAAAATTGCTGTCTTATTATTATTAATTATTATTAATTCGATTTGGAGAAGAGTCATTACAGAGCAAGAATCTAGAACAGGGGTTCTCAACCTTTATATGTTGGATGCCAGGTCACGCTCCCTCAGATAGTTGAGGGGGCTGCACTGGACTGTTGGTCCCCCCCACTATAGCGGTTGTCATAAATGCATTTACAGCTATCGTAAATGTGCCCATGGCTGCTTCCGGTGGCAGCAGTGACTGGAGCAAGGGCATGACAATGCTGCTGGTGTTGCTTCATAGCCAAAGTGGCCTCACCCACGCCACGCCTATGCCCCCTTGTGCCGCACAGTCAGGACCCACCGGCATCAAAATGGGGCCTGGCTGCCAGCTGCAGGCAACAGGTGCACTTCTGACGCCACCCAGGTCTCCTTGACGCACCCCAGTCTTCCCTCACGTGTCACCCAAAGAAAGCCACCTCTCCGGCTGGGCCTTCCATTCACCCCTCTTCTAGGGCCTTCCTCACTAGCATTTCCACCTCAGGTATAAGCCTCAGGAGGGGACAAGCTTCACTTATTAGGGGGAAGTTATGGCCTTTTACTGGAGCACAAAAGGGTCCCTTGCTTGGAGGTCAGCAGTTCTTGCTCCTGGCTGCCTCCTGTTGGGTTTGCCGAGGAGGGCCCCTTTGCAGCCACATGATGTGAGCGAATGGGCAGCTATGCTGAACATCAATGGGAGCCTCAACTGCAGCTGCTGCAGCTACCGGGGCTGTGGGTGCCTGGGGGAACAGGCTGCAGCCCACCGCACCCCTCTAGGTAGGGAGCCACAGAGGTGGTCTTCAGAGAATTATAGCTCACGAACAGGATGGTGGTGGCAGCAGTGGTTCTTCCATCTCTGCTGCCAGCTGTGGCTTGGGTCGGCATCAGGTGAGCCATGATGGAGTGGTGGTGAGTTGACATGAGCTGTGGGTAATAGAATGGGATTCGGCCACGAGAGGGTCGGTGGCAGGAGCCCTAGTGGTGGAGTTTCAGGCAGACTAGGATATTGGATCTGCAGTCCTGTCTGTGCCATTTATGCTGTGGACCTGGCTGCTGGGATGGGTGTGAGGGACTGTCGTTAAGAACTGGGGGCTGGACATCACCCCCTGGCCAACCTAGGCCTTGGACTCTCTGGGGGTCGATTTGTGGGACTTCTTCAAATGATTGATTTTCTTCTTTTTCTTAATGTTTTATAATGGCTGTGATTTATGATGTTGTGATTTATTTGTGATTTATATGATGTTGTGATCTATATGATCTTGTTATCTATTTATTATTATGGTATAGTGCGACCTCGCTTAAAAAGCATAATGCATTCCATGGGATTGCTCTTTAAGCGAGTTTGCTCTTTAACCAAAACACCATTGTAAGTGACCAATTGTGACTTCGGGGGGGGGGGGGGATTGTGAACCCCAATTTAGTTGTTAAGCGAGTTTTTGGTTGGTTTTACTTGTTAAGTGAGGCCACCATTCAGAGAAAATTCTGCTCTTTAAGTGAGTTAGTCTCTAAGTGATACGCTCTTTGTGCGAGGTTTTACTGTATTGTATTTCATTGTGTATATTTTCTGACATGTATACTGGATGCTCTATTGTTGTGAGCCGCCAAGAGTCGCGTTGTGGAGTGGCCAGCATACAAATCCAAACAACAACAACAACAATTGTATATTTGTGATTTTGTGTTTAGTTCAAATTATTTCACGATGGAGGGTAAACCTGTGATTTTCCATATTACTGGACAACAGCTTTCATCATCACTGACGATGCTCATAGGCTAAGGAGAGTAAAGGTTCCACCACTTCTAGAGACCCACAGGTTCCTCACCCCGGCTACAGGATTTATTGAGAGCAACAAATTTATTGCTTTTAAAAAGTCACCCAAGTCTGTTTGGAAGAGGTAGCAAGAAGTACTGTACAAGAAGTCAGGGATGTTCCAA
This sequence comes from Furcifer pardalis, assembly GCA_030440675.1. Taxonomy (NCBI): domain Eukaryota; kingdom Metazoa; phylum Chordata; class Lepidosauria; order Squamata; family Chamaeleonidae; genus Furcifer; species Furcifer pardalis. The sequence continues at coordinate 59,678,631 of CP126893.1, read as the reverse complement.
CTGCTGGGACAACTACCCCCTCTGCTGTCCAGTCACCAAAATGTGAAAGTAAAGCAGCCATTCTGTCCTTCGAGACAGAGGTATGACTAAGGCAGCTTTAAAAGAAGATAAAAGTTAAGGGTGAAAACTTGGAGAAAACAATCCAAGACTATCTGCAGAGATATATCCATAAATGTACAGTATATCTCCAGTGAATGGTACTCATCAGCAATTAGGAAAAATCCAGAAAACAGGTTGTCATGTTTTAATATTTTAAATCAACAGACTTTTAATTCAATGTGTGATGGTTTTTCTCAAAAAGGTAGAGGAGGAGGAAGGGAGCAGCAGCAACAAAAGCAATCAAAAAGTGTACAGCATTAGGAGAAATCCCACCACCAACACTTGCACTTGGCATGACTTGCCAATTCAGCAGATGCCAATTCTATAATCGCTGATTATTTGGCATGTATATAATCTAGACTTTACTTTTCTAGGATCAGAGATCACTGCAGATGGTGATTGCAGCCATGAAATAAAAAGGTGAATGCTTCTGGGGAGACAAGCTATGAGAAACCTGGGCAACATAGTCAAAAGTAGAGACATCACCTTGCAAACAAAAATTAGCATAGTCAAGGCAATGATATCCCCGGTGGTAATGTATGGTTGTGAGAGCTGGACCATAAGGAAAGCTGAGTGCATAAGAATAGATGACTTTGAAATGTGGTGTTGGAAGAGAGTTTTGAGAGTCCCCTGTACAGCGAGGAGAACAAATAGGTCGATCTTAAAAGAAATCAACCCTCAATGCTCCTTAGAAGGTCAAATAGTAAAGATGAAGCTAAAGTACTTTGGACATCAAATGAGAAGATATCGTCCACTTGAGAAAGCCTTGATGCTGGGAAAGGTGGAGACCAAAATAAGAAGGGGATGGCCAAAAATGAGATGGGTAGATGGTATTGTAGACGCAATGGGCACAGAGTTGGGCGGGTTGAGGAAGATGGTGGAGGACAGGGGTGCCTGGTGGGCAGTGATCCATGGGGTTGCAAAGAGTTGGAATCGACTGTGACTGAACAAAAAAAATCTAGACCTCCCACTTTCTGTCTTCTCTAGCCTACAGCCTCCTTTGTTAACTGTGAAAATTAGCTCACAACTAGGTGGTCTACAATGAGGCCCAATTGCATTATAGCGTAAAATAAAAAAATAAAATTGTTGCCTTTGTGATCTGTTGGAACTATGGGGTTCATGCTTACAAGGAGGTTTTCCTGGGGTACACAAAAAGAGCATCCTTGAAGATTGTGGTATTTTTGAACCACCATCGGGTGTACCCTGGTAATGGCAACCTTGTGTTGCCAGCCAATCTTTCTCGCACTAGGTCAGGTGAAAGGAACTGCAAAATGATCTCACCCAAAGGTGCCTTCATTTTGACAGTCATGTCTGGCCTAGACACAGAAGGAGGAGATGGCTTTCCTACACTCTGGTTGGGGTGCCTGGTGACCCCCTCCCCCAACAACCCAAGGCATTCTAGATTTTAAGGCTGTTTTCCTTTCTTCTTAATCTTCCATTTTTCTATACTATTTTATAAAAGTATACTGCATTTTAGTTTATTTTTATAAACTTAATATAAATAAAAGTATAAAGAAATGTTAATACCTGTTATATTGCTTCGGAATTACAGCTGCTGACATTTCAGTTTCTGAATTTTTGGCATGACTAATAGTTAGATAAATTGCACATATTTTTCTGGTGTTCTAACCTTTTTCTCATTCTTTGTTTTTGCAAAGTTTGACTACACCATCCAAACTTGCTTCACTGAACAGCATTGTACAACATTGTTCCTCCTTTGAATCCTGTTGTGTTTTTTTAGGGGGCCTTACAATGCACAACACAGGCATTGGATTTAATCACTAAAGATGAAATAATCTTACCGTGCTCCAACATCACCTCGACTGTCTGTTGTATAATCATTCAGACCATTCAGCAGGATGCTGTAAATCTGCCCAATATTATTTTGGCACACAAATTCAGTAGGCGACCCTCCCCCTTTCACGCCAACTGTCAAACAAATTCTGCAGGGGAAAAATATATACACAAAATGACATAACAGTTGGGTATTAAGACATTTATAAAAGCTGTCAATATTTAACCCACTTTGCCATAACAGAGAAAAGATGTAATTTGCACTAATGTTATTCTAAAAGTGTTTGTTATTGACTGAAAATATGCATTATGATATTTTGGTATTACTCACACTGATAATATGGAGAGAAGGAGATAAACTATGTAGCTGCTTTACATGCTCTCCACACAGACACTGTTGTGGCTTATAGTTGGAGTACAAGTATATGACACAGCAGGGATCATGGGCAGCTTGCATAGGAAGGAACCAAATAGGGAGTCAATATACAGAGAGCTCTTAAGTGCTCCTGAGCAGCAACTTAGGCTGAGAAATTACCGGTAGGTCAAAGTCAGCTTACATGGAAAGATGGTGTTTTATTGGCTACTTATTTGTACATCATTTGGCCGTCCACAGTGACACTCTGTTATTGTGATTGAACACGTCCTCATGCTTGAAAAACCTTGAACCCAAAATTCATGACCTATAGAACTTGTTATAATGATTTCAATTATTATTATTATTCTGTATCTGATTTCATATATTGGCGATCGTCATGGTGAACAGCCATGAAGACTGCCCTATGAATATAATGCCGTGGCCTTTCATCTGCCTTCTGCATCACAGCATGACACCCGTACCACTGCCACTGATCCATTACATTACTCACTTTCTGATCTTGAATCTTTTTGGCACGCAAAGTCCTCATCAGCCCCAGGCCACTGCTGATGAAGCTGCTTCCCTCCATCAAGATAGATTCAAGTGAGATTTAATCCACTTGGGGACCATCACCCTTCCCTGTGGACTTTGCCAAGTTCGCTAGTCCTCAGGGTTGTCAGATTAGTTAATCACCGCCTGACGCTGTGTGTTGAGTTGCTGGCAGTATGGTCTACGCTATTACTATAGCAGGATAACCTATCCAGACTTGCTTTCCATTATAGAACCTATAATAATGATTTCCACTGAGCTGGATGTCTTTGTCACATTAACTCTCTTACAAGTCCATACAAAACTGTGAATAAGTCAGAGTTCAACACTGTGTTCTTATTTACACCAGGCTTCTGTTTTAAGATTTTCTACCTTTCTAAATGTCAGTGTCATGCAGAAGACATGGTATGGGACTATAAAGCAGAGATGAACTTGCAAGGAAACAATGCTCAACTCTGGCATCTTAACAGGATGATAGGCTAGAGACAATTGAAAATGAAATGAAATAAGATACAGTAGGCATTTCAACAAGAGGTATTTACATAAAAACAAAATGTTTGGGATATAAAAATAAAAACATTAAAGTGGGGTTGATTTTTTATTACTACATCTTCAAGCAACAATAATGAAATGATATCATTATTGAAATGCAATAATCTATATTTCAAACAAAATAATGAAAACATGAAGATCACCACCTCATAAAGACAAATGATCTCAGAAGAATTTAAAAATAGCCTTTTATTGTTCCATGAAGATTCAAAAACTTCTTAAACTTGTAAGCACTGTTGCTTTGCTTCCTAATTATGGCCCTACAAATACAAAAATTGTGGCAGAGCAATCTCACTGGGGGAAACTTTAACAAGGTGGCATTCACTATTTTCATATTTTAAAAGAAGGTGTTAACAATGGCCATGTTCGAAACAAGTGACTCTACGTACCGTGCAATAGCTTTCAAGCCATCTCGTCGAGATTCAGCAAAGCTCATATTTTCAGGGGAAATTAAAGTGACTCTCTTCAAACCTTCCAAAACCTGGAACAAAACAAAATAAAGACAACATGCTACAATTTCATTATGCTACTAGACCTGCATAGTACTTGTTTGAGAAGAACAAATGGAAAAAAAGCCCCTTAAAGTAATTGAAAGGGGCCACAAAGCAAAATTAGTGGACACAAAAGTCTTATGGACATGCTTCTTATCCTGAATGCAGACACGACTAGACCCTAAGCTTGCTTTTGCTACCAAATATCTAGGTCCAACCTAAATGTATCATTTATTTGTGGGACCACAATTGCCTTTTCTCTTTATATATCAAATCAAAATCTTAGCTGTAAGAGATTCCTTACATCAAACTTAACATGAAGAACTGTCCTTTCTCCATCAGCATGGGATATTCAAGATGGCTGGAGGACAATACAAGGAAAAACTTCTCCTCCATCATCTCTGGCACCACCAGTTTCTTGTTATCCATTACACAAGTCATGACGTTATCCGATTTTTGGTTCCACAAGTCATGACGTTTTCCAATTTTTAGCGTTGTCCGATGCATGCATCGAACAACACTAAAAAAAAGCCCTGACTTCAGGGACAAACTGCTTTAAAGGCAGGCAGGGAAAGAAAGAGACGTGATCGGGTCTCTTTCTTTTCCTCCCTGCCTTTAAAGCCATCCCCCACCCGCAGCAGTCTCTGCGACTGCAGTAGAGTCGGGGAAAGGCGCGCGCCTTTCCCCAGACCCTACTGCAGTTGCATAGACCGCTTGTGTCTCTTTCTCTCCCTGTATTTAAACTACAGGGAGGGGGGGGAGAGAGACGTGACTGGGTCTCTCTCTCTTCCCTCCCTCCCTATAGTTCAAAAGCAGGGAGGGAAGAGAGAGACAACCAATCACGTCTCTCTCTTCCCTCCCTGCATGTAGTTTAAATACAGGGAGGGAAAGAGTGAGATGCGATTACGATCACGTCTCACTCTTTTCCTCCCTGTATTTAAACTACATGCAGGGAGGGAAGAGAGAGAGACCCAATCACGTCTCTCTCTTCCTCCCTCCCTGTAGTTTAAATACAGGGAGGGAAAGAAAGATACACAAGCAGTCTCTGCGACTGCAGTAGGGTTGGGGGAAAGGCGCGCACCTTTCCCCGACCCTACTGCAGTCGCAGAGACTGCTGCGGGTGGGGGGTGGATTGGGTAGTTCTACCCAAACCACCCCACACCCGCAGACCATTGCCTTGGATGACGCTAAGAATCATTATCCAGAATCGTTATCCGATACATGTTTTTTCCAAAAAACTTGCATCGTTATCCGATTCTAGCGTTATCCGATGCAATCGTTATCTGGGGTATTACTGTATTTGTTCTCTCCTCTATCCATGTAGTTTTTGCCTTCAGCAAATATTTATAAACTTAAGCACACCAAACATTATTCCAACATGAAAGTAAAATTTAAATGCCCTCTGCTCTCCAAAGACTGTCAATCTTATATGTCTAAGGAAATCAAATACATTATTATAGAATAGTGATGACTAATCTTGGCACTCCACGTGTTCATGAACTTCAATTCTCCGAAGCCCAAGTCAGCACTCCTGGTGATCGGGGTTTCTGGGAATTGAAGTTCAAGTACACCTGGAGTGCCAAGGTTAGCCATCACTGTTATAGAGAGTTGTTTATAAAACTAAATATACAAATTAAGCTGCTATCCAGCATCCTATGCTTAATTAAGCAGCCTTATTTAACTCAAAACGTTCCTTTAAGCACTAACAGAATTTTTAACATGCCAACCTAAGATTTGGATTCTAACTCACCTCTTTGAGCTTTCCTTTTAGAAGAAATCTAGGAAGAGCACCCAAGGCTAGAGAAAAGCCACATCGAATCATTTCCTCACGGCTTTGAAGACTTGAGATGTATTGCTTCACCAGATCATCTAGAAAACACAACAATCACTCATTATCATTTTAATTAAGGCAGTGGCTTAGTGGTTAACATGCTAAGCTTGATGACCAGAAGGTCAGTGGTTCGAGACTTGAATGCTGTTGTGGTCCTAAATGCCATTTCAAACATCTGTTACAATTTCATTGCTCATGTGAACCAGTTTCTAAATGAATTACAGAAAAAGCAACTCAAAATTTGTTGAAATACGACTACTGCTTTGTGTTCTGAAGCCCGCAACTTGAAGTAACAAGCCTCTGAATATGTGCTTCAGCTGAATGATCACACCTGGATGTAAACAAAACCAAGCATATACGTCTGCAGAGAAAGTATAGCCTTTATTTTGCAGATAAACTGTAATGCTTTCTAAATTAAAGGGCAGTACAGTAATACCTCGGATAACGCTAAGACTTGGTTCTACAAGTCTTGGTGTTATCCGATTTTTAGTGTTATCCATTGCATGTTAAAATCCTATGGGATGTATCGGATAATGTTAAAGCTCCATAGAGATACATTGTAACCGCACAGGCTTTAGCGGTTATTATCCGATACATCCCACAGGACCTTAACATTATTCGATCCAATTCTCCTCCCCAGATTACTTAACGTTATGCGATTTAACGTTATCCAAGGTAAACGTTATCCGAGGTATTACTGTAGTTGAGATACAAATATCCACCTGCAATATAACAGTAATGAAGACACAGAGCTATATGCTACTAAATATTTTATATATTATATTTTGATGTATTACAACCTTCCTGCCAATTCTCTTTAGCAAAACAGGAAGTAACCAAGTACAGTGTTTTTGTTTGTTTTCTGGCATTCAAGTAAGAGGTTAATCAGAAACCAGAATGGGCTTTCTCCACACCTTTGACATTGAAAGGGAGACATTTAAAACTAATATGAATAATCTATTGTTACTGATAGCTGTAGGAAGCTGTAGTGTTATGCCTGCTTCTCTGTCATTCTGCTTGAGCACATCCTCTTTAACATGTAGACCCTTACTTTTGATATGTATAAACCATGCCTGGAAGTTTCACTCCTTGTCTGAAGAAGTGGACTTGATCCACAAAAGGTAACAATAAAAATATAGCAGTTAGTCTTTAAATTGCTAGTGTTTTTTATTTTGTTTTCTGATATGCCTGAACTACAGACTAACACAGCTGCTTTCTGTTGGAAAGTGGTAGAAATGTACTAAGGACTATACCTGTATGCTGTATAGCTGCTGCCATTTGTTGGTTTGTGTATGTACAGCCTCATTCAATATACTATTTGTATGTGATCCCCTTAATCTTTGTACTCTCTTCCAATCACATTACTCAATCTTTTCCTCTTCAGTAAAATATTTTATGTATTTAAAAGGATCTTTTTCACAATTTACAGTTGCAAAAGTAGTGAGGAGAACTGATTCAGAAGTACTAATCACATTTGTTTCACCTGGCAATTGGGAGTGGTAACTCATTACAAACAACATCATCCCATGCATGTATAGATCAAAATTGTTTTATTTCTCCAAGGCATTTCTCTAGAACAGACAAACAATCTATAGCAACTGCTGTCACCTCCAATTAAATACACCCTAAAAACCTACATAACTAGGCTGTGCCTGAGACGCTACCAAACATGAAAATGTTGATTCAGTTCCTGCTGGAATTTTTCAAGCAACTAAGATTATCATAGGATATCCCTTAATTAAGACAAAGGCAAATCTTGGCAATCATTACCTTGCTGGGCTGGATTTGCATCTCCTTCTTCTGTGCAGTAATATTCATTACACAAAGCAGCTAAGGCAGAGACAGCCGATTCCTAAGGCAAAGGCAAAACTCTGTAAACATCAAACATTATCTCTCTCAATTGTACCCTAAAAGAACAAACAGTTCCATTGCAGGAAAAGCCAAAGGGCAACTGCTGCAACTTGTACAGTAGTGTATCAATGAGGATCTATTCATATAACTATCACGACCACTTATCTGTCCTAAAAAAACACACACTTCCATATGCTTTAGAAAAATGTAGCTGTCAGAGATAGAAGGTTAATGTGTATTCTGCATTAATACGATTAAGGTATTTTTTAAATCAGCAAAAGTTGATCCCAGTATTTCAGAAACTATATACAAACTAAATTGCATGGATTATACTGTCCATTCAGATATTCATGTTACCCATGCAGCATTGGAACCTGAAACATTTCATAACCAATAATACATAATTTGTAATTTTGTTTCAAACCTCTGTGTATCTTTGTTGATTAACATTGGATTCAATTTTAGTTGATAGGAAAGAGACCAATCATCAATCTTTATTACGGTATAGTCCAAGACCATCTGTGGGACGGGGGATGGGTGGGCCATTGCTATATATTCAGAGCTCCAAAGACATTTCAACACAAGATGTTTTACTGTAGATTCCAGCACTGGCACAGTGGGATTTCATTATCATTCAAACTCTACCATGATTTTTCCCGCCCCACAAAGTAAGAGTTTTGTTCACTGAGATGTACTAAGTATATGATATTGTCTTCTAAAGCTTCCAAAGCAATAACAGCTGCAGACAGTCATACCAACAGAAGTGATCTAGATGTTAAGTAAAGGGGTACAGTAAAACACCAGTAAAACTTGGTTCCACAAGTCTTGGTGTTATCCGATTTTTAGTGTTATCCGATCCATATTAAAATCCTATGGGAAGGATCGGATAACGTGAAAGCTCCATAGAGATACATTGTAACCGCACAAGCTTTAGAGGTTGTTATCCGATCCATCCCATAGGACTTGAACGTTATTCGATCCAATTCTCCTCCCCAGGTTACTTAACGTTATGCAATTTTAGTGTTATCCGATCCAATCGTTATCCGGTGTTTTACTGTATATTGCAGTGGCTCAAGTGGCTAAGACGTTGACTTGGAAGGTGGCAGGTCAGCAGTTCAATACCTGAATACTGCAGGACGGAATGAGCTCCCATCTTTGTCCTAGCTCCTGCCAACCTAACAGTTCAAAAGCAAGAAATTGCAAGTAGATAAACAGGTACCACTTAGGTGGGAAGGTAAACAGCATTCTGCACGCTCCAGTGTGTAGTCATGCTGACCATATGACCAAGGAAAGGTCTGCAGATGCAGACAGCACTGACTCTTTGGCTATTAAACAGAGATGAGCACTGAACCCTAGAGTCAGATACGACTGGCTTTCGAGCAAGGTTGACCTTCACCTTTACTATTTTGATAGAATAGCTCAGTTAGTCCACGATTGCATTACCAGCAGCTTTCTAGTGCTTATAATTTCAGATACAAACTGGAAATACAAGCTGCAGAGCTTGTTTGACCCTTTCATCACAATGAGCGTCTCCACAGCAGAGTATGCTGCTCCAGTATGGAGTGCATCCACAAATGCAAAACAAGTTGACATTGCTGTTAATGAAGCCATGCATATAGTGACATGATGCCTCAAACCTACACCAGTTGATAAAATATACCCTCCTGTTGCTATCACTCCACCTAAGATCAGGAGAGAAGTAGCAGCAGATGTCAAGAGAACGAAACAAGAGAATGACACTTGCCATCCTCTGAACAGATATGAGCCTCAAATCTGCCAGCTCTGATCCAGGAAGAGTTTTATGGCAAGAACAAACATTCTTGAGGGTACACAAGAACAAACCCAAATTAAAAGATGGAGGAAGGTCACTGGGCAAGGAACATCATTAAAGGAGGATATAGCTGAGGAACTCAACCTCCCCTATTTCACTTGGAGGACCCTGTTTAATCTTTTAACCTTTAAATTTTTTTAAAAAATTGATATTGGTCAGGTTTATATTGATAAGTTTTATTGCTGGATTGTGTTGTAATTTTCTTCTACTGCCATATTAGCCGCACTGAGTCATTCGCGAGAAGGGTGGCATATAAATATGACCATACAATAAATAAATAAATAAATAGGCTGAGAGTCGGAGTCCCTAAATGTAAGACCAACATGCTCAAGTGGGGGCTGCTGGCGGACAACAACACACAGTGTGAATGTGCAGAGATACAGAATCTGGCTCATTTACCGGTCTGCTGATTACTGCCAGAAACATGCACTGATGAGGACCTAAGTTTGGCCAGAAACAAAGCGAGGAAAGTGGCTTAGTTTTGGCAGTCTAGGGTTTGATCGGAATATGAAAGAAGAATCACACATTACATTTTTGTTAAAAGTGCAGAAAATACATTTCATACAGCAGGCTTTTTTTTGTACACAGGTCAGTTACTCTGAGGTAAATTTAAGATACAAGTTCCAGACTTCCTAGATAAACAGGTCATTTATCATTAAACAGTAAATTCACATAAAATACCAACTGGAGTGTTGGGTCTGGATTGAGGACAACTGGCTACAACTGAATCCTGGCAAGACTGAGTGGCTGTTGGTCAGGAGTCCTGCACTATCTTGGGAGTTACCATCTTTGGTTCTGGATGGGGCAGTTCTGCCCCAAACAAACCCGGTGCATAACCTGGGGTCCTCCTGGACTCACAACTACTGCCCAAAGAGGAGCTGGCAGTCGTGGCTAGGAGGGCTTTTGCACCACTTTGTGTTGTGCACCAGTTATGCCCACTCCTAGATCGGGACTCCTTTCTCATGATCACACACACTTTGGTCACCTCCAGACTCGATTATTGTAATGTGCTCTACATGGGGCTGCCCTTGATGACCATTCGGAGGCTTCAGCTGGTCCAGAATGCAGTGGCCCGGGTTGTGATGGGCTGCAGGCGTTATGCCTCACCACGAGCATAACCCCAACTCACTCTCCTCATTGTGGTTTTTAACTTAATTTTTAACTTTTTAGTCTTTAAATCCTTAATTTTAAATCTTGTATTGTTCGTGATGTGTTTTAACTCTTTTAGATTGTAAGCCGCCCAGAGTCCTCGGAAAAGGGCGGGGTATAAATATAATAAATAAATAAATAAAATTTCAAAGCGTTTTGATATAGTTCTCATGATTGGAATATCAACTTTTCTTAACCACTACAGAGTCTGTCTTACACTCCTCTTCAGTAAAGGTCAAAAACCAGAACAGTTTGATTTGAGTTTTCATGCTAGATTTCACTTAAGTTGTACCACAATTTACTTCTTAAAATATAAAAAGATAGGTCGCTGCAAATACATCAATTCTTTAATTTCCAGGGACTGTTAAAGCCATTCAGTTGATTATATCTGTTAAATACAAATGCATTGGGGAATGTGTGGCATATTTATGCCTTTCTCCCCTGAAGTGACCTCTCACATTTCCTGTTCTTTTACAGGTTCATTCAGTTTCTATCTCCCTGCAAACATATGCAATACCATCTTGTGAGCCACAAAGTGTTCCACCAATGTCATGGAAGAAGGTGACACATGTTCTTTGCTATGCATTCTGCTGTAAAATGTAGGGGAAGTGATGGCCAAGGAGTGCCCTTCATGTGCTCTTAGTAGCTTATAGCATTAAAAAAAAACTATGAGGTTGCTCCCTGGAATAATAGCAACTTTGATTATATGAACTCGAAGCATCCATAGAAAGGCACATAAATTTGCCTTTCTGGAACAACACAGGCTCTAACACTGTGTAATATAACTATTTGGTAAACCTGTCTGGTCCTGTTGTCCAATTCCTAGTACTCTTCTTCCTGAAATGGTTCCTCCCATTTTGATCAATAAAAATAAAAAAGAGAATCAATTAAGTTACTATACTTTTATTTGGTCTCTTGCATTGCTTGAAACCAGATGGAGACTCTGTAAACTGTCGTTTATCAGCCACTGCCAACCATCTGGAAGAGAAGGAAGTGTATTTGTTAGTACAGTAGTTAGATAAAATTTAGTAATTTTATGTTTATATTTAAATGACTTCATAGTCTGTTGAACTATTACTGATGTCTTTTTCAAAGTTAAAGTTATTCTGAATTTCAATTTCTTCCTTAGTTTACTGAATCACACTAGAGTAGGCATGCTGAAACAAGTCTACACTAACTGTGGATTACTGTGCTAATTCATAATTAAAGGAGACCTATTTGAATCAACAGTACAGTCATACCTCGTGTAACAAAAATGATTTGTTCTGTGAGGCTGATCACTATGCGAGTTTTTCGATATGCGAGTTTTTTTCACATAGCAAAAATTCCTATGGGAAAACTCACTTAACGAGCATTTCTATGGAAAAACTCGCATAGTGAAAATTGTTAGTTATGCGAGTTTTTCGCTAAGCGAGTCGCTCACTAAGCGAGGTTTGACTGTACTAACAGTGAAGTTGATTCCCTAAATACCCATACAGTCAATGGGCCTATTATAGTATGCTTTTCTATGCTAAGCAGAAGGACATTAAGTGTTATATAGAAGATGCTTCCATCAATCATGCCCCAAAACATAAAAGCATGGTTGGACTACACACAGGACATCAAAGAAGCATGAGCAAGCTAAAACTCCTGCTTCTTATTGTCCTGCATTAGTCCATCACTCTACACCAGCAATGGCAAACCTTGGCACTCCAGGCGTTCTTGAACTTCAATTCCCAGGAGCCCTGATCAGCAGGAGTGCTGACTTAGGCTTCTGGTAATTGAAGTCCAAGGACACCTAGAGTGCCAAGGTTCACCATCATGGGCCTACACCATCTTCATTACTTCCACCATCTCTTTCCTCCATGTTCTGTATCCTTTTTGACAAATGTTCTTTGAATTAAACTACATATGGCAAATAAAATGCAATCATGTCATAATGATGCCAGTAACTGCAGGAAGTAACAATCACAGTCTCAATTGGTTAGAAGCATATCAGAACTTGCAATTTTAATAAAAAACATTCTGGGTTAATAGGAAAAGATGGGCTCCTACACAAGCTATACTCTTGCAAATGAAATAAATAGAATGGCAACTTAAAATGACATCATATTCTTTAAAAGATAGGGGAAAACATTAGAAACATAACGTACCAATTATGGGATCTTCTCTGAAAGGCATTTTGGAAAGTGACAACTTTTCAATTAAAGAGCAGACTAAAACACAAAAAGAAAAATCCTTTGTGAACATGGCACTCTAGATTTGGACAGGACATGTTTATGTATATTCAAATACAAGGCCATAACTTGAGCAAGTACAGTTATTAAAGTTGCTGTATAAAAGACAATATGGTCAACACATAGCTTAAACACATTATAACAAATACTATCTCACAAAATAAGGCCTCAAATAAGATCAACTGGTTTTAGTAAAGGTTCCCAAAATGGAATCATAAAATTTGGCCACATTGGAACTTATTTGTGTATTGTGTGAGCATTTATTTAATTTTTGAGCTCAGAAAGATGAATCTTGTTGGATAGGAAGATCTTTGGGTTAGGAAGACTGGTTAAGTCACAATTTATATTACAACATTGGATATAACATTGGGTACAAATTGAAGGAAAGCTGAGTTCAGGTTACAAGATACAAAACTTTCCAAAGTACTGTATGTTTATTATTAGAATGCTAAAGAATAATATAGAAAACAAAGATATGTAAGAAGGTTCATACATTATAATAAATTTGTATCCTTAGAACAAGGCTAACAAATGTACATTGTTTAACATACCAGCTGGTCTCATCAATTCTCCACCTAAACCCCTGGAAAGCAAGAGTAACATGCAGAATGAATGACAAAGAAAACAAACAAAAATAGTCTAAAGTTACATGCTTTTCCAAAAGTCAACTTTGTTCTCATGGGAAGCTAACCTACATAGTCAAAAACTTCAGAAAATCAGAAAATAGAATTGGTTTTTGTCTTGGCATATTAATTTCATCAACAGTAAGAAGACATTCCCCCTCAAGGATTGTTGCCTTGCTGTATTGAGGGGGCTTGTGTGGTTATGAGACTCTATGATATATGTCATATAGGGCCACCCAAAATGGACAGGCTATAGTAGAGAACTCAGACTAAATGTGATCCTTTGGAAAAGGAAACAGAGACCCAAACAAAACAACAACAACACTCTCTTTCGGATAGTATCAAAAGGCTAAATGATATTACACTGAAATGTAAGCCCCTCAGGCTGGAAGGTGTCCAACATGCTACTGGTGAAAAGCAGAGGGCAAGTGCAAGTAGCCCCAGAAGCGAGTGAAGCAGCTGGGCTAAAGCTGAAAGGATGTCCAGCTTTAGATGTGTCTGAAGGTGAAAGGAAAGTCTAGTACTGGAGAAATGTTTGAGACAGTAGCCATATTAGTCTGTGTTTCAAGCTTATCAAAGAGTAAACAAATCAAAAAGTGCCACATTTTTGCCTATTTATCTATAATAATAGTGAATAACAACATGCTCACAACTCAAGAGCCTCTTCCACTAGCCTTTCTGATTTTTAATTTTCCAGGTAGGGGTATTCCTATTCCATTCATGTCCTATTTAAAATGCCAACATACTTCATTCTGTGTGGGTGTTATGTGCTGTCAAGTTACAACATATTTATGAAGCACCGACCTAGGTGTTCAAGGTATGTGAGCTAATTAAGAAGTCTTTTGCCTCTGTCAATGCCGCCTATGAGTTTCCATGGCTAAGTAGGGATTTGAATCCAAGTCTCCCGAGACCCAGTCTGACAGTCTAGCCACTACAACACAAAAATAACTGTTCTAGTAGACAATTTCTGATGCCATCTCATTTCTCTATGTGTAATATGCAGTTTTGCTTAACTGTGACCAATTAAAGTGGGCTGGATGTGGCTCAAAGGGCCATTTCATGTGGCCCACCAATGCCTCCACCACACTCAGAAATGCCATGGAGGAAGGGTAAAATGGCCATCTGGCCCTTGAAATTGTATGAGGGAGTGTGACCTGGGCCCTGGCTTTAAAAGGTTGAGAACTCCTGGACTAAAGCTAAGATTCTAGATTTTCATAATTTTCTTATCAATAATACTAAACCTAGGGAAGGGAAATGTATCACATGACAACACTTCTTCTCAACTATGAGGGATACGCTGGGACAAAGCATTTGATTTTAAAAAGCCTCACCATCTCTGCTGAAATTTACAGTGGAGCCTTCAATCATTTATTTTTAAGACTGACCAAAGAAGAGCTTTCCCTACTACACTATATCCCTAAATCACACAGACAAATTAACAGTCAAATTGAGAAAGAACATCTTGAAGTAAAAATACAGATTACAGTCATGGCTTTTGAAAACTTGTGTGGGAGTATTTACTTTGCTGTCACCTGGGTGTGACTAGGCAAGTAAGACACCACTGCATAGGTTCCAGTAGTTTTTTATTCCTGCCTAACTGGGTAAACAAGGAACATCATACTAGAGGGGATAAGAAGCCAAAACCTCCTTGTTCACAAACATGAAAGAAACCAGAGCTTGAAAAAATCAGGAGTATCATTAGATTAATTTTCTTTCACAATACCTTAAGCCTCTAGAGCAGATATTTTTCCTAGGAGAACACAGACTTGAACATAATGGTACTCTCTCCTTACTGATTTGTTCCTTTACATTATGTTCCTGTATTTATTTCATTGATATCCTACACTAGTCCAAAGAGCTAAAGAAAACATAAATTGTTCACCCATGTCATTTTATTCTTGCCTAAGAGAGATAGACAAAGCTGGAAAATTGTAATGATCTGGAACATTCAGTGAGAACCTAATGGATAAAGAACAATTAAGCCTAGACTTTTTCAGTTATAGATCCTACATTATTGCCATTTGGTGGGGCAATGACAGACTTGCTAAAAGGCCTGCAGCCAAAGGACAAAAACAAAAGAAAAAAAGGGTAACAGAGATGGGAGGTGAACACTTCCAGAAGTGGAAAGACAGAAGAACAAAAGTTTCAGAAAAGTTGTCTTTTAAAACCCAACACTTCCCCCAATCAATCTTATAGGTCAGTGGTTCCCAACAAGGGGTACGCAGCCCACTAGTGGACTTCAATTCCCAAAAGCCTCAGTCAGTACATTGGCTGATCAGTGCTTTGGGGAAATGACTTAGGCTTCTGGGAATTGAAGTCCAAAAACCAGCATTTGGGAAACACTGCTAGGTACATAGAAAGAGCCTCCATGAAGATTGTGGTATTTTTAAACCACAATCAAGCATACCTTGGTAATGGCAGCCTTGTGTTGCTGGCTAATCTTTTTCACCTTAGATCAGGCAAAAGTATTTGCAGAATGAAGTCACCAAAAGGTGGCTTCATTTTGGCAGTTTCATGTCTGACCTAGTCACGGAAGAAAAAGTAATAGATGACCTTGATGTTGTCAGCCAAAGGAAGAATATTTTCCACTAGTCTCTACATTGGGGTGGCCAAACTACAGCCTGTCGACCAGACACAGCCCGTAGCCCCATTCCATGCGGTCCACCGCCACCCTCGCCACTCCCAGGAGAAGACGACGCACTTATGGCAACTGCACACATGTTTTACGGCAGCATTTATGGTGGAAGGAACCACATGACCAGCCCGCTCAGCTGTCCGAGGGGCATGGTCTGGCCCACGGAGCAGAAAGTTTGGGGCCCCCTGCTCTACATCTTCATTACCTAGGAGGTATAGCTCATTATACAGGGTTTCCCAAAAATTGCCATACATAAGGAAAATGAGAAATTATAGCTAAATGTACCTTTATGTATCAAATATTCATCCCAAATCTTTATAAAATATTAACAAAATATTCTCTATGTGTTGATACACACACAAAGTCTTCTTCTCCCACTCATAGCCAGCATATTCAAAAATATCTGTTGTTATGTAATTTTACCTATGTATGGCAACTTTTGGGACACCCTGTACTATGGTAGAGCATAGCCTCACTAGTTTTTCTGGTCACTTATTCACAAAGCAGTGGGGAGACTCCAGCCAAAGCAGTCATTTAAATATTCTGAGAAAGAGCTTCTAATTCTTGCCTCCATAACATTCCAGAAAATGGCAAACAGAATCATTTGAAAAATCATTAGTTTTCTGGTTTCCTTTGGTAAACTGGTGCTTCTGTTTTCTCAAGAAACCTTCTGGGTGCTATGCCTTCATCACCCTTCAAAACAACTAGTTCAGTTTGTTTAACAGACTAGTTGCCTAGTAGGAACAAAAGGATAGGTTGCTACAAAGTGATCAAAAGGATTTTATCTGCCATTCAAAAATATTTTGTTACACTGTAACTATTATATTACAGTCAAACCTCGCATAAAGAGCACTTCACTTAAAGAGTAACTCGCTTAAAGAGCAGAATTTTCTCTGAATGTTCGCTTCGCTTAACAAATAAAACCAACCAAAAACTCGCTTAACAAATAAATCGGGGTTCACAATCCCTCCCACAATTGGTCATTGTTTCGCTTAAAGAGCAAACTCGCTTAAAGAGCAATCCTGTGGAACGCATTATGCTCTTTAAGCGAGGTACAACTGTATTTAAAGCATTAATTTGAAGAGAAGCATAACATGCAGTTGCAGTCTACTAATAACAGAACACTTTACTAAGAATTTTTATGACACCCATAACGCCAGCTTCCATTTTGAAATCCTAACTCATTCTTTCCAACTTGATTAATACATATTCAATTTGTTAAACAGATGTCTTAAATTTAAAATACAGTAATACCTCAGATAACGATTGCCTCGGATAAGTCTACAATCGGATAACGTCGGGGAATTTGAGGCAAACATTTGTATTGTACAGTGTTAAGATAACGTTGTGCAATGCAAATGTTTGCTTCAAATTCCCCAACGTTGATCTCTGCCCCAAAGCCCACAGGGCTAGAGACCAGCCCTGCAGACTTTGGGGCAGAGATCTGGGAAGCTAACCAGGAACTCCCCATTGGGCTTCCCAACCAGGCTTCCCAAACACGCTGCTGCTACCAAGGGCGCAGCAGCGCGATCTCTGCTTTGTTTGCAGAGAGAAGGCGTGTTCCCTCAGGCCAGAGGATTCGCCCTGCCCACCCTGTTGTTTCAGCAGGGGGGGCAGGGCGAATCTCTCTTGCTGTTAGATTTAGCCTCCGCTGTTAGGTTTAGCCTCTGGCCAAAGGCAAACCTAACAGCAGGGATCTCTCTAGCTGTTAGGCTAACAGCGAAGGATTTGCCCTGCCCACCCTGTTGTTTCAGCAGGGGGGCAGGGAGAATCTCTCTCTGTTAGGTTTAGCCTCCAGCTGGAGAGGAAAGGGAGCAGGGCTTTTTTTTTTTTTACGTTGTGCGATCAATGCATCACACAATGTTAAAAGCCGGATAATGTTAAGACTTGTGGAACCAAGTCTTAACTTTATCCAAGGTACTCATGTACTGTATTGGGAAATGAGACATCAAGATTACATTTTAAAAAAGCTAAAATGTTAGAACATTTCATTGTTTTATAAACTATACTAAAGGCTGAAAGCCAAAGCAAAGAGGAAAAGCACATGATATTCTTAAGACATCACAATAAATTATTGGTTGTTTTATGTACTATTATGATGTTGTCCAGCACAAAAGATAATGAATAGTAACAAAGATGGTCACACATTTTTGCCCTTGTGTAGGTGAAAAAAATATCAAGCTGTATGTGGTTTCACTGTGCCATTCTATAGTTGCACATTAAGCAACTCTGTGATTATTACAAAGCCAATATGGATCCCTCCAAGAGACCACCATGCTTTGCAACGAGTCAGTCTTTAAGTGTATACAATGTAAATGAACTCTTAGGGCTGGGATTCAGCATATCTATTTCCAAACTCATCTTTTAAAACTAGAAACGTTAAGAATTCTCAGAAATTTGCACATTCTTGATGAGAAGGCTGTCTTTGCATGCTGAGACAGCCAAGTGTAACACTGAACTCTGCAATATGTTATGCTTCCATAATGGGACTAGGGGTCCTCTTCTCATTGGTTTTTCTTCTTTGCTGATTGCAAAAACAAGGTTCTGATCAATACCAGTGCTGTCTTCTTTTGTGAAGCAACGTGTACGCAAAGCAAGCACAGAAGGACTGACTGGCTTATTAAATTTAAACATGCAAACAACCCATGTGATGGTTCTAATTTTTATTTTTATTTTTTGAAAATGTAACAACATACTAACTTTTCTTATTTTGTTCCACCTGTGCAAAAATAATCTTTGTGTGAGAACACTCACTTGTAGAGACAGGAAACACTCCACAAGGTGAGAAGGTAGGTTTTATAACTCACTAACTACATTGGGATACCACCCTTTTGGCTTAAGACCGCCCAAGACAGTGAACAATCAAGTTAAAACAGTTATATGAATAAATCTGTTAAAATACATAAAAACAGTAGGCAAGTTAAACCAACCAAGTGAAATACAATGGTCAAAGCAACCAAGCAAAAAACTTCATAAACATCAAGCAAGGAGAGGCAGGATATCCAAGAAAACTTCTCTGAAAAGTTCAGCTGTGTTTTCAAAATTCCTGGAGGGAAGGGCCAGGTGAATGTATGCATGAATGTACACAAGAGAAGTAAGGATTTGTCCCTTTTAAAAGCACAGCTATGCTTCCTATCCAAAGCAAGCAAATGAGATCTGTCTGTATTCTCTAAGTTATGTCTACCCTTGCAAAGTACCGCATACCTGTGCACTAAGTGAATAAAATGCAGACAACTTAGCTCTCTCTTGCTGAAATTCTCTTTGTTATCAAAATTACTTTTTGTTCTCCTCCCAAGAACTAATTCTCAAAACAGAGGTAACATATTTAGTATTAATTCTCTTACCTATACAACTGGCGATGGCAAAGCTGCAAAAGAAAAGCAATATTTTCAAAATGTATTTCCAATGAATCCAACACTTTTCAAACCACAAATGATGACATGAAGCAGCAGGGGCTGGCAACCTAAGGCCCACAGCCCAAATCCGGCTCGCAGGAACAAATAATCCAACCCCTGCCCTATTTCCACAGAAGCAGCTATGGCCATGCTTATGACAGCTATGGCCAGTTTATGGTGGCGGCAGCAGGGAACACCTGTCTGGCCCCCTTACCTGTCTGAGGGAGCATGACCCAGCCCCTGACTTAAAAAGGTTCCTGGCCCCTGACTTATAGGCATGTATTGGGTCATACAGATAGGTCCTAATACAGGTCTGGGTGTACTGAACAATAAGGTTTTGGGTGCATTTTGTTTTTTCATTTCTAGATGTTCTCTTACCCACCAGGCTGACAGCACACCATTTCTGTAGTGCAGCAGTCAAAGCAATGACTAGATCCTGTGGCTTTGTTACACAAGCAGAAGACAAAAGGTGTAACATTCACTCAGTTCTAGCTGGCAGTTAATTGCATCTCTGCAACTCTGGAGGACACAAATACATTCTGTCATGCTTGAGACTACCAGCGAGAGCTCATTAATTACTGATGAGAAACAATTTAATGTAACACATTTCGCATTCTGCTTGCAAAAGCAACATAATTTCAATCAATATCTGTTTTCATCTTAATTATAATAAGTACAGTAATACCTCGGATAACATTTACCTCGGATAACGCTAAAATCGCATAATGTTAAGTAATCTGGGGAAGAGAATTGGATCGAATAACGTTAAGGTCCTATGGGATGGATCGGATAACAACCGCTAAAGCCTGTGCGGTTACAATGTATCTCTATGGAGCTTTAATGTTATCCAATCCATCCCATAGGATTTTAACATGCATCGGATAACACTAAAAATTGGATAACACCAAGACTTGTGGAACCAAGTCTTAGCGTTATCTGAGGTATTACTGTATTGGAAAAGGCAGTGGCATGGCGGTTACAGGAGTTCCTGGATGAAGCGGATTATCAGGATCCTTTTCAGTCAGGATTCAGGCCTGGATATGGTACGGAAACTGCATTGGTCGCGCTGGTGGATGATCTCTGGAGGGAGCGGGATGGCGGACATCCAACTGTCCTAGCTCTTCTGGACCTCTCAGCGGCGTTCGATACCGTCGACCACGGTATCCTTCTGGGAAGGCTCAAAGGATTGGGGATCCAAGGCACAGTGTTGGCTTGGTTTTCCTCATTTCTGAGGGACCGGACCCAGTCGGTGTAGTTGGAGGGTGAGATGTCCAGTCCTAGGCGGCTCCAATACGGGGTGCCTCAGGGCTCGGTGCGCTCACCTCTCCTATTTAATATCTACATGAAACCGCTGGGTGAGATCATCCGTTCTCATGGGGTGAGGTATCATCAGTATGCACATGATACCCAACTGTATATCTCAGCCCGTGGGGAACCTAGTGATGCAGTGGAAGTCCTTTCCAGGTGCCTGGAGGCAGTCAAGGTCTGGATGGGGGACAACGGGCTACAACTGAATCCTGGCAAGACTGAGTGGTTGCGGGTTGGGGCAGTCCTGCCCCAAACAGACCCGGTACGTAACCTGGGGGTCCTCCTGGACTCACGACTACTGCTCAAAGTGCAGGTGGCTGTCGTGGCCAGGAGGGCCTTTGCACAACTTTGTGTGATTCGCCAGTTACAGCCGTTCCTAGACCGGGACTCCTTGCTCATGGTCACACATGCCTTGGTCACCTCCAGACTAGATTATTGCAATGCGCTCTACATGGGGCTGCCCTTGGTGACCATTCGGAGGCTTCAGCTGGTCCAGAATGCAGCTGCACGAGTAGTGTTGGGATGCGGGCGTTATGCCCGTGCCTCACCGCTGCTGAGGGAGCTGCACTAGCTCCCAGTTTGCCTCCGGGTGCAATTCAAGGTGCTGGTTATTACCTTTAAAGCCCTACATGGTAGTGGTCCAGGTTACCTGAGAGACCGCATCGTCCCAAGGACATCTACCCGGCCCACCAGAGCGGACCGGAGAGGCTTTCTGGTTCTGCCATCAGCCAGAGAGGCACATCTCGCTGGCACTAGAAGGAGAGCCTTCTCCGTGTCCACTCCGGCCCTGTGAAATCTCCTCTCGACAGAGCTACGCCTGCAGACAGAGTTGCTGTCCTTCAGGAAAGAAGTGAAAACCTGGCTGGCAGGTCTGGTCTGGGGAGTGGATGGTTCAATTTCCCCAGCCAGTTGGATGGTTTGACCCCCAGTATGTCCAAGTTATTACCTAGCTTTTAATTAAGTTTTTAAAGTTTTTAAAGTGTTTTTAAAATTGTTGGAAATCGCCCTGGGTCCCTTTGGGGAGGAGGGCAATAAACAAATATAAATAATACTATTATTTCCTAGGAAGATATCACAACAGATCACACCTCCTCATAATATTGTATGAATAAGGCAAATATTCTTGTTTCAATTCCTGCATTCAGAAAATTTCTCTTCATCGCATAATACATGCTATTGCACAAACTTACTTACTTAATGACATTCGTTTCTATATTTCCCATTTAGTGAAAATGTACTTCTTTGGACTACAATACTTTACTTCTTATCTTTATACAGTATCAAAGGTTAGTGGAAATTTTGAAAACAAGGCTATTAGATAAAGTAAATAAGAAGGTGTAGCTATAGCCCCCAATATTAGGCACATTCTAAGGCCACAATCTTAAAGACTGGGTTTTAATATGCAAGTGTTTCCTATTTAAACAGAACATTAACAAAATAAAGTTTGAAATCTTGTTTCTCAACAGTGTAAGTTACAGCCAGCATAGGTGCAGTGAATGAGTAGGAATTTGGTAAATCGACTCTTCTGTAAATTTTACTGATTCAATAGGCCTACTCTATTTACAACTTACTGTGCTAAGCAACAGAATTTCAGTCACATTTTTCAGGCAGTTCAACAGAATTTACACCAACCTCCACATGGATCTGCTTAAGTCCTTCCAAAGATTTTTCATCCAAATATGTTGTGATAGATCTGCAAATTTATAAAAGGATTTTAAGTCAATACAGATATATTGGATTCTATATTACCTCTTTATTGGAATTTCCCCTCAAACTGTCCATTTAAACATATATATGCTGAAAATACAAATAAATCTATGTATTCGACATTTTTAGTCACACATACAGCCCATTTTTTCACATATATAGCTCGTACAGAATCCTCTTGTTTTAAAATTGTTAGAAGAGAATGCCTAAGTTTTCCCCCATCACTGCCTTCACTAAGTATGAAGAAGAAAAATCTAGGATTGTGCACATTAGGAGAGCCAGCAGAGACAGAAACCTCACTGTTACAGGTGATGCTTTTCGAAATGAAAACATTGCAATTATTCTAGAAACTGATAAAATGTTCTTATATTTATCTTGACTCCTCTTATGTTTGGATATGATAGCAAGAATGTTTCCTTGAGAGGTAATTACCAGTATACAGAATAAGTTTGTTTTTCCTTAACTTTGCTTGGATATCAAGCATATACATTCTTCTTTATACTAAATCTCCAATAGTAATATTTTTATATATGCTAGCATCCCCAAGAAACTGGCTAAGGTCAAAATAATGTGCTTTTCAGGCATAATAAAGAGATTTTGATTAACAGCAACTGCCACCACTGGTGTAGACGAACCTGACACACATGCCAAAGGTGGCATGGGAGAGGATTTTCAGTGGGCACATGTGACATCAGGGTAAGACATGCCCCACACCACCCCATGCCACCAATGGCAGTGCCGCTTCTCCAACCACCCAGCTCCCTCTGCCATAGGGGAGGCTGAAGTCCGACCCAGGAGGCGTGGCAGAGTCAAGGTGAAATGAACAGACATCTCCCTCCTAGGAGGCAGCATCCACACGTGCTCCTCATCCTCAGATGGGTGTCTGTGGGTTGTGTGAGAGATTTCAGCCTCCCTATTGGCAGAGGGAGGGGGTGGTTGGAGAAGCAGTGCTGCGTTTGTCTTTTTCCTCCTATTCTTCCCCATTGAATGTCAGATCCACTGCAGAAATGCAGAGAAGCTTGCAATGCAAGGGAGGGGTGGTTGCCAACCAGAGGCGGCTTCCCCACAATGCAGTTGCTTTGGAACCGGACGTGCTGGCGAGCGAAAAAACAGAACGGAGAGTCTGGCAAAAAGTACCGCTCCTCCTCTTGACTGACATACAAGAGCAATTCTCTTCCCCTTTTGCTATGTTCCTTTGTTTGCGGTGAAGCTCTCTTGCTTCTCTCCTCCCTCCCTTCCCCGCATGCATGCATGAAGAGCTTCGGTTCAGAACCAGCGCTGGCTGCTGGGCTGGCAAAAGCTCTGCCATAAGACAAAGGAATGTGAGCTAAAGGGGGAGAGAAGCAAGAGAGGTGCTCCAGGCTTTGCCAGCACCCGGTGCAGTGCTTTGCCAGCACCTGCGAAGGACTTATCCAGTGGGGATGAAGGCGGCAGGGGATTTGGTAGTGGGGTAGGGCCTGGCACAGTGGCTTAGGGACAGGAATGCCTCTCTTGCTTCTCTCCCCCCTTTCATTCATGCTCCTTTGTTTTGTGCGCATACACCCACATGACATCACAGGCACATGTCATGCCTAACCCCCCCCATCTCTCCCCCCCCCCATTTTTTGGGCGAAAAACAAGTATTTCTAGGAAACTAGATTTTTACTATTATTCTTTGCTTCCTCTTTTAACCCCATTGGGTTTCGAGAGACATTATTATTAGATGTTCTAATTATAAAATAAACAAACAGACAAACATATAATATACAACAAAATATTTTGTCCCTTTACCTCTTAGTTTCATCTGCTACTTTCTTCAAAGCATGCGTAATTTCAGCACAGGCTAGAATTGCTCCATGGCGTGTATGAAGATCTGAGCCAACTGCCAATGGAAGCAGTTTTGGCAAAGCTGCAACAGATTCAATATGTATAACTTTGATTGTCCTTATTGAACTCCACACCACATTGTCAAAATTGAGGAGGACTAGTGTTAAAGTTCCCTAAGCAAAATTTAACTAATCACCAAGTCCTTTCAAACTAGAAGTATAAAAGCAATATATTCAACAAAGGAGGTAATGATAAGATCAACTGTTTAATTATTATTCATATTTGATTGTCATATTTTTATTTCATATAAGGTACAGAAGAGTCCAATAATTTGCTTTACAAAACCTACCTAGCAACCCACTCCTAATGTTACCCAATGCCCTCTACCGCCAGCATCCAAAATTTATGTTGAAAAGTTTTGCATAACCAGCAGGATTTGTATTCCACAAAGTTGACTGTGCACCTAATTCGTCTGTGATACTGCAGAAAGTCTGCTATAGCCCCCAATGTGCACATATGACCGTCCCTTTCTTCAGTAACACATTCATAACATTGAATCGCTGGCACAGATATTTTAACACTAAAGTTTATTGAAACTCACCAACATTTGCCATATAGTCAGGGGCGCTTGGAGTGAGATTATGTAGAGCCTTGGTTGAAAATTCTCGAATAACACTGGAAGATGAGGAGAGGGAAGTGTTAATAATCTTAGAGATTAGGACTCTCCATCAGAGTGGGAAGCTCCATAGTGCAGCAGACTCGGCCCCCACCAGATGACCCTTCATGTAGAGAAAGCAGCAGTCAGAGAGGGTGAGGGGCTTGAATTCTCAGCCTACTCATGCTTTCTAATTAATCTGAATACCTCCATGTATGGACAGGCTTAAAATTAATAACAAAATATAAATACTATTGTATTTCCTATACAATCAAAGCAGTGAAAATCTAATGAAAACATCCACACAACAAATTAGTGAAAAGAAAGAAAGATGAGAGAAAGTACTTGTTTGCTGTGTTATACATACATGATGTACATGGAGGCCAGAATCCTATTTGTTATTTAACAAACAAAACAAACAAAACCACTGAGCGGAGTTTCTCCAGCAAAAATCCATTCAACCCACTGTAATCTCTGACACGAAATTATTATTACCCAATCACTGCATCACTCATCATGTGTCAAGTCACATGACTGGTACCCAATGAGCAATACAATTGATGACTCATAACCAATGGAAATTTACCACTGAGATTTATGTCACTGCTTTAATTAATTAATATCCAACAGGATTCTGGCCTTCATATCATATCACCAGACAGTTTTGAAAGGAAAACAATGAACTCTGTGCAACAAGGAAAATGAGCAACGTTTTAAATTCTTCAGGACTCTTCACCAAGCAATTATTTAAAATGAAGGGGAGAGGGAAGAAGAAAAAGAATCTGATCTTTAGACACTCAGAATATCTTAAAAGAAAATGACTAGTTTAAACAGTGAAAACAGAATGAATTTAACAGAGTAATGTAGAAGACAGTGAACAATCGGCCACTATTTGTAAACTCCAATTAACTCATCAGGAAGAACATTTTACCCTCCATACAATACATCAATGCAATCAATATAATATATAGTACTGTATATAGAAATGTTTGCTCACAGAGAAATGGAGTCCCCACAATTAATTTGTTTAAAATATATATATTTCCAGGAAATAAAACAAAAAATGAAACAATGTGTAAACATATTTCTGAAAGCCCACTTCTAGACATGCCTATGTAAAAAGAAGATGGATGGAGAAGTAACATGGTTTCACACTGTGAATCAGCTACTGTAAACCCTGAGTTTGCATACTTTCCTTCCTCACTCTCTCTGTCACTTGATAAAGGAATCAGTTTTCATTTTCAATTAAGCACTGATCCTACACACCCAAACATAGGGAATTATGGTTTGTTTAAAACAAGCTAAGTTTCAAACCAGTTTGATCCTGGCTAATCATAATGCAGAAGTTCCTCTTTTTCCAGTTTCAAAAAGGAGAGGAAGATGAGAATGGGAGTACAGGACATAAATTTCACAGAGCATGAAGTGCAGGTTCTTCATTATATCTAAACCAGATTCAAGATTTTTCTATTTTTAAAGAAAGACAAATACATGTGCAACCAGGGGGTACATTTCAAAAGAAAATCCTATTTAATAATTGTATAAATTATTCCTAAATAATTATATATTCTTTTTGTTACAGTACCTGATTTGAACAAAACCTTCAGATCTAGTTGTTAATCTCTAACAATTTAAAATAGAAAATAAAATTGTACTACTGGAAATCTAACCAACAAAAAGAATACAACTTATTACCCAGGTATTGATTTTCCAAATATTAACATAATTAAACCTACCCATCCCAGTGGTTGATCTTCATGTTAAGCAGGTGATCAATCATAGGCTGTGTATACTCAGGAAACCCAGCAATATATACACTGAAATAGTAAAGATGCACAACATGTACTAACAAACAAAAAAGAACTGATCCAAAGGTTGTTGTAAAGAGAAACCTTGCCACATTTATTTTGATAACAATACCCTCCAAACTATCCAAGGTTTAACTGACATTGTTTTCTGGAACACAGTGCCCTTACAGTAGGTGGCAGGGCCATATTTTGAACCATGGTTATCAAACTGTTTTTTGATAAAGACTTCCGCATTGCCTTGAAGAATGAAGGAATGAATGAATAGTGACAGAGAACATCAGTGTCTGCCCTGCCTTGGACTCAGCCTGTCACACTCTTGGGGTGCTATGCGACAGAGTTAAAAAGCATACTGGCAATTACAGAGAGGTGATGGTTATAATAAAAATTCCACAAAACATTTAAAAATAACATTGTTAAAAACATTAAAACTAAGATAGTGGCATAGAACAATTTAGACTAGAAATGGAAATAACAAATTTCTAAATTGATTTAATATTAGAGCAACAGCAACTTGTTGCATTTAATTAAAAGTGGACTTGCAAGAACTGTGTGACCAACGCGCTGTACTTTCCACACAAAATCAGCTGACTTTCCCATCTACAGTACAGTAAAACCTCATATAACACTAAAACCTGGTTCCACAAGTCTTCGTGTTATATGATTTTTCGTGTTATCTGATCCTCTATGGGATCCATAGAGATACATTGTAACCACACAGGCTTTCGCGGTTGTTATCTGAAGCATCCCATAGGATCTTAATGTTATCTGATGCAATTCTTCCCCCCAGATTCCTTGATGTTATGCGATTTTCGTGTTATTCGATACTAATGTTATATGAGGTATTACTGTATTTCTAACTCAGCCAGATTAAATTTCATTTTGTTCACTCCATCCATTCTGAAACTGTCTCCAAACATTTGGTCAAGCCTCCCTGGAATTAGCAGATGAAAACAACTGTGTGTCATCCATGTGCTGATTGATGGTGGTTCAGCTGATACCTCCAGATGGATTCTCTCAGTAGGTTTATGTAAATATAAACAGTTTGAGCGAGAGGAAGGAACTTTGCAGCACACCAAAAAGTAGCAGACCACAAAGGAGTACAGTCCTAATACGTGGAACATTCTCTTGGTGAAGACAAAACTGTGTTTAAAAGTGGAATATAAATAAGAGTTGAAGCAATTATACTTCTGTAGGCAAAGTATTATTATCATACCATTACTAAAAATAATTTAAAATCAATTAGTAAGGAAAATTAGCAACATGTGCCACTGCATGCAGCCCCTCTCATTTTGGTGGAATACATCTATGTACAAAAGTAGAATTATTGGTTCTTAGGATGCTGGCTGTAGTCTCTATGAGCAGCCTGGAATGACAGGAGAAGGAGCCAACTGGTAGAATCAGCTGGACCCACCATAACATTAGAGGCAAAAATCAGAGCTTCAACATTACAGCTCATGAGCCTTCTGTCTGCATGAACTCTGGCAGCAAGGGCACAGGCCCTAGAGCAGTGTTTCCCAACCTTTGGTTTTTGGACTTCAATTCCCGGAAGCCTAAGTCATTCCCCAAAGCACTGATGAGCCAATGTATTGACTTAGACTTCTGGGAATTGAAGTTCCCCTGTGGGAAGCTCTGTGTCAAGTGGCAATGAACCTCCATATGCAGCAACAGCCTAGCAGTGGTGGTGAACCTTGTACTCCAGCTGTTCTTGGACTTCAATTACCAGAAGTCCAAATCAGTACACCTACTGATCAGGGCTTCTAGGAATTGAAGTCCAAGAATACCTGGAGTCTCCAGATGTCGGGCATGTTGTGAGGCACTGGATTCACACAATAGCTACAGGGGCAACTTCTACTTCTCCTGGGCAGATGTTGCTGTCTTGCCTGGTTGCCAAAATACTTTCCCTTCCAAGATAGAACTCTTATAGGGTTGACAGGTCAACTCTGGCAAGAGTTATTACATTTCTAACAAAAAACCATTATTAAAAATGTCCTTCATTAATTAGATCTAATATTGTGAAGACAAAAAGAACATTAAAGAAACATTTGAAGAACAACTGAACACCAATCCCCATACACTAACCAATCACAAAGTTCCAATTTTCCTTTTTTATAATGTTTGAATAAAATAATTAAAGAATCATTTCAATTTTTCCTAAAATTGTGGGACAAGAATTGGGGGAGGGGGGAGTTAAAAGTATGCCAATTCATTGCAGCAAGATAAGTAATACCTTAATTTATTTTAAACTGTCTAAATCATTAGCAGGAAAAATGGAGAAACCCTTTAGCATGAGAACTTTGCTATCAATGGTTCCAAGGCAAGTAATGTCTACTTCAGCACATACTGAAACTAGCCAAAAGTGCAACTGTGACTACCTTCTTGGTATCTCCAAAAATAATAAGAAAATTACATTTCTGACACATCCTATATCCTTGTTTCTGTTTAGCTACAGAAAAGATGATGAGAAACTGCCTGTGTGTAGGAGGTAAGTGTGCACACAAGGAAAGCAAAAAGTAAAGAAAGGGCGGAATGTGATGAAGTGTAGGCTGAGCTGCTTAAGGATGAAAGAGGCAATCAAAAATAAGATAATTCAGGAAGTGAGTAGTAAAAACAAAAGAAAGGCTGTTCACAGTACAGTAGAACCCTGTATAACAAATGCCTTTTACAGCGATTAAATCATACAATGACAAGGATTTGAAAAAACATTATGCCCCATATAACAACTAAATTTGTTATACAATGCAATGCATCTCTATGGGAAAAATCGTACAACGAACTGTTGTTGTATTATTTTCCCCACAGAGATATTCATTGTACGATGCATCCCATAGGGATAATTACTATACAATGCATGCATCGTTTAGCGATTAAATCGTACAACGACTAGCCCCGCGGAACAAATTAAAGTTGTTATATGGGGTTTTACTGTATAGGTACCTAAACCTTGTTGTTGTTCAGTCGCACAGTCGATTCCGACCCTCTGCGACCCCATGGACCATTGCCCGCCAGGCACTCCTGTTCTCCACCATCCCCCTCAACTCACTGAGCTCTGTGCCCATTGTCTCCACAATACCATCTAACCATCTCATCTTGGGCCGTCCCCTTCTTCTTTTGCCCTCGACCCTTCCAAGCATCAAGGCTTTCTCAAGTGAATCCTCTCTTCTCATTTGATGTCCAAAGTACTTTAGCTTCATCTTTACAATTTGACTTTCTAAGGAGCATTCTGGGTTTATTTCTTCTAAGATTCTAAGATTCTAAACCTATTCTCTTTATAAAATCTGGAAATCATCAGCAAACACTTCAACTTGCTATCGTTTTACATATATTTAGTGTATTCTGTACATGGATTCTTACTGCTGCACAGGTGTTGAGAATAAGTTTCAAGCTAAGGTTGAAAAAACACATGCAGGTTTACAACTGATCTATACTTTATACACATTCTGCTGGTGGAATTCTAGGCAGTAACACTGCAGACTTAAAATCAGATCATATTACAGTAATACCTCAGATAACGACTGCATCGGATAATGCTAACATCGGATAATGATGCAAAATTTCTAAAGAAATTTTGCATCGGACAACGATCTGTCAGTGTTATCTGATGCAGTCATTCTTAGCAGCAGGGGGGCTGGAAACCTGAACGGGGTTCTCCATTCATCTTCTCAGCCACCCTGCAGCTGCGGAGGCATGGGCGGGTGGCTAGGGAAGCCGACGGGGAGTCCCCATCGGCTTTCTCAGCCACCCTGCAGCTGTGGATTGGGTCTCCCGACCTCCCTGGAACTAGCAGGGGGGTCAGGAAGCCCGAAATAGTTTTAAAAAGTCCATTTTTTCACCCATTTCGGGCTCCCTGACCCCCCTGCCAGCTCCAGGGAGGTCGGGGGACCCGATCCTCACTATTTCCAAAGTTCCCCCACCTCCCTGGAGGCTGTAGCAAGCCAAAATGCGAGATTCAAATCCCAACGTTTTTGCTTGCTACAGCCTCCAGGGGGTGGGGGAAACTTCAAAAATAGTGTGGATCGGGTCTCCTGACCTCCCTGGAGCTGGCAGGGAGGTCAGAGAGCCTGAAATGGGTAAAAGAAAAAGGGATTTTTTTAAACCCATTTTGGGCTCCCTGACCCCCCTGCCGGCTCCAGGGAGGTCGGGGGACCAGATCCAAGCTGTTTCTGGACTTCCCCCACCTCCCTGGAGGCTGTAACAAGCCAAAACAACAGGATTTGAATCCTGACGTATTGGCTTGTTGCAGCCTCCAGGAGGGTGGGGGAACTTTGGAAATAGTGCAGATTGGGTCTCCCGACCTCCCTGGAGCCAGTAGGGGGGGTCAAAGAGCCCAAAAAATGGAGATTTTTTTAACCCATTTCTGGCTCTCTGCTCCCCCGTGTTTTTTTTTTTTACCAATTTTGAGGTCCCTGACCCCCCTGCCAGGTCCAGGGAGGTGGGAAGACCCGATCCAAGCTGTTTCTGGGCTTCCCCGACGTCCCCAGCCAGTGGAGCAAGCCAAAAAGTCAGGATTCAAATCCCAACATTCTGGCTTGCTGCAGCCTCCAGGGCAACAGGGCTTTTTTTTACGTTGTGCGATCAATGCATCGCGCAACGTTAAAAACTGGATTACGACGAGACTTGTGGAACCAAGTCTCATTGTTATCCAGGGTACTAGTGTATTTAAATGCTCACCCATCTACAAACAAAGCAAACTACCCTTCCTGTATGTAGTAAATTAAGATATCCAGAAGAGGGAAATGTTAAAATTCCCTCCCTTTCTCCCACTCTCTCTCTCTTAATCTACCACTTCACATTATGGGTAGATACTCCTCTTACATCTAGCTTTATATTTCCAGAATCAAGTTTCTGGATAAGGTGAACAAGAAACTGAAATAAGAACTTCTAGGGATCCCACCCACCCAATATTCAGAAAAAACATATTTCACTCTGTAGCCCTACAAACATTAGAAGTATGTCTATTATCTTCTAATATTCTTTTCAGGAAGATGCATTATATTCTTTAAAGATTACCCAATAGCATAGAACAAAGAATGGTGTCTTTAAAAAGTTAACATATGCATTATAAATCAAGTAAAACAGATTTAAATTTAAATTCAAGAGATTTTTTTACCTTATATTTAGGAAACAGTTCGCTCTGTTACCAACCGCAAAATAATCAGCTGCAGTTAAAATGTCAATTCCATGTGGGAAAGTACCCTATGAAAATTAAGGAAGAAAAGAATCTAACATATTACCTCAAAAATTATTTGAAAAATACTAACACTAATAAGGTAAAGGTTGACTGTGCTCGAAAGCCAGTCATATCTGTCTCTACGGTTCAGTGCTCATCTCTGTTTATAGCCAAAGAGCCAGCGCTGTCTGTGTCTGCAGATGTTTTCATGAACATGTGGCAGACATGCCTGGATACCGGAGTGTATGGAACACTGTTTACCAAGAAATGTTAAAATAAATTCCTGAATTCTTCAGCAAGACATATCCTGGTACCTCTCCAACATACTTTTTCGAAGAATGTTGTTAATTTATTGCAACAAAAACAACAAGAAGTTTTATGCCACCTTTAAACCTAACAATTTTAATTTGTGACAAAGCTTTATGGATATAGTCTACTACTTCGGATGCACATTCTCCAATCTTATGTTTATGCTAGCAATGGCTTTGAAAGCTTATACCCACCCAGTGCAATCCATAGGAGAAGAAATGCACTGTCTGCTTCTTTTAAAATGGCTAGAGCACTGACAATATTGCCTGCAGCAGCAGCATGATCTTCTCCATCCCTTGTCAAGGAGGAGGATCAGTGTATAATCAGCACTGAAGATTACCTAAAGTAACTATTGCAACCATTTTAAACAATCAACCCACAGCAATAAAAGCACCCAAGCCCCTTTGTTGTCAGGAACCTCTCTAGGCATCCGGCCATATCAATCCTTGGCAAATAGAAGGGGATGAAATGGAAGCAGTGACAGACTTTACCTTCTTGGGATATAAGATCACTGCAGACTGTGAATACAGCCATGAAATAAAAAGACACTTACTCCTTAGGAGGCAAGCTACGGCAAACCTAGGCAACATACTAAAAAGCAGAGACATCACCCTGCCAACAAAAGTCCACATAGTTATAGCGATGGTCTTCCCAGTAGAAATGTATGGATCATAAGGAAAGCTGAGTGCAGAAGAATAGACATCTTTGAACTGTGGTGCTGGAGAAGACTTTTGAGAGTCCCCTGGACTGCAAGGAGGTCAAATCAGTCAATACTAAACGAAATCAACCCTGACTGCTCCTTGGAAGGAGAGATACTGAAGGTGAAGCTCAAGTACTTTGGCCACTAAATGGGAGGAGGGGACTCACTAGAGAAGACCCTGATGCTGGGAAAGATCAAAGGCAAAAGGAGAAGGGGCAGATAGTTAAGATGAAATGGTTAGACAACATAATTGATGCTGTGGGTGTAGATCTGGGCAGACTCTGGAGGATGGCAGATGACAGAGGAACCTGGTGTGCTGTGGTTCGTGGGGTCACAAAGGGTTGGGCTCGACTGTGTGAATGAACAACAACAAAACCTGCCTAGAGCTAATATGTAGTCAAAGCTTTATTACAGCCCAAGACCAGCATAGAACAGCAAAAGAATCAGAAGTTAAAATGAGGGTATTTAAAATATGTCAAGAGACAAAAGTTAAAATGAGGGGGCTTAAAAAGGAGCATTTCTGCTCAGAGTTGAGTAGCAAAATTAGTACATCTAAAATATAGTCTGCACCTGTTAACTGACAAAGACTTTAAAAAAATACACTGCCATTAAGTAAATAACTTTACATCCCTCAGATGCCATCAAATTCTGTGAAAAACAACCCTCACAGTATTTAGCAACTACAACTGAAATGTTAGTCATTATGACTAATACGTTTAAGCACTTTGAGAACATTTGAAATGTTGCTTCTTTCCAAGACTTATCTGTTGTTATTAATGACCCCATTCCCTCATTTTTTTCTCCACAGATAAATGAAAATTAAGAAGATGCAACTTTATTTTGCCTACCAAAGTGACAATAATATCACTTCTTCCAATAGAAAATCAAATGTATCATCTCCCTTGAAGTCAGGAAAACGTTGTCTCTTGCATCACATAAACACCTGATTAGGAAAAACTGGATCCAGGCACACTTGGTATAATTATCATCCATTATCTTAGGCTGCAAGGGACACTTTAATCCTCCTCCTTAAGAAAGCTGGGTCATTAGTATTGTTGACTTTAATAGTCAAGTTTGGTCTTTTCTGCAGTATATTAAAAAAAAAACCACTGCCTAGTACCAGGTTTGAACCAACTGTATGGTGGCTGGAAGCCACTACTCCTTTAACGCTCGGTGAGAAGTCTTCAGCAAACAGGGTTGCCATAATTCTCTCCCACAAAACCAGGACAGAACTATACTTGACAAAAATGGGCGGGTTATCTATAAAATAACCTTTTTTAAAACAAACATAATATGACAGCTATAAAACACTTTCACGTTAAATATATCAATACATAAATGAATTTATTTATCATATTGTGACAGAGGAAGTCAACAACACTCCTTATATTAC
The DNA here is from genome assembly GCA_030440675.1 of Furcifer pardalis. Taxonomy (NCBI): domain Eukaryota; kingdom Metazoa; phylum Chordata; class Lepidosauria; order Squamata; family Chamaeleonidae; genus Furcifer; species Furcifer pardalis. Next base: position 59,644,410 of record CP126893.1, on the reverse strand, counting down.
TTTTTAAAGATAAATGAAGCAAACTGCATTTAAAGAAGGCAAGATAGGAAATAAAACCAATTCAGCAGCAAATTGACTGGTTGCTAGTTTTCATTCTTTATAAATGTCTCGATAAAACATATTTTTGTTGCCTAGATTTCAGGGCATTTGCCAAGTGGTTCTGGAAAGGACCTATGTATACAACTCTGCATCTCATACCATTTCTCACTTCACTTTAGAGCAGTGGTTCCCAACATGGGGCCCATGTCCCATAGAGGGACTTCAATTCCCAGAAGCCTAAGTCAGTACATTGGCTGATCAGTGCTTTAGGGAATTGACTTAGGCTTTTGGGAATTGGAAGTCCAAAACCCAAAGGTTGGGAGTTAGACACATTGGCCTAATGTCTTCCGTGAATCACCTCTTAGCACCTATCCAGCTCAAATAACCAGAAGAGGCTTTTGGAGTAAATGTTAGGAAAGGTTCAGCTATACCTTTGAGTCTCTAACTTCTACGGTGAGTGGGTGGCAATATAAATTTGAATGAATAAATAAATAAATAAATAAATACTTCCTTCCTCCTATAGCCATAATGGCGAACCTTGGCACTCCAGGTGTTCTTGGACTTTAATAACCAGAAGCCCAAGTCAGCACTCCTACTGATCAGGGCTTCTGGGTACTTAAGTTCAAGAACAGCTGAAGTGCCAAAGTTCACCATCACTATCTTGTAGCTACTGTTACAGTGATATTCTCAGGGTCTGCCCATCAGTCTCATTCTTTTTCCATTCTAAGGGACAGACACGCTATTTCTCCTATTTCTGTGTTCCCTTGGGGCACATGCTTATCTAATTAGAGTTAACGTTTAAACTTTTCTGTTCTGAATGTAAATTCCTCAATAAAATTTAGAGTTGTTTTTTAAATTTTAACTGCTTTTCCTGCTTTACTGTGGGACTGATTGCCCACATCTACACAGCACCTACTCTGCTACAGAGTAGGTCCGCCAGTGAATAGGAGTTCACTTTTTGAATAAGAACTATGTTACCGGGGGGGGGGGGTGTCAGGATTTTAGAGATGCTTAGGTGGGGCATGGCCAAAAAAGGTTGAAAACCACTGATGTGGACCTTTTCATAAGCAGCGCTATTTACCCTCAAAGCTGTTCTGTGAAGGGAAAGATTCATGCAAATCACCTGCACAGCTGCTTATTCGCCACTTGGCGCTTCTCCAGCCAGATGCTCATGACTGCCCAAGGACCACTTTGCCCAAGACCTCTATGGCTAAGGAGGAGGGGAACAGCCCAGCATGACATCACAACCAGAGAATGAGGATTTCCATAGAGCTACAAAAGACAAAGAAATACAGAGAAAAGTGCTCTTTCTCTGCCTCTGCAAAGGACTTCTGGGACTTTAACAATAGTTGAAAAGCTACTCGTAGCAACTTTAATAATTAATGCCAGTAGACTAGAACCCCGGACAACATTATGACAAGGTTCCACGAGTCATGACGTTGTCTGGTTTTTAACGTTGTTCGATACATTGATCCAACAATGCTAAAAAAAACCTGAGAAGAGGCACTCGCACGCGCGCGAAAATGCACGCCAGCGGGAGCCTCTTCTACCAAACGGGTATAGCAACGGGCATCACACGTCAAGGCAAGGTATAAAAGCGGGGGGTGCCACCCCCCACTTTGATCCCTTACTTTAACGTGGGATCCCCGTTTCGCGCGCCTGGGCAAGGGTCAGCTTTTCCGAATTCCCCCCTCCCCAGGAGAGGGGGGAATTCAGAAAAGCCGACCCTTGTTTAGGCGAGTAAAACAGGGATCCGCGTTGCTGTAGCATGCCCGGGAAAGAGGTGGCTTGGTCGAAATCCTCACCCCCGCGCAGGGGGAGGGAATTTCGGCCAAGCTGCCTCTTTCCCAAGCCGGAGACACCCCGCGGAAAGGTGCCTCTCCTCTCCTGAAGTTCCGAAAGGTTAAAGATCCTTATCTTTTCGGAACCTTGGGTGATTTGCAGGCGCACGCGCGTTGGTGGGGGTTAGCGCAGGGTACGGAGGTCCCCCCGTACCCTGCGCTAACCCCCACCAACCCGGGCGCGCCTGCAAGCCACCCGAGGTTCCGAAAAGATAAGGATCTTTACCCTTTCAAAACTTCGGGTGTGCGGCGCGCGTTGGTGGGGGTTAGCGCAGGGTACGGAGGTCCCCCCGTACCCTGCGCTAACCCCCACCAACGTGCACACGCCTGCAAGCCAACCGAGATTCCAAAAAGATAAGGATCTTTACCCTTTCGAAACTTCGGGCGTGAGGTGCGCGTTGGTGGGGGTTGGTGGCCCTCCGTACCCTGCACTAACCCCCACCAACATGTGCGATGCCCGTTGCTATACCCATTTGGTAGAAGTGGTTTATCATTTCCTTCTTCTAAGGGAGCCTGAGACTGTGCACTTTGGCCAAGAGAACACAGGCTAGCTCTTCTTCCTGGAGGCACAGTGGGGAATCAAACTCCCAACCTTTGGCTCTGCAGCCAAATACCTAAACTACTATGCTATCTAGACACAGACACAGACACACACACACTTATTACCTCTTCTATTTATTCTTCCTCCCTGATACCAAATACTTGCCCATCCTAGAATTACTGTTAATTTCTACTTTTATTCATTTCACCCACCAAACAAGAAATGCAAAGCTCTCTCTCCATTCCCTGTTCTTTCAACACTGATAAATACAATCATAGGTGGCACTTTTGAATCAACAAAGGTGGAGCTTCGTTATAAGGAGCCTCTTCCCATTCTCTCCCAGCTAAAGGCACAGTCCTAATATCTTCTGTACAATGTATTGTATTTAGAAGTATAGTAAAACCTCGGATAATGCTAAAACTTGGTTCCACAAGTCTTGGTGTTATCTGATTTTTACTGTTAAAGCTCCATAGAGATACATTGTAACCGCTCAGGCTTTAGCGGTTATCTGATACATCCCATAGGACCTTAACGTTATTTGATGCAATTCTTCCCCCCATTACTTAACGTTATGTGATTTTAGCGTTATCCGAGGTAAACATTATCCAAGGTATTACTGTACTAGCATGGGTAAGAGCAGGTCAACAATTATGTAAAGACACTTCTCTCTTCCCCTTCTCTCCCTGGGCTGAAACATGTACTATTTGTTGTAGGCCTCACTGTCATATCTGCCATTACTATACAATCAAGTAGGAAATTGTTACTTTTAAAATGTCTGCCACAGAAAAGCATCTAGCAGGGTACACAGAAAGATACTTCTTGAAGATTGTAGCATTTTTGAACCACAAACGGGCGTACCATGGTAATGGCAACCTTGTGTTGCCAGCTAATCTTTCTAACACTAGGACAGGCAAAAGGAACTGCAAAATGAACCCACCAAAATATGCCTCCATTTCAGCAGTTTCACGTTTGGCCTAGACATGGAAGAAGAAGGTATCAAGCAAGAGGTGGGTGTTTACTTAATGGACACAAAACAAAAATGAACACATGGAAAGAGTAAAATTTTATTTTGAAGAGCCATAGCTCACCCAATTTACGACTACTATCATTTCAAAGACATTACATTTATGAGATAACAAATGTATTTCCAATAAATTAATCAAAGACCTGTTAATCAAGGCTGCAAGTTTGGTTGCTGACAATATCACCTTACCTGAAACAGGATGAAATCACAGCAGGGTGTTTACTAGATGATGATGAGATGGCCAGTTTTACTGTTACTAATATATCTGGGGTGAGAACAGAGCAACACAAACCTCCTACATATTTGGCAGATATTCCACTCTACCTAACCTGATTCAGTGGTTTCCTTTGCCGTACCTTTCTATTCCTAAGCAATCTATTAGGTAAAATACAACATTTTTATTTGATGATAATTTATGATTATAAATATATAATTAGAAAAATATAATTTATAATTAGGGACTACAGTGACTCAGTGGTTAAGAAGCCTGCCTTGTTAGCTGGAAGGTCAGTAGTTCAAGATCTGAGTCCTACATGACGGAATGAGCATCCATCTCTGTCCCAGCTCCTGCCCACCTAGCAGTTTGAAAGCAAGAACTGTAGGAAAAGAACTTGGAGACATGAAAGGAGTCTTATTCAGGCATGCCCTGAGCAGAGTTCCTCTAGCAAAAATCCTTTCAATCCAGAAAGCACGTTTGTGTGCTTCTGACAAGAAAAAATATTAGAAATTCATCCTACTTAAATATTAAATGTCAGGATTTAAGCAAGATGAGGCCATGGCTAGTACATTCAACTAATTATCATTGTGTAACTTTTTATAACTGGTAAAAAGTTATCAGACTGAAACTGTACTTCCAATTATCATCAAAGCAAGGGGAAAGACATGTAAACGTGAGGTGAATACATTATGACATTGATGAGAAGAAGGTAGTATGAACTTACCAATAAATCCATGGATGATCTACCATGGAGCAAAAAAAAAAATCTAATTTCTAGGCTTTTAAAATGACAAACCTCACTTTCCTCTCAGGAATATTGTTGGAATGAAAAATGCTTGTGGTAGCCATGCATGGACTTCCACGTGGAAGGACTTTCAGCATTCATGTTCATTTTTGACATACAAAAAAAATTCCTAGGCTCACAATTTTTTAATTCTAAGTATTAATTCATTGGACTCCACTTGGTGGATCCCAGCTTTCTAGTAAAACAGAGATCTCACAAACTTAAGTATATCCACTGCAGGAGCTAAATCGCTACCCAGAAAATGAGAAATAGGCAAAGGTTTTATTCATAGAATTAAAACTAGCCAAAACTGTACCTTTAAGCAGCCCTTTCTCACACAGTGTAGCATCCTAACTAGCACTAGCATGTTCACTGGCTGAACTGGATTATTTTGCCATCTCAGTAGGAAACAGTCAATGGAGGGTGTGGTAAAAGCCACCTCAGGGTGCAGAGACATTTAAGGGAGTGGTTTTAGTTTCAGACCCCGTGGGAGTCAGAGCTGATAGTAAATGCAAAATCTGGCAAAATCCTAAGGCAGCAGTGACTGAACACCCCAAACATGAACAAGTACTGGATATTTTAAAAAGAATATAAAAACAAAGACCAATTGTATAGTCAAACGTGATCTTGGATAACAGTTGCAGAGATCCAAGACAGCAGAATGTGAATGTAGTTTCCTTCTGTTTTGTATCTCTTTTACAGTGTTTGGGCTATTATCTTTATTTTCCATAAACCAGCAAATGCTGGATTGGATTCCAGCACCCACAAATCTATGTCATCTAAGATGAGTTAGAAGTTACATATCTTATTGCTGATATTCAGTGTAAATCCTCACAGCTTTATGCACAGACATTGGAGAATGTGAGCCAGCCTTTTATGAAGGATGTTACTTGGGCTCTATAAAGTGTCATCAGTATCACAGTTTATACCACTTTGTTCTGAAATAAGTTTGTCGTACTTGCTCAATTTCATGGTGGACAAAAAAAAAAATCAATACAAGGACATATTGAAGACCACACTGAAAGAAATTAATAATGACCATGTCAATTGTGAAGCTCTCACTCAAAATGGCTGGTAAACTGCCATTTAAAAAGACACTAAAGAATTTGAAATAAAAGAATCAAGAATGCACAAAGGACAAAGCAATGATGTAACATCTCAACAGTGCAACAAGCACAGAATCAGCTAGCCTGTTTGTGTTACTAGCTCATATAGGAATATATCCTTCAACCTTAACCCAATGGAATCTGATAATCCGATGGAAATGGACATTTTTGAAAATAAATGACAAACTATATACATGTTATATATTTTCAATTGATTATACAAATATTATCAGTGTGGAGTGAAGTTAAATTATCCTGCCCGCCATCCACTTCCTGCTAAATTTTATGCACAGTTCTAGAAGACTAGAATTGCTCATCTTCATAGACTGTATGACATTCTCACCACTACCACTGCAGTACTTCATTTTATTTCCCTCCTGAAGCTTTGAAAGGATGTTTTAATTTATAATTGGACATATTTTTGGACAAGAAGACAATGTAAAGCTACAGAAATATAGTAGCATGGAAGCAGCACGTATACCTTCTATTGGAAATGTATTTGCTCATCCCTGTTTTAAATAGGATCTACCGTACTTTATTTTTACTACAATTATAAGATTCACTAACTAGAAAGAGGTGCAAAAGAAGAGCTCAGGAAACTGGACAAAAAACTCCAGGTGCCTCTGGGTATACAGTTCAGTTCAGGAATCTCTCTTCATTTCCAGACCCTATGGACATAAATCCTTTTACATATTAATATATCCTTTTACTTTCCCAACAACTCATATTTTACCAGTTTATTCAGGAGGAAAAAACGCCTTTTTGCTTTCACTGTTCTAAAATGGTGATCTACTAGTAATTATGTGGGCATTTTTAGTAGATCTAAAACTCTAGAACTGCCCTTTGCTCACCTCTGTTGTGATTAACCAATCATCTGTTAGCAATTGCTCTCTCTTGCTCTCTCTCACACACACAAAATCCAAAATTACAAATCATGCTACTGAAGGTCCCAAACAGTCACTTTCCATTTCTAACATTGCCAGGGTAATTACCTGAATTTTTTTTCCCTAGTTTTCACTACAGTAATTTGTTGGCAAAATATAACCAATCAAGATATTATTTATTTGTGAAGTCCCATCGACACCTTACTGAATTGGAAGACAGAGTTTTAGCGCTCTGTAAGTCCGTGTGTGAATTCTGAAAGTACAAAGATAAATCTCCACTGCTTCTGAATTCAACTGAATCCCACAATCTGGTTATTGATGCCGCACACATCTAGAGTGAAACTGTCTCTTTATTTAAAAAAGAAAAGAAAAGAAAGATGGACTTAATTCATTTGTTCACTTGGAAAAACCTCTTTTCAGATTTCTTATTCAGGGTTTTGTCTGTTTTTTCTCTAAGATAATAACTTGTCTTGGTCTTCTACTGACTTACAATAAGATATCAACACAGAGCCTTTTTGCCACTGATTCATTTCTCACTTTCCAATTGAGGGAAGCTCAGTGGAAGAGCACAGATTTTGCATGCAAAGAATTCAGGATTTAATTCACAGATCAAGTTAGGGAGTAATATTATCTTAAACCTTGGGAAGACTACTAAGCAGTGTTGCTAATCCTGGGCCAGGATAGGGGGCTGAATATGTCCTATGTCCTCTCAGTCAGGTTGAGAGAAGTCAGAACACCTGAGTGATCCTGTGGACCGACAACAAAAGCGCCGCCACAGATGCCACCTCCTTGCTGCTCTCGCCCATGGCCAGCCGGGTTGAGAGAAGTTGGAACACCTGAGCGACCCCATGGACCGACTACAAAAGTGCAGTTGTGGATGCTGCCTCCTCGCTGCTCGCACCCTTGGCTGGTCGGGCAAAGAGAAGTTGGAACACTTGAGTGACCCGGTGGACCGACTGCAAAAGTGTCACCTCTTCACTGCTCTCGCCCTCGGCTGGTCGGACCAAAAGAAGTTGGACTAGCTAAGTGATCCCTCTACCCTTACTGGGGGCCTCCTTTGGGGTCTAGGGACAGGGACACCTTGATGGTCTCCTCTAGGGATGGTTTACTTTGAGACTCTTCCTGGGAGGAATGGTTCACAGTTGAGTGGTGCGGCTGGAGGACTGTAAAAACGCTGGCTAGCTGCCGCTGCTACCACCGTCACCGGTCTCCTCTCAGACTTTTCTCAGTCACTTGTCGTGGGATTTAGCAATTGTGATTTTTGTTTTTGCTTAGTTCTCTGTTTTAGTTTTTTTTTTTTTTGTAATTCTTTTTGTAAACTTGACTGAGATATGGAAACTTTTTGATTGTTAGCTGATATTGATGCTTATTATTGTGATACTTGATGTTTTGTGGTACTGATACTGATGATTTATGATGTTTACATGTTGTGTTATGAACTTGTAACTTTATATGTGTTTGTGAACCACCCTGAGTTGGTTTTACCTAGTAAATCGAATAATAATAATAATAATAATAATAATAATAATAATAATAATAATAATAATAATAATAATAATAATAATAATAATAATAATAATAATAATAATAATATCATCTTTATCAAAGTACAGCCTTCAATAGAGAAAGTATAAATTGCCTTCTTTTTCAATTTAGCAATAAAAAAAAATTCTTGAAAAATCTGTTCTTTTTTATTCCCCCAACATCTTATACACACCTCTCTATTACACAGACCAGGGACTCACAACGTTTTCCTGCCAGGGGCCGGACCTGCCCCCAACACTCCCATTAGGGGTCAGAGGCGTGGTTGACTCCTGGACTTACATTTTCATCATAATCGGTGGTGGCAGCAGGAATCAGTTTTTCTAGGCTTTTGGACAGCTACTCCCCACGGCACCAGGAGGCTTGTCAGAGCATAATCGCTCTGTTTTGGGCTTTTTTGCTGCATACCCGCTCCGATTTGGCTGCTAGAAAGTGCTGCTGAGTTACTTCCTGGTTCTGCACTAGGATCCCAACCACTGAAGCAAGCTCCACCCAGCACAGGAAGTCACCAGTGGTGCTTTCTAGCAGCTGAAACAGACAGAGTACTTGGTGAAAAAATCCCACAATGGAGTGATTATGCTCTGACAAGCCTCCTGCCACTGTGGGGAGCAGCAGAGGCTGTCTAAAACCCTGGAAAAATGACATGATTCCCACCCCCACCCTGGTAAGTGACGTATCGCAACTTCCGGTGGGGGTGGTCAAGTGTGGGTGGGGCTAGAGGTTCCCAGGTTCTCACCGAGGGCAGGGTTAATGAGATGCACAGGCCTTGGGTTGCAAAGCTCTGATATAGACAAATGCTCCTAAGGTTACAAATGCTGCTCCTTTATATTTTGATAGATGTATTAGTATCTGAGCCAACTTGACTAAACCAGCAACAACCTGTTTGTTCTTTATCAGAATAAAACAAGAGAGGGGAGTCGCCTAAAATTTGTAATCCCAAACACCATGGCTTTTATAGGTTTTCCCAGCACAACATCGAGTGAAGTATAATGCATAACTAACACATATCCCATTTTACCATGCATTAAAACAAAAATAAGGGACTCAGGTGGCTCAGGTGGTTAAGATGCTGGACTTGAAGACTGGAAAGTCAGAGTTCGATACCTGAGTACTACATGTTGGAGTGAGCTTCCGACTCTCTCCCAGCTTCTGCCATCCTAGCAGTTTGAAAATAAGAAATTACAAGTAGATAAGTAGGTACCACTTCGGTGGGAAGGTAAACAGTGTTCCATGCACTCCAGTATCTAGTCGTGCCTGCTACATGCCCACAGAAACTTATACAAACGTAGACAGTGCTGGCTCTTCAGTTATAAACAGAGATGAGCACTGAACCCTAGAGTCGGATATGACTGGCTTTCGAGCAAGGGCGACCTTTACCTTTACTAAAACAAAACTGGAGTGCTTGTCACAACCTTGAGTGGTGGCCTCTTGCTTAAAAAAATGTTTCAGTAGCAAAATGTGCAGAGTCAGTAGGAGTTAGGCCTTGCATTAGAAAACTCACCTACCCATTAAGGGATGTGTAGCCACTATCAAAAACCTGCAATTGCTGCTAAGGTTCCCAAAATCACCACAGAATGTGGTAGAAGAAATTGCCAGAATACTCCTCAATACCTCAGGGCAGAGCAATTCCTGCCCTTCTTGAAAATAAGAAGAGGCGGCTTTTGTTGAAATGGGAATAAATTAAGGTGGTGTGGTTCCAGCGTCAGTACTACAAATTTCACTAATAGCATGGTGTGTGTGTGACTGTACACATTCATTAGTTGGCACTGACCTTTCCAACAAGAAAGGAAAAGGAAAATAGTACAAGGCTAACAAATTGAGATAACAGTTTTACACCATTTGAAAAATATTTTTCATTTTTAATCCCCCCCCCCCCGGCAATGTGCACTCCTTATCAACAATATCAAAGAGCTTTCTGTTTTTTTTCTGAGATTTTCTTAAGAGTAAAATTGATCAATCTAGAAAACTCTGGCACTTCTAGAGACTAATCAGGTGCACAGCTTCACTGACTAGCAAGAAACTAAGAAAGATTTTGTTGCTGAAAATTAGAGATACAGTAAATGTAATTTACTTTGGCCACGCTTCTCCCACCCTGCACTGGATTTATAAAGTTATAACATTACCACTGCATTTTGCTGTAGAAGCAAAAGACCCACCTTAAAAGCAAGGGAGATATTGCTTCTACTGCTGTTCAGAAACAACTATGTACAGTACTGTATATCCAATTCTCATTAATCTTCTATCAACTTTAGAACTGTGCTGATTTGTAGAACAACATTAAGCTGGAGGCTCTTTCCAAATATATATCAGACTATCACAATTATGTTTCAATAGCTACACAAGAATATATCATGGTCATTCTGAAATAATTCATTGAAATTTTTTCTAAAGCCTTCTTGACTTTTAGAAATAACAAAATGCCTGCACTTAATTTTATGCTACAGTAGATTTACAAGAAATTAAAATGAAAAGGTTTGTGTTTCTTCTAAGTTACCATACCTGTCTACCAACATTCTCCTGGAAGGCAGCCTAAGAAGAGAGAGAACAAACACACAAAAATGAGTCAGGTTTGCTTGCAGATAAACACCAGATCATTAATTCAAAACAAACATGCAGCAATATAAATGACCCATGGCTTTATTTTAAAATGTAAAGGCAGTTTTGTTGGGTGCCTGTGCCCTTAAGGAGTTATTGTCACGGTTGCTTTATGTGCTGATGCTCTTTTAAATCTATATCTTACATGCCAACAGTTTGAAAATGTATGTTTATTAAAAACAGAGACACCCACAAGAGTTCCCTTTACTGCTGACAAAAGACTTCCTATCAGAAAAAAAGCCAATGCGCATATGTATGTATGTATGTATGCATGTATGTACAGTCAAAACTCTCATAAAGAACGCCTCACTTAAAGAGCGCCTCGCTTAAAGAGCAGAATTTTCTCTGAATGTTAACTTAACAAATAAAACCAACCAAAAACTCGCTTAACAAATAAATCAGGGTTCGCAATCCCCCCACAATTGCTCATTTACAATGGTGTTTCGCTTAAAGAGCAAACTCGCTTAAAGAGCAATCCTGTGGAACACATTATGCTCTTTAAGCAAGATACAACTGTATGTATGTATGTATGTATGTATGTATGTATGTATGTATGTATGTATGTATGTATGTACGTACGTACGTACGTACGTACGTACGTACGTACGTACGTACGTACGGAGAGAGTGGTTTTCTATAATGCTTCTGGAAAATCACTGCTGCTAAATGTTAAAGCCCACAAAGTTTTAATTTTCTCCTCCTTACATAAACTTTACCAGGAAGCTACTGAAAATTGTTCAGCTGGAATGGTTTTCCTATACAGTTGTACCTTACTTAAAGAACATAATGCGTTCCACAGGATTGCTCTTTAAGCGAGTTTGCTCTTTAAGTGAAGCAGCATTGTAAGTAACCAATTGTGGGGGGGATTGCAAACCCCAATTTATGAGTTAAGCAAGTTTTTTGATTGCTTTTTTTCTGTTAAGCAAAGCGACCATTCAGAGAAAATTCTGCTCTTTAAGTGAGTTACTCTTAAAGCGAGGCGCTCTTTACGCAAGGTTTTACTGTACTGATTTTACTTTCATAGTATGTTTATGTAAAACATTTTGATGAAAACATATGGTAAACTGCCAGGCTGAAAGATTGCCTTAGTTTCTATTGTTCTACAGAAAGAACACATGTTACAGAAAGGAGAGTGGCATAGAAGTAACCTTGAAGATGTGGGTTTACACAACATGAAAGAACTTCCCAATCATAGTCTTAGGGCTTGGTAGCAAAGAAAAGCCTCTGAATATGTAAATTATTTATTTATTTATTTACAGTAGATTTATATACCGCTCCAATCAACAGACTCTGGGCAGTGTATACAGTCCAGCGAACACCTCGCTGGCTGCTCAGCAACAATTAAAAAACAATATAAAAAACACTTAAAAGCCCTTCCAACATAATAATGCTGCCCCCTGCTGTGCCTTACTGATCTCTTAAAACAGGTATAAAAACAGCATGACATTAAAAATGATATAACAATTAAATCATTAAAAAATCATTAAAAACCAATTACAAGAGGGGGAAAACCTCAGACGAGCCTAAAACGGGACCTTGTTGACAATCCTGACCCCCAGACCCACTTTGCTAACCACACTTTCCGTTCTCTCCTAAACGGTAGCAATTGGGCCCGGAGGCGTAATTCTACCAGGAGGAGGTTCTATAGTGTGGGGGCTACAACCGAGAAGGCCCTTTTTTGTGCTGCAGAGGCGTGACTCTCCAACAGATGGTATATGGAGGGAGCCCTCTCAGTTTGCTCTTGTGGGGCGGGTCAATGTCCTAGGGGCAATGCGGTCCCTGAGGTATCCTGGCCCACTCCCATGAGGGCTTCAAAGGTGATAACCAGCACCTTGAATTACACCCGGAGACATATAGGCAGCCAGTGCAGCTCCTGCAGCAGCGGTGCGGCATGGGCGAAACGACCACACCCCATCACCACATGGGCTGCTTTAAAACCTCCGCCGCTCCCGCCACCATCCCCGGATGCTCCCTCGCCCAGCTGCCCTAGAGGGAGACAGCAGCAGCTGTGGGGCTCGGGCAGCTTTTAAACCTCTACTGCTGCCATCCCCTGACGCTCCCTCGGCCAGCAGGCCTGGAGGGAGGCAGCAGCAGCTGTGCGGCTCAGGAGGCTTTAAAACCTCTGCCACCCAAGTCGCTGCCATCCCCGGATACTCCCTCAGTTAGTCGGCCTGGAGGGAGGCAGCAGCAGCTGTGTAGCTTGGGTGGCTACAAAATCACCGCCACCGCTAACGCCACCTCTGGACACTCCCTTGGCCAAATGGCCTGGAGGGAAGTGGACAGTTGGTGGGGTTGAGTTTATGATGTTTTCCTGTGCATTATTTTTGAAGTGTTTTTGTATTATGATAATCTGATATTTTGTAATTATTATATTTTGTGAAATGTTTCTGTAATGGTTTTTGTAATGTGATACCATGTACAGTGGTACCTCATACAACAATTTTAATCCGTTCCACGGGGCTCGTTGTTGTACAAAAAAATTGCTATACAATACACACATACATGCATCGTATAGTGATTTTTCCTATGGGATGCACCATACAACGATTGTGGCTAAGTGGTTTTTCTCACTGAAAAATTGTTGTACGATTTTTTCCATAGGGAAAATTGTTATGCGGGATGCCACCCCCCACACAAACTTAATTGTTATGCAATTTTGTTGCTATACGGGGCGATTGTTGTATGAGGTTCCACTGTAACTGTAATTGTGATATTTCGTAACTTTGTTAGTTAGCCAGAGTCGCTTTGCAAGTGGGGCGGCATACAAGTCAAACAATAATAATAATAATTCTGGACCGGATAGTCAGTCTCCAGATAGTCATCAAGGGCAGACCCATGTAGAGGGCATTACAACAGTCCAAACGGGAGGTGACCAGAGCATGGGTAATCATGAGCAGGTTCTCCTGGTCAAAGGGTGGGTACAATTAATTAATAACACGCACTTGCCCGAAGGCCCTCCTGGCCACGGCCATAACCTGCTCCTGGAGCAGAAGCCGTGAGTCCAGGAGGATCCCCAAGTTGTGCATTGGGTCGGATTGGGGCAATGATGCCCATCCCAAACCAGCAGTGATCACTCCTTATGATGACCGGGTCCCCTGACTCACAGCCACTCAGTCTTACCAGGATTAACTGTAGTCTGTTGTTCCCCATCCTGATTCTAACCGCCTCCAGAAAACTGGTCAGGACATCGACTGCATCACTGGGATCACCACAGGCAGACATATACAACTTAGTGTCATCAGCATACTGATGATATCTCACCCTGTGGGATCGGATGATCTCACCCAGTGTTTTCATGCAGATGTTAAAGAGTAGGGGGGAGAAGACTGAGCCCTGAGGAACCCCACGTGTGAACTGTCTTGGACTCGACTCCATGCCCCCACCCCACCCCGGCTGGGTCCAGCCACTCAGGAAGGAGGAGGACCAGGACAGCACAGTGCCCTTGTATATGATTAGCTACCTTAATTTTTTACTTACAAATTTCTGCTCATTTGATTAAGTATTAAGTTATGTCAATGGGCCCAAAGGCTGGTAATTTTGTTGAAGCTAATGCTTCTAGATCCAATCTCTGATATGATCATGAACTAGTTGGACAACTGCTGATTGTTTAGAAGTAGAAGCTGTATTGCTATACATATGTCTTAAAAGGTGTACAATCAACTTATTGCATTCTAACTCACAAATAATTAAATAAGTTCTTCATGTACAGCTTTGACCTGACTTTTATTTTTTTGCTTTCATAAAAACCAAATATAACAGGGGCTATGATATTTTACATCAAAGATCATCAGAAGACTCCCTTCTTGAATACACCTTCAAGGTGTGGGCCAATGCTTA